>VZDJ01000135.1:1939846-1977964 GCA_008694505.1 Cyanoderma ruficeps
GAAATGTACTTCAAATATTTGATTTTCTGTCTCATTGCCATTTATTTTTTAAATCATGGCATTGATGTGTGTTGTAATTAGATTTTAATGTACTGCTGCCTCCAAAATTAAATACAGAAGAAGTGTATTAAATAATGCATTTTTCAAAGTGGAGTAATTGCATAGAATATTCTTAAATTATATCTCACAAAAATTATATTAAATCAGCAAGATCCTTGAGCTTTCAGAAAGCATTCCCTCTTGTGTAACAAAATAGAACAGCCATCACTAGGCCAGCAAGATTACACATACTATTTTAGATTTGCCAGGAAATTCAGTGCTGAAGTGTGACAGTTTGAAGTAGCCGCACTGTATGGACACATCCTCCAGTTGTGTTAACATGTGTGAGTACATACAGTGAGACAACAGAGTACCCTGCACATAATCTTTAAAAATGTGTATTATAAACACAAAACTGCAGTTATTCTCAGCTAATCTGACATGAAATACAAGCCTCTGAAAATAAGCATTCTTACAGTGAAGAAGAGGGTAAAGTGCAGTGGATATAGATGCCAAGCATGTTTAGATACAGTGTGAAAAGCATCCTAATCTTGGACCCAGCATACAGCAGATTTCCCCCTCTCTCAATGAACAACACCTATGCTTTCACAGAGACTGGAAAGAAGAGATTACTTCCTACCTTTTGACCTCTTCCACTTTTCTTGTGGAAAATGATGTGTTAGAACCATATCTTTGAAGCTGCATGTGAACAGTGAGCAATTGCCATGACATGGTATTCTGCAGTTTCACTGTGGCCCTTTAGAAAGGACTGGAATACATCCGAGAAATACCTAAATTCATGGCAGTGCAAGTATTTATCATGTTCCCTCCATTTTCCAGAGAAGTTTTCTCTATTCCTGCTTATGGGACATGAAAACAGCATTTAGGCAATGGAGATGGAACAGCATTTAGACAAGCTCAGCTTGTCAGAGAACTGCTTAATGAAAACTGACTAGGGACTGAATAATCAGAAAGGGCTTTCATGTTTAATTTAAATGCTGATTTGATTGTGTTTTCCAACAAAGTCACGCAAATAAAGCAGAAGCAGTTGGAAGGAGTTTCCAGAACTGATGAAATAATTGGATCTAACTAATAGGACATAACTGCTCCGACTCAAGAACTTTTTCAGGAAGGACAAAATTCTTTGATCTTCCCAAACACACTGCAAAGGCACTCAGGTTATGAACAATATTGTGATGGGCAAGATCATGAAGCTGCAACACTTTCAGGCACCAACTCATTAGATTAACTAAATCAGCCTCAAATTATCAGTATAAGGTCTGCTAAGATTTCTCCAGGTTTCAGATGGGGGTTGAAAGAAAACTTTCCATCCTTCTCACGAATACACACACAAATAAACATAGGAAGCTGTTAAAAAATTAGTACAATCCCATGTTCTGGGAAACTCACCCCACTGCAAGTCCCTGGTAGTCCATGTTTCTCCACTAATCTCAGGCATGTTAGGACACTGGGGACCCAGAAGAAACCACCTCCATCTGCTGCCCTCACAAGAAAATGAGTTGGTGACAATCCAAACTACTGTCACAGGGGTTTATAGTAAGTTAGGAGCCCCCTCTGGGATTTATCCACCTGGGTTGGTGAGAGGCTGAAGATCACAACTGGAAAATTACCAACGCAGAGGACCACAACCAGCAAAGCTTAGATCTGGTACAGACTCACATTTGTGCAAAGCTTGGGGTGAATATTCTCAACTAAAATCCCACTCTCCCATCTACCACACTGCAAGTGACTAATACACTCCAAGCCTCCCCCTGATGAGTCCCTTGTTCATAAGAGAAGTACCATGATTAGTCTCCAAATGCCCAGTTTTGTCCCATTCTTTCTACTTTTTACTGGCATAAATAACAGGTGGGAAAATACAATCTTCCCATATAGTACTGAATTCTTCTCAGTGCTAACAAGAATCTCCCAAAACTATGATGTCAACCAATTAACATATATTTTGCAAGCCTACATCTGATTCTTAAGGTTATAATCAAAATACTATGGTAGCCTTGAGTATGACACTTAAGGACTATCACTTGTAATATCTTTCTCTCTACTCCAACAGTTCTTGCAGTACCTGTATATCTGTTTATATTAATCTTCCTCTTCTTTACTGTCCATAAGAATTTCCTGTGAGACACAGTATCAAATGTTTCATTTTCAACAACCTGGATTAAAACCACTGCACTGCCCTTTGCAAAGTGGTCAGTTATCTTATTATGGGAAACTACCAGATCAGCCAGATCAGATACCACCATGTCTCTGATTACTTTTGCTGTAAAAATTCGTTTTTAAAGCCTTGCACCACACAATAAACATCACATGAGCAGGCCTCAAAAGTACTTTTCTCTTGATGCCTTTAAAGATCTAATTTTTGCAAGCCAGTGGTTCCAAGTCTGAAGCTGACAAATACAATGAAAAATCATGCTGGTGCATTACCAATCATATGTTCCTTCAATACTCCAAATTCTCTGTGTGGTATATGATATAAAATAATTCATGCTTAAAAACTAAGGTCTCCAGAAATTGTAAGAATCCTCAAGAAGCTGAAAGGTAGAAGACTGATCTGCAATTGTAAAACATAAGCAGCAGCAGAGAAAACTCCGAATTCACAACATAAAAGAGCGGTTTCTGTCAGAGCTGGGTCCTTTACAGGAGTGTACCTGACTAGCCCCTGTGACTGGTATGCAATATGCATCTGAAGATAAAACAATCAAAGTCGTCAAGGGTGTGCATCCCAATGCCGAGTTCTTGAAAACCAAATCAAAACTTCAGCCCTGCCCAGAAAACAGTTTTGAAAACCAACCGTAAAAAAAAGAAATTACATGAATATGAGAATTGAACAAAAGTGGACAGAGACCCTGCCTTAGGGAAAATAAACTGTATAAAAACAGACCCCTCAGAAGCTGGATTTGTGAACAGGAGAGGTTCAGTGCGATGGAGGCCGAATCTGAGTTCAGGATCAGATTCCCAGGATCAACGTTGCTCCTTTTAATGGTGGCTGTCCAAGATTGCGTTTTGTAGCGAAATAAAATTTGCTTTTGTTTATCAAGTTGGCATTTTCATTTATAACAATCTTGGTGACCCCGACATGATACAATTTTGGGGTCCATGGGCCCCCCTTCTCCATTCAGGAGGCGCCCCCGCTGATTTTAGCAGCCTGACGGTGTGGGGAAACCCCATGGAACCGATTGTATCCCAAACAAATTTAGGCCACAGCCACAATAAAAGGAAGAGTTCAGAGCTCTCGGAGAACTTGGGGAAGACCCAGGGAAGGGTATTCAGAAGCCGCAGCAGTTTTTCACTCATAAAATTCTACATGCGTGAAGAGTCCATGCAAGAAAAAGAACTCCAAGTATTACGTGGTTGAGTGGGGGTGATCCAGCGTGTGAATGAGACGTGATATTATCATGAGGCAAGTGTGGCCCCTGCAATCGCAGTTCCATTCTCCCACGGGGGAAGTGGTCAGTCAAAAGGGAAGAGAATGTAACATGGCAAACTCATTTTACGTGTAAAGCCTGAAACTCGGGGAGTTTTGGAGGTCGATCACGAAAAAGCTGAAAGGGAAGGTATGTTCTCTGGAGTTCGGGAACTGGTAAACCTTTTAGCTTAGGACCTAGTAAGTCCAAGGAGAGAAGCAAGTAGAAATAATAGAGAGCTCATTGCCAGCTGAAAACCCACAGATCAGTACGCTGTGGGGTTAGTAGTCTAGTAATACTGATTAAAATTAGGCACAGTGCGGTACCAATAGAAATTTAGAGTTTTGTGTGTAGATAATTAAGGAAGACCTAACAGCAAATTTCGAAAGGTGAGTAAACTACTGAAAATCCCTGGGAAAGATGGGACAGAGAAAAAGCAGAATTCAGAAAAAGACCCAGGAAAAACCCATGAGGGAGAAAGAAAGTGGTGTACCCAAAATCTCACGAGATATCCCATTGAGGGGGGATGTTAGAACATTGGAAAGAGTGTCCCGGAAGAAGAAAGTCTAAGGAGAAAATAATTCATCATTACATAGAAGTTTGGAGAGGGAGCAGAAGTTAAGATTATTTACGGTAAAAACCAGAAGAGTTACAGAAGAACCAAAAGCATCTAAAGGTTTTGGCCGGGCACTTGAAGTGTTCCCATGTCCATGAGTAAATATTAACAAGTAACCTAAAAAAGAGGACCTTATTTTTATGTTGTCTTGTTGTAAAAGAAGGTAAATGAATGAATATAAGAGTGCTAATCTTGGTCTGTTGTCTTTGTATAAGCAAAAGTGTGTGTAGCTGAGAGGTGTTATTTGTTGTAGAGTTCATTTGTGTTATTGTATGGTGTTATTAAAAAGGGGAGTTTCCTGTGCTGTGAGAGGACAGCAAGTAGATGATGTTTGAACTATCAGAGGGGTCAGTTGAAGTAGAGAGGCAGAACAAGTAGATTCCTAAGGAAACAGAAAAGAGGATGAGTTAAGATCCAGGAGAAGAGAGAAAGGGGGGCTAGGCGCAGCCCCTCGCCCGTGCTGCTGTACAGCTGCATATCCCAGCTGAGCAGTCGCTGTCTGTGGCTCCACCAGTGCCTGTCGGGGCACCTGCTGTGCCTCCTGCTTTAGTCCGGGCTGTGCCCAGGTTCCAGCCTGTGTCTTTGTCGGGCGGCCCATCTCCTACCCTGTATGGGCAGGCACCACCACTCACCCAGGCACTGCTGGCAGCTGCACTGTAGTCTGCCTCCACAGTCCCACCGCCACCTGCACTCCCGTTGCCCCAGTCCCCACTGTTGCGAGGCGAAGCTGGGCATGTCCTAATTTCAGGAACGCTGGAATGAAGCTCAGGACGCGGCTGTTGCAAAACTCTCCTTAATTTTATCTGACTCCGGTATTTATAGACATGTACAGAGGTCAAGGGATTGGCTGGACAGGTCGCCACCCTTTCAACTTGGATGGTGGACATCACCATCAATCATTTCTTCTCTCACAGGAGAAGTATGTAAACATTCTAAGAAAAGACATTATTTACATGAAGCTGCGTGAGAACGTTTTACAGAAAGGCAAAAAGACAGAAAGTTCAGGGCAACACCCCAGCCCAGCTCCACTGCCGCCGGGGGCTCTGTCTCGCTCAGTCTCGGTTGCTCTGCCCGCCGCGTTCATGCTAAAATTCCCTGCAGCCCTGGCCATATTGCAGCAGAGGGCTGCATTGTTTCTGCCGTGAGAGATGCCACAGCTGCCCTGCAGACTTAGGAGTTCTGTCTGTTTCAAACACAAGGTCCGTGGCAGGGCTGCCAGATGCCCATCAGGCTGCCTGGCTTTTGCCAGGAGACCCCTGTCCACACCATAGAGGCAGTCCCAGGCCCTTTTTTTTGCACCCCGCATTGCAAGAAGACTCAGCTTAAAAGTCTCGATTTTCTCCTCCCCGCCTTAGAAGAATTAATACATAAAACGAATTCTGCTCTTATACCTGCAATAAATGACCTTCTTTTTGACACAAGAAGGGTAGCTGGAATCCAAAAATATCTCCATTTGAGTTTTGAAGACAAAAGAGAGAGAAAAACCAAACTTCGACAGAGTTACATAAAAGGAAAGAACAAAAAGTCTGGTTTTCAAGAAAGAAACGTGTTATAAAACCTTTAGAAACTTTAAAAGTAAGTCCTAAAAAAGAAGTATTCCAATTCTTGATTAATCTTAAAACAGAGAAAACATGTATCAAACCCAACAGGATGTCAAAGTAAGTGAAAAGGTCTCAAAATTAGCAAGAGTAAGAAAGAAAAAGTTTGATTATTAAGAATAGGGGTTAATCCTCTTGAAAAGAGAGATGAATGTACTGATGGTTTGCAAAAATGTCTTGAAAGGAGAAAAATGTTAGAATGTGCCTCTGGGTAGTTTAGAGTGCTTGCTGATTGAAAATAGTACATGCTTTAAAGAAGGTTTTGAGGAAGAATTTTAGTACAGTTTTGCAAATTAGTAAGGGATTCATTTTAAATACACTCACCTGATTTGGAATTACGGACAACTACTGCGCAGTTTCGGATTCGAGGAAATAATTTGACAAACAAGGAAGCCTAAAATGCAGCACTATGGATGGTAAATACCGTGGGTGTCAAAAAAGAGAAGATTCGAGAATATTTCCCATGTCCTTCCCGAAAGGAAATTGAAGGATATGAGAAGATAGGGGGAAGGATGGAAGAAGGTAAGTGGAAATTGCCAGATGAGAGAGAGTCATTACCTAAAGATTATACTAGGAAGATTTTGAGAAGACTCCACCAGCAGACTCACTAGGGAGGCACAAGCCCTTGCGAAACAGTTTCTAAAATTTTTCAAGTGCAAAGGAATTTATGAATTGGCTAAACAAGAAGTACAAGAGTGTATGATATGTCAGAGGATTAATCGAGCCAGATCATGGCAAACATTCTTGGGAGGCTGCCCTTTGGCCTATCACCCGTGTGAAAGGATTCAGATAGATTTCACTGAATTACCTGAAGTAGAAAGGTATAGATATCTATTGGTAATAGTGGATAAATTGACACATTGGGTAGAGGCTTTTCCAAGTGCTAAGGCTACAGCCCAAACAGCGTTCAAAATGTTACTAGAAGAAATTGTACCGCAATACAAAATAGTAGATTATATAGATTCAAATCAAGGAACACATTTCTCCTCAAACAATTAGCAAACGCTTTGAGGATTTGATGGGAATATAATACCCTCTAGCACTCTCAAAGCTCAGAACAAGTAGAAAAGATGAATCAGACACTGAAGGCACAGTTATCAAAACTAATGTTAAAAACTAAAATGCCTTAGGTAAAATGTCTCCCTCTAACTTTACTGAACATCAAAACTATGCCTCACACTAAGACTAGACTGTCACCTTTTGAAATGCTTTACAGAATGCCCTACGAACATGAGATGGCAGTGGGGGACCCCAGAATAGAGGATGGCCAAATTCAGCCCTATTTAATTACCGTAAATAAGAGTCTGCAAAAATGGCGAAAGCATAGACTAGTAACACAAAGCACTCCCTTGGGATTTGCTATACACAAGATATAACATAGAGATGAAGTATTAATCAAAACCTGGAGAGAAATTCCGCTGACATCTCACTGGGAGGGTCCTTTTCTTGTTCTTCTTACCACAAGCACAGCAATTCAAACAACTGAAAAAGGCTAGACGCATCCATCTCGAGTAAAGAAGATTAAACGTCGAGAAGAGACACCGGAGTGGAAAGTGACCTCTCCCCCAAGAGACTTAAAGATAAAATTACATCGACTCAGCAAATGACCAGAAGAAATCAATTAAGTTGTTTTGTGCCAAAATGCGAATGTTTTCCATTTATTCATTTTAAACGAATTTTGTTTATTGTCACGAAATCTAAGCCACACACTACAAAAGAGGTTATAGGCCTAGAGGCTTATGTACCAAGTGTCTAAAAGGAGAGCAAAACCTGACAAGTCATATCTTAGTGCTCGCTACCAACTTGGGTATACTGGAGTTCAATTCTCCAAAGTGATATCTCTTGTTTAAAAAGGGAATAAGAGGAAAATTAGACTCAAGAGCACAAGTCCTAGCAGTTGAGTGCCAAAAGTCGAATAAAATACCCTGTAGTGCTAATGCAGTCAAATTACCGAGGTGGGGCACCTTTAAATAAAGGTATGCAGCTCGGCCCAATTACAGAACCTCTAAAGAATACCCCTGCTGCCGAAAAGATAGCAACCCAATGGGCACAAGAAAAGGCAAAGGAGTATGCCTCTGGAGAATCCTGATAGTCCTGAGCCTAGTCGTGTGCAAAACAACTAGTCTGCACCCAGAGAATCGGTCCTGAGAGCACTGAGAGGCAGAGCCCAGCTATTGAATGCAAGCAATGGTTTCAGACTGTCCTGAAGGGGCAAGTAGCAACAAAGATTATGGCATTCCAAGCCCAATATGACTGCCAAAGTGGCAAAGAAAATGAGTACTATACCTACAATGGCACTCAATACAGAGTGTGTCAGTTGGAAAGGAGGATGGTATGCAACAACCCAAAAGCGATATCTAAAGATGTGCAATCAGATATAACATCCACAAAAAAAGAAAACATTCACCCATGCAGTGTATAAACAAGATACTGGGTGAATGCCTACTATTCCAACTGTGGAAGAATATTTACATGAGAGAGGTCACAACTTATTGATCAAAGGTTTGTACAATCCCTGCTTTCAGGGAACAATATGAAGTTTTGCACTGTGCCTGCTATGTGCAGCATTGCTTCTACATTGCCTTGAATTAGCAAGTAAGTAGCAAATGAGATAACTAGTTGATCCCTTCTGCAGATGCCTCCTCCCAAAAGCTGAAGACATGTAGCAAGTTGCTGTACCTTCTCATAGATGTTTTAAGACAGAAATGCTATTCATAATATAGAACAAAGAAGAATTTGCTGCCAGAGACAAGAACCAATGGACAATTACTTAGGATGCTTGAATGTAAGATTTTAACCAATCATGAACTTACATGTATAACTAAAGAGTTGCCTAGAGAGAGTATAAATGTGTGCACTAAACACAGAATAAACGGAAGCACCTAATCAATCATATTGATTGTCATGTCTTTCCTCCGGGCGACAAACAGCGACAAATCGGAAATCAGCAACAAATGGTGACCCTGACGTGATAGAAGCTACGGAGCTGCGGCTGCCAGGATAGGTCATGAGCCAGGGAAGCACTGGGCATACAGAGAGCTCAGCTGGATTTTACCAGAGCAACCCTACAGAGGAGACCTGCCGCCTGTGCCTGCTGCCTCACATCCAGTAACTCCGGGGCGACCGTGTAGAGGGGACCTCCAGGACCTGCCGCCTGCGTCTGCTGTTTCGTATCCAGGAAATTCGGTACGAGTTAGGCGTGGGGGGATGGAAAGGCAAGCAGCAAATGACCTATTAAAATGCTTTTTAGAAAAGCAGAAAGTAACAGACACAGATCTGAAAAAGGAACTACCTGGGTTGTTAGTGTATGGGGTAGCTCAGGGTTGTTTTGGAGATCCTAACACGGTATTCTGTGTAGAAGAGTGGCGTAAACTGGGGGATGTGATATGGGAAAAGGTAATAGATGATGATAAGACAGCCAAGAAGCTGGCACAGCCCTGGCGAGCTGTGACTAATTGCTTAGCTCAACATCAGGCAGAGCAGAGCGTTGCCCAGAAAGCACGCACTATGTTGAATGGCCAGGGAAATGGAGACATTGTAACACCGAGGGCTATATCATCTGGGGAGGAACCTAGTAAACCTGAAGGGATGATTCAATTGGGAAAGAATTCTGTTCCTTTAACTCCTCGTATGGCCAATGTCCTGTTGCCAGCACCTTCTCCCTCTGCAGCAGTCCCCTCTGCTCCCCCATTGCCACGCCCGAATACCTCTCCTCATGACTCCACCTCTAACCCCTTCTTAAATTCTTTTATGGAAGAAACTGCAGACCCACTGTCTCCGAGTGAGGAGACAGGGTTGGAGGAGGAGGCGACTATGTGTTACCATGAGGAAGTGATACTTCCAACCACAGCCAAACCCCCACAAAAGCCCCAGCCACCTCCTCGTTTAACCCGATCAAGGGCTCGTATGTGGCAGGATATTCACCGAGAGGCAGTTCTTGCTGGAGATATGCAAGCTGCTGGAATCCTGCATGAAGCAGTAGCTCAAGCCTTCCCAGTCACTTATACCCAACAACAGACCCCCCAGGGAGTGGTTACACAGGGTACCATTACTGCCCTAGATTGGAAAATTCTTACTCAACTACGTGCTACAGTGAATGAATCAGGTATCCATAGTGAGCCTGCCAAACAGCTACTAAATTATATTTGGGGTGCTAATGTTTTGTTACAAAATGATATTCGAACTATTATGAAAATGATTCTGACTCAGTCTCAGCAATTGCTTTGGCAAGCTCACTGGCAAGACCTGTGTATTACAAGTGCCAATGCACAAAGAGGGCAGGGACATCCCTTATATGGGGTCACTGCTGAGGAGTTAATGGGAACTGGACCATTCTCTAATTCAGATCATCAGGCTTTGCGAGGTCCTGATAAGTTAAGGGAGGCCATGAGACTTGCCTTAGAAGCATTGGGGAAAGTTAAAACAGCAGTAGAAATGCCCACCTACATGAATATCAAGCAGGGCAGGGAGGAATCATTTGCTCAATTTGTGGATAAGGTGTCAGCTGCCATAGATCAGACGCCAGATGTACAGGAGTGGATGAAAGGTGCATTACTGAGGCAGTGTTTGCTGCAAAACTGTAATCTGGCCACCAGAACAATTTTGGCCTCGCTCCCAAGTAATGCAACCATAGAGGATATGCTGGAGCGAATGAGTAGAGTCCCTGTTGGGCCACAGGCTACGTTAGTTGAAACAGTGAAAGAGTTAGTGGAAGCTGTTAAGCAGTTAGGGGAGGCATTGCGAGGAGGGCAGGAGCAGCAGACGCAGGTATTGGCCACCCTGGCACCACTACGAGCAGAAGCTGCAGCAAGAACCAGACCAGCTTCAGCCAAAAAGATAACCTGCTTCCGCTGCGGAAATCCGGGACATATACGCCGTGAATGCACCCAGGCATCAGTGTGGTGTCCAGCCTGCCGTACTGACACTCATGCTGCATCTGCATGCCGTCGCTGTCAGGGAAAAGGCAGGAGGAGCGCCCAGGGCCGCCGCGCGACGACACCAAGAGCAGCCCTAGCGACCGGAGCCGCCAACCTCTCCACCCTGTCTCCTCCCTTCATGCCTACACCTCAGGATCAGCCGCCCTGCACTTGGCAACCACAATAGACATAACTATCAAGGACAATCGCCCTGTGCCAATTCCCACTGGAGTGAAGGGACCGGAAACCTACCAGGGACAGCCGGTTCCTGCTTTATTTTCGGGACGATAATCTACCTTTTTAAAGGGACTTGATATTACTGTGGGACTTATTGATGCTGATTTTACAGGGAAAATTTGCATTTTAGCACGGACACTGTACCCTCCAGTGGTTATTCCAGCTGGCACCCGAATAGCTCAATTGTTACCATTTTCAGCCTTGATTCTGGAACATCGCTCGGAAACACAAAGAGGAGATAATGGACTTGGCTTTACAGGAGGATCAGCATTCCTAACACTGGGCCTTTCAGAGCAGCCAAACGCTTAGCAATCTTGGAACTAAATGGCCAAAGGATACAACTTACTCTTCTTTTGGATACGGGAGCGGATATCACGATTATAAATGCAAATAACTGGCCGCCAAATTGGCCACTCCATCCAACTCGAGGCACAATAGAGGGAGTAGGAGGATACAACACTGCTCGCCGAAGTCCTCTCCTATCCTTCACGGTAGATGGCACTACTATGCAGACTGTAGTGTCTGTCTTGAAACCCCCAGCTAAGGTTGAAGGCCTCTTGGGATGTGATGTAATGGCTCAGTTGGGACTAGTTCTCACAAATGATAACCGCCCTTTTCGTTAGTGGTCATTGAATGGGTTTTCCAGATTAAACTCACATGGACTACAGATAATCCTGTGTGGGTCGATCAATGGCCGCTTCAGCAGGAAAGCCTTTCACATGCTTTAGTGGAGGAGCAGCTCTCACAAGGACATTTTAAGCCCTCATTGAGTCCCTGGAATACACCAATATTTGTCATCAAGAAGAAGTCTGGCAAGTATCGTCTGCTGCATGATTTGCATGCTATTAATGCATGCATGCAGCCCATGGGTGCCCTACAACCTGGAATGCCGGCTCCTTCGATGCTGCCAGAAGACTGGGATCTTTAATTGTGGATATTAAGGACTGTTTCTTTACCATTGACTTGCACCTGGCAGATACTCTACATTTTGCTTTTACGCTTCCAGCTGTAAACCACAGCGAACCAGCACAGCGGTTTGAATGGACAGTTTTACCGCAGGGAATGTGTAACAGTCCCATGATCTGTCAGTTATATGTGGGTCAGGCCCTACGGCCTCTGTGACAACGTTGGTCACAAGCATACACATATCATTATATGGATGACATTCTTTTTGCGCAGGCTGAACAGTGGACTGATGCTGATGTAACCATCACATGTACCACCTTAGCACAATGTGGTCTTACCGGAAAAGATCCAGCAACAGGCCCCATGGAAATATTTGGGTTTTACTATCACCACAGCTGCCATTACAGCACAGAAACGTACCATCCACGACACCTCAAAGGCACTGAATGATATGCAAAAGCTGATGGGGGATTTACAATGGCTTCGCCTGTCCACTGGTATACCCCAATATCTGCTGAAGGAACTCAGTCCTCTTCTCAGAGGTACAGACCCAACTGCCCCTGTTCACTTTTCGCCCGAACAACATGCAGCATTGCAGCATATTCTGGAATTGATTCCCGTCCAACACATATCGCGTATAGATCTACACTTGCCTATTAACTTGGTTGTGTTACAGCATCCTCGTGAACTATCAGCTGCACTTGTCCAAATAAAAAAAAAGGGGGACGTAGCGGTCCTGGAATGGTTGTTTCCCCCACTGCAGCCTAAAACAACAATTGATCAAAAAAATTTTGTGATTGCTCGGCTCATTCAGGCAGGTCGGAAACGTCTGCTCAGCATTGCGGGAAAAGCGTCTGATGCCATTTATCTGCCAATGAAATGAGAGGATTTGGACTGGTACTTAGCCATGGAAGAACCACTCCAAAAGGCGTTGTTAGATACGCCTGCTACCATCCGACCACAGTCGTTACCAAGGTCTATACTGCAATGGATGCAGCAATATGATTGGGTAGAGCAACCAAAGCTCTCTCTCACTCCACCAGAAGGACGATGTAGGGAAGCGGTCTTGTCGAGCTGCAGTCACCTGGCAAGAGAAAGGAATTTGGCATTCTCAGCTGTTACCTGCTGATCCTAGAGACTCACTACAGACTCTGGAGTTGGCTGCAGTCACATGGGCAGTGTCTGAATGGACAAGTCATCCTCTTAACATCATAACTGACTCTCTGTATGTAGCAGGAGTTGTTGCTCGTATTGAGCAAGCCGACATTAAGGACTTGCGCAACCAGCGCCTAATGGAATTACTGTTGCAGTTACAAAGGGCAATAAAACAACGTACCTGTGCACATGCGGTCATTCATATCCGCAGTCACCAATGGGATATCGGTCTCGGAGAAGGTAATGCCAGAGCCGACCGACTTGTGGCTACAGTGCAAGCTCCCATCAGAAACTTTACACTGGCATGAGAAGCGCACGCAAGGTTCCACCAAAATGCCAAAGGACTACATCGAGCCCATGAAATTACCATGGATGAGGCATGCCAGGTGGATCCTGCTGATTGGGATGTATGCTGTCACAGATGGGCTCATAGAGCTACCAAAAATAGATGTGTGCCAAAATATGTGGATCACACGGGCAAATAAGACAGGTCAAAGTTCTTTTTGTTTATTTATGACCTCCGCAGGAAACCTTTTTAGAACTTGTCTTATAGGGATTCTTGGGATAAATATTTCAGAATTCAAAAGTTATAGCACTGGAAAATGTAAAAAAGAAATGTCAGATGCTCGTTGTATGGCTGAATTGATTTCAAAATTGACAAAACCATTGCCATGGGACCCACAAGAATTAGGCCTATTAGGATCTCAGCCCATTGGCAACTCCTCAGAAAATTGGACACAAACATGTTTTGGATTTGGTGGATCTGCATTTGCAGGCATTCAATTTAAAAATTTACGCAATTGGTCAGGATGGACAAATGTTATTTCTACATCACCATGGTACGCATTTAGAGGTACAAATAGCTATTGTGGAAGTAATACTACCTCTAAATCACCCCAAAGTTTTGGATGTCTTGGCATGGGAAACATCAAAAATCAGATAAAGCTTTGGAACACTGGTACTCCAAAAGCTCTTCCTCCAAATGTATTTTTAATTTGTGGAGACCGTGCCTGGCAAGGAATTCCTTCGAATGTATTTGGAGGTCCGTGTTACTTGGGAAAACTAACCTTGTCAGCCCCTTCCATGAGAAAATGGCTTGACATGACAATGGCCGATCATGTGCGAAGGCAGAAAAGATCATTAAGACCAAAATGTAATGACAAGGTTGACTTGATGAGTGTTACAGCTAGAACCCTTTTATCCATATATACACCAGGTGCAGCTGCTGGAAGCGCTTTGAAAAATTTAGCACGTTTAGCTTGTTAGGCTGAAAAGCAATCAAATGCAACTACCATGGTAATAGAAGAATTATTAATGGATCAAAATAGTTTAAGGCATGCAGTCTTACAAAACAGAGCTGCTATCGATTTTTTACTTCTGGCACAAGGCCATGGATGTGAAGATTTTGAAGGGATGTGTTGTATGAATCTGAGTGATCACAGTAAATCTATACCTAAGAAACTGAAGTATCTACAACAGCACATTCAGAGTATCCAACAAGAGCAAGGCTTGTTAGATAACTGGTTGACAAAAATTGCTTTGGTAACATTCCAAATTGGCTGAAAGAACTAATTATAGAAGATTTGCAATTTTGTGGGTACTTGTTGATATTCGTTCTTGTTGGATGCTTGACACTCTCCTGTGTAAAGAACGGTCTTGAAAAGGTAGTGAATCAAGCATGGATTGTTCATAAAGAAAAGAAGGGAATTGTGGAAGAATATTTAGATGAGAGAGGTCACAACTTATTGATCCAAGATTTGAACAATCCCTGCTTTCAGGGAACAATATGAGGTTTTGTACTGTGCCTGCTATGTGCAGCATTGCTTCTACATTGCCTTGAATTAGCAAGTAAGTAGCAAATGAGATAACTAGTTGATCCCTTCTGCGGATGCCTCCTCCCAAAAGCTGAAGGCATGTAGCAAGTTGCTGTACCTTCTCATAGATGTTTTAAGACAGAAATGCTATTCATAATATAGAACAAAGAAGAATTTGCTGCCAGAGACAAGAACCAATGGACAATTACTTAGGATGCTTGAATGTAAGATTTTAACCAATCATGAACTTACATGTATAACTAAAGAGTTGCCTAGAGAGAGCATAAATGTGTGCACTAAACACAGAATAAACGGAAGCACCTAATCAATCATATTGATTGTCGTGTCTTTCCTCCGGGCGGCAAACAGCGACAAATCGGAAAACAGCAACATCCAACTTGTAGCCAATGTAATCAAACTGTGTGGATAGGAGGTAAAATAAAATCAACCTTTGTGGCGTACTTTCAAGTTAACAAATTGTGTTACGATAGCAGTCAACTAGAAATGTGTATTATGGATAGAAGAACTTACTGGGTAGGGAAGAATCTAAAACACGATGAAAAGTCCTCACTAAGCAATGAACCTCTAATACTTGACCTCCTCAAAGATGATGATGACAAAATATGCTTGCAATTCGATAAAACCTTCTGCTTTTCAAGGAATAAAGAAGGGATATATCCAAAAAACAAGATGAAGCAGATATCTCAAAAGTTAAAAAGACAAGAGTCAAAAGCAAAGAAGAGAAGGGTGAAACAAAAGAGGTTAAAGACTTTAAGTGAACACAATGAACAATTAGAAAAGCAGTATAGTGACTGGGGTTTACCTACTTCAAACCAGAATCTATTTATAGATTTAATGCAAGAGATTGCCACTGAAATAGGTTTGTCTAATTGTCAGATTTGGGGAGGACTTAAGTCACCTGAAAAATAGCCATAGAAAGGTAAGAGTTTAACTCCAAAGCAGCTCCTAAAATGGAATAATACTCAAATCTCAAAAACAATGCAAAGACCTAAAGGATAGATTTTGGATCAGAGAATAATTAGAACAATTTGTATTAGTAGAGAAAAAAGAAAGTATAATGAGGTAGTGGAATACACTCCTTGCATATCCACTCTAGCAATAAATTCAAACTATAAAACCAAAATTTGGCAACCAGAACCCCCGGCCGAATATTAGAGCCAAGTAAAGGAAGAAAACTGTAAATGGTTTGACTCAATTGAATTATGTTGGCATAAAAGCTCTAGACCTAATCCTTACCAATCTTTGGAAAGTCTAAAGGATTACTAGAAGAAGCCAAGAAATGTAAATATTAAGTAGAAAGCCCCCAATGGAATATACTAGACATGTAGAAAGAAGGCCTATAGTGAATTACCCTGCAAGTGGAAAAAATCCTGTATTCTAGGGATGATCCAGCCCTTCTTCTTCACATTACTCAAGTCTAAAAGCAGTTTGTTAGAGGGTCCCTTGTATGAAACTTGGAGTAAAAAGAAAAAGAAATTAAAGAAAATACTTCCTATAACAAGAGAGAGTCAAAAATAGAAAGAAAAGGAATAGCCTGCAAAAAAGATAATAGCATATGATGACCCTGCAACTTAGACCCATGATGGAAGTTGAAGATATAAGACCCCAATCTGCCTGCTAAATAAGTTAATAAAACTTCAAGCCGTAGTAAAAAGTGTGTCAAATAATACCTCGAATGCTCTTGAATTATTAGCCACACAACATTTCCAAAATGCGAGCCTTTGCATATCAAAATCACATAGCATTAAACTACCTGTTAGCTAGGAAAAGAAGAGTTTATAAAAAGTTCAATAAATCTAAATGTTGCACAGAAATTAATGACTATAAAAAAACCATCAGGGGCCTGACGGCTAAAATTAAAAAGGTGGCACATGTACCAATTCAAAAATAAAATTCTATCCTCCAAGCCTCACAGTGAGATCAATTACTTGGAAAAAGAGCATAGTAGAAAAAAGTAATATTCTTCATATTATGTTCCACAACTAGAGTAATATTTTTACCCTGCTTAATACCATGTTTTATTCGACTAATACATTCTGTAGTGCAAAGTACACAAATAGCAACCCTGCCTACAAATCCAAAGCTTACTACAAAGAAACTTAGCCAAATCCCTAAAGTGTCCAAAATAATAAACTTAAAAAAGAAGAAAGAAAAAAGCAGAGCTGCAAAAGCTTTAGCTAAGTTTGAGAAAAAAAATAATAAAAAAAAATTGTTTATCAAAAATACTATGAAATATCACAAGAAGAGTAGGATGACTACGATAAGTTTGAAGACAACTAGTAATAAAAACTATTATCACTATAAAGTACAAAAAGTATTATTAGTATAAAAGAGAATTTAGTAGAAAAATTAGAAGAATAAGTTATAGAAATTAGAATACTTACTTAAAATAATCTAGTTCATTAAAAACATTTGCTCACAAATCACAGTAAGAGTAAAAACTTGTAAAAAAGAGTAAAAAACAATTAAAAGCTAGTAATAAACAAATTAGAAGTTATAAAGCACAAGTTAATGTGTTCATATAAAAGGAGAGAAACTGTGGTATATAAAATAATTCATACTTAAAAACTAAAGTCTCCAGAAATTGTAAAAATCCTCAGCTAAAAAGCAGCTAAAAAGAAGAAAACTAATTTGCAATTATAAAACACAAGCAGCAGCAAAAAGAATTCCAAATTTACAACATAAAAGAGTGGCTTCTATCAAAGATAAGTCGTTTACGAAAGTGTACTTGACTATGCCCCAGTGACTGGTATCCAATATGCATCTGAAGATAAGACAATCAAAGTCGGCAAGGGTGTGCATCCCAATGCCAAGTTCTCAGAGACCAAATCAAGACTTCAGCCCTGCCCAGAAAACAATTTCGAAAACCAGCCATAAAAAAAGAAATTACATGAATATGCGAATCGAGCAAAAGTGAACAAAGACCCTTAGAAAAAATAAACTGTACAAAAACGAACCCCTCAGAAGCTGGATTTGTGAACAGGAGAGGTTCATTACGATAAAAGCCAAATCTGGGTTCACCCAATGCCGATTCTCAGGATCGACGCTGCTCCTTTTAATTGTGGCTGTCCACAATTTGTAGCGAAATAAAATTTGCTTTTGTTTATCGAATTGGCATTTTCATTTATAACACTCTGCATCTTCAATACAGATTATTTGTATTCCTCCATTTCCACCCCCATGTCATGACAATAAGTCAATGAGCAATAAGCAATTGTTTTGCTTCTGTCTTTGTTTCATCTTTAGCCACTCTTTTGAAAACCATTCAGTGTTCTCCCATTTTCCTCCTAGGCATCATCCTGGTACCCCTGCTACCCTCATTGCAAAGCAGAACAGGTATAAAAACCATAATTATGATTTTTTAATAATAGATACTAGAGTTCCCAAGTTTTAATACTCACAGTCACATCCCCTTGAAGGCACAAAATAAATTAAGTTTATCTAATATATGTCCTCACTCATGTTACTACTTGTTTTATAACTTGGAGTTCATCTATTTTAGAGCAATTATTTCAAGTTTTCCAAAAAAAAAAAAATCCATTTGTTTACAAATTTCAACTTATTTTTTTACGTAACACAAAATTTCCTGCTTCGTGGAAACTGAGGGAATGGTAGCTTAGAATTTTTGTAAGTAAAAAACTACCAAAAATTGTGTGAAAGCAAGTGAGAGGTGTCTCTTCACAGGCAGTAAAGCTGCTTTTGAAAACTGCAATTGAGAATACTGAAGGAGAACAAAATAATGATCACAAAGGGGAAATAATCTAAAACTTCCTTCAGAGAGCTGAGTTGCACTACTGAAAATAATCACCTCCACACATGCCTCATCAGACAGCAACATTCAGCAGCCTCCAGTCTCAGAAAACCAGAGAATGGCCTTTAGTTTCCTTCACCCTGCCTTTTTGAACGAGCTGTTACCCAAAAGAAAGCAACTCTCCAGGCAGAAGCCTAGTGTTGTAGGACTTACATAAAGAGGTACTTCAGAGCAGCTCAACTCCATTGTCACAGCATCTACAAACAGAATAAACCAGTGGAATTATTACACACCCATCATGAGGCATTGATATAATGTCTGATTCATGTCTGCAAACTAGCTCAACATCTTCCAGAATTGGGGTGGGCGGGAAGGATATTAAGCTTATGAGCTATCCAATTGCCCCAAATCTCCCCAGAATGAGGAAACACTGGTGTAATGATGCCTGTGTAAGGCTGGAGGAGGGGTAGCTGGTATTAGTTAACATGTGGCATGCATTTCAGATAATAGAAACACGGAACAAAACAGGTCAGGCTGAACCCAGCTGCTGAGATGCTCCTGGCTGCAGCTAGTTAAGTAGTGGGGATTTCAGCATTTATCTCTACAAGCAAAAAATTGAAACTTGAACTGCATTGTAGCCACTTTTACTCCCCACCAATATCCCAAGTGTCTAGTGTTGATTTTTTTTCAGCAGCTTCATAGAAGTAATCCCCAAGGCAGGTTGCCTTAACTACCATAAAACAGCAAACTACTGACACAAGTCATCACTAGAACTAATACAATGACAGTCGTCATAGGAACTCTGATTTCCATAATTATATTTCAGATTCACTACACCCTCAAAATTCAAAAATACATAGTCTAAAAGTAGTATTGTTTTCAAATGAGAAAAGCATACCAGGAGCAACATCTTTACAGCAGCAAGGTGGGCTCAACAACTATGCACAAGTCTTCTCCAGCTTGCTGAAACAGGCTACAGAAAAAGACTCTGTCTGAAGAGAGGGCTGTGTCAGCTCAGATGTGGCCTTGTTTTTACAGCTGAACAGTTTCCAAGAGCAACACAGATGTGCAGCTCATTGCATGTTAATGCATATGTACAACCTGGCATGAGTCAGATAGGATTTGAGAAGTTCCTTGCCTACAAATGCAGAAATTAAATGTATGGCTTCCATTGAAACCAAAACTGTCCCACCCACCATCCATGTATATAGTCCTTTTTAACCACAGATTTGTTAATCCTCATCTCCTGAATCCCATCGATTCAAGTACATTCACCAGGCCACACATTCCTGCAGTTCTCAAACAAGACAGAATCCTTTACAAAACCACTGGCCACAAAGGTTCAGCCAAAAAAAAAAAAATCCAAACTTTTCATACTGTAAGAAGAAGACATCAAGGCGATCCAGCCAGGCTATTCAGCAGTGAGATTCAGGCAGAGGGGTTTCTTATTTTCTGTGTAGAAAGGAGGCATCCTCCAGCTGATTCAAAGGCATCTCACTTCAACAGACAAAGCTCTGCAGTTTCCAGCAACAGCATCCTGAACCCAACCTCAAGAGCAGCAGCGCTGGAAGCACAGCCCTGTCTGTACAGAAGAAAACAAGGTTATAAGAGAAGTTAAGAAACAGTAACATTAGTTCACTAGTTGTCTGAAACAAGAGACACATCAGTCAGCCATCTGACACCATTGCTCTGTGCCAGTGTATGAAACCCCTCCACCTACAACAGTTCTCAATCTTTAAACAAATACATCCAAACTAAAGCCCATCATTTGCACTGCAAGAAAATAAGACCACGTTCAAATCATTATGCCGTGCCAAGAGGGCAAGAACTACTCTTGGATGCTTTTGTCAAACTATTATCCTGACCTACAAAGCCTCAAGAGATGTATCTCAACATCTTCCTCCTCTGCAAGGATGAGACAGGCAGGTATCCAGTACAGTCAACCTATACTACAGAAAGTGCGACCAAGAAAACATAGCTCCTCCTTTGGAGGATAAAAATTGCATCAGCAGTACAACAAACTTCTTTAGTATTGCCAAACACAAACACAACTCATTGGAGAGATGGTGCCCTCCTGGCTTCCTTCACCCTTTGCTTGCATCACACTGTGGATCCTCTGGGAGCCTGAGCAGTGGGAAATACCAAGTACCTAGCTCAACATGAATCCTGTGTGGATGAATAAGCTCATCAGAACCAACCAATGTTTTTCATACAGAGCTGACTAGAACCATGCTGAAAGATTATCAGTACTTTCCCTGTGTACCTGCCTGACAAACCAGCTTATAATGGTGTTTCCCGGATACAAAGGAGTACCTAATGGTACTTGTTCCTTTCTGCAGAAAAATCAATAAATGTCAACACACAGCACTAAGCGGCTTCTTTTGCTTTTCTCACACTCTGAAGAGTGCCGGTTGTTTAGAAAAATATTTCGCATCAATGCTCACGTCTTTCCTCTGTCTGGGGCTTACAGTAACTCAGCCTGGCTGCTGGAAGTGGCTGGGAGAGGCAGGAAGAAGAGGATGCACGTAGGGAGGAAATATTCAGCTCTGGCAACAGCACAGCACTCGCGCAACCTCCATTTCACATCAAGGGACTGAAAGAGACACCATCACATGCACCTTACCTCTCACCTCCTCTGAACAGCAAAGAAGTGCCCAAGTCCACAAAAAAGCAGGGCCCCACAAGGTGCCAGGCAGACAAACCCTCTTCAGTGCTAAGGCAGAGTCCTACCCCACACAGCAAGGGAAGGGTCGAGCTCCCGACATCATGAATGCACAGAATTTCACAGAGCAACACCTGATCCCTTCCTCTGACATCTGTGCCTCTGACAGAGAAACCAGCACGACGGGCATCTAACAAACAGGTCTGGTTTCAGGCATTGCCCACACTGCCAATGACAGCAGTAGCAGAATTTATCTGTACACACACACACACAAAAAAAAAAAAACCCATTTCAGCATCCAGTTTAGCAGTTAATTTATTGGAATCATATATTGTGATGTGGTGCAGACTGGAAAGACTTGCAGAAGAGGTTTCAGTCAGGCCGAGGTAAATAAACAAAAATGAGAAAAAAAATCTTGACATCATTTTAGTTAAGCAAATATTTTTTTAAATCTACTATATCCCCTTCAACCTAATGAAAAATGCTATTGCCAGTTCCTAACCAGCTCTAACCAGCAAGAGGAATAGCAACATGCAATTTAGGTTCTATCAAAATTGCAAGACATTGCAAAGCATAGTTGGAATACATAATTCCAATATTCTTCACCCAATATTTTATTTACTGGCTGTCAGTTATGGGGCCATGACATATTCAAATTTTTCAACATTACAAATTTTAAGATTTTAGAGCATGGGTTCTCCAATTATCATGATACATTAGAAGGACCACAATAACAAAATAAACCAATGGAAAATAAAAAATCCATTATTGACTTCACTGCATTGTAAGATGTCAGTTATCAAACATTTTTACTCTGTACACACTAAGAAATTAGATAAGGGGAAGCATTATTTAAGTATGAGCATAAAGGCATTTCTACCAGTTGACAAGGTGACCCTCCAGGCAACAATGTGACTACTCCTGGCTGTCCCAGCACTTACTGTCTATCATCAGCATTTTCCTAAACACAGAAGGGCATTTCCTGATCCTACAGCAACCCAGCTCACTACCAGCAACTTGACTCCCTCCTTTTTCCTGTCAATAAAGCATATCACTGTGGAAGAAAGAGACAGAGAAGGTGAAGACAGGACTCTGGCTTTGATGCTGCTCTGCAATCCAGCAGTCACTTGTACAAACTTCACCGAAGATCGTGCTCTGTGGCCAGCGAGCCTCCATGGCTCATTAAGCTGCACTAGATCACAGTTTGTGCAAAAAATCTGGGCCTTACAGACAGAGGAGAAGTGTGAGCAGTGGTATAAAACATGAACTTCATACTCCCATATATCAGTTCAAAGGTAACAAAACGTAGGGTCTTTGCTTGAGCTCTGTTTGCCACATTCTCCTTTCATATCACAATCCCACACCTCTGTGCCACAGACCTGCTGCTTTGTAACAGTAAAACAGCTGGCTGAATGTCAAAAATACATAAATAAACCCTCGATGATGCTGCACAGGTGCCTTGGATTTCAATTCCTCCTTCCTAATTACGCTTCTTTTTAGTGACGGTCACACTGAAACTTGTGCCTATAAAACACTGAGAATCAGTTTTATTACCACTATATCAAGGCAGGCACATTAAGCCTCTGTTTGTGGTCAACTAAAACAACAATAAAGCAAGGATGCATCCCACCCAGTGGCCACTGGAAGGCAGGCAGGAATCCCCAGAGAATCATTTGTAACGCCTTAAAATCCAGCATATTTTTCTTAGCAAAGTATCTTGTAGAAGTCTAGCAGCACATGCAGATCAAGAGGTGTTGTACTGAGTTCTCTTCTGCTTGTTGATTGTGTAACTAACCATTACCACCATTTTATTATTTTTGACCGTGCAAATAGTCCGTTTATATTTCTGAGATCTTAATACTCTTCAAAGCCTGTGAGATTTCAGTATGGTGCTCACAGACATTAGTAACCCATTAGTAATCCATTAGTAACCCTCATCCCACATCTCCCACTATAAAAGCACAGCAATGGAACTGAAGTATTCCTGAATTTATAGATTCCATCTGAGCTACATTATGTTAATACATCAAGAGCTTCCCCAGCACCAGAAGCCACACTGCACAGACATCAGGTCAAATGTGGTACACAGCATTCTTTTTAGAACAGATCTTTTTTCTGACCCTGACTAAAATACCTTGACAAAATAAATGAAAGGGAAGAAACTAGCAAGCTGAAAATACATACATAATAAATACTACATTCCCAAAATCAGAGATTTCACTTTACAGCCAAGGTTTTTGACATGATCTTTCATTTTTTTCCACTATGGTCTCCTGAACATCTAGAGCGTTGGAGGATAAGGAGGGGACAAAGCAGAACCCTCAGCTCCTGGCTTCACAAGCACATTCATTTATTGTCTTCTAACACTATTCAAACTGAGAGGTGAAATAAACCTTTGCCTATCACATTTATCATTAAGGAGTTTGCACTAGTGTTGGCTATTTCACCAGACATTAGCTGCTCTTGAAGGCAACTGAACAGAAGAAATGCAGCTAACCACCTTTGAGAATATCACTCTTTTCAACAATTTGAGACAAACAGAAGCTTAAATCTTATTTCAAAAAATTCACCCCATTCAGGGCTATTGAAATACCAAAATATATCCAAATTAATTTATTAAAAGCACAACCATTTTGTGACCCTTAGAGGGGAATTTAAGAGTCTCCAAAAAAAAGGATCACACTTCTTCACCTCTGAAGAACAGTCTTGGGTTTTAAAACACAGAAAGAAGTCTAGGAAAAAATGCCTCCTCTGACAGAAGCCTGCAGCTGAGGTTGGCAAAACACATTCTTTATGTATTCCTGTATTAACATTCTTAATGTAGCATTTTCATTTCAACTAAAAAGAAAATGGGGTTCCAGAGTTTAGAAACCTTAAAAAAGCGAAACGTCAGTTATACATTTCTGAAAAGCAAAAATAAAACCAAATATATTACGAAGGTTACTGAAACAAATAAAATACGTTTCATAACGTTGTGGGACACCTCTCTTACTCCTTTTAACACCCATTTTGACAGAGACAGTAGTTTTTTAATTATGAATTTTTTAATGGGTTTAGCATTTACTACTCCCTAGTTTGGGCACTGTGAAGCCATGGGACCAGAGCAACAGCAAACTCTTTTAAGAGTTCATACAGCACAGTTGTACAGTTTAATGACAAGGTAGCCAAGAAATGGACCAGAAACTTTTGATTCTACTAATGCATTCAAATGGGGGCTCTACTGCTATCTTGTGACACATCATCATCCCTCAGGCCTGGCCATCCACCAAACTTCTATAATTAACAAAGCAAGAGGATATTCTGTGTATCTAATGGCACTTTTGTAAGTAGTATTCCACCTTCATGGACAGGTAGAACTGTGCAACAGACTCTACACTAAGAACTAGAAAACAATTTTTATACTAAAAGTCATTAAACGTAATTCTAATAATCAAAGCAGCAGCTGCCCTTGAGATGGGCAACTATTCCAACTCTTTTACCTATTAATGTAGTTTGGTGGTATCTGCTTGTCTTAATGATGCTAAGCCTGAAAGATACAACTCAATTAGTTGGCAGGAAAATCTGTAAGTTTTTGAAAATTCTGTAAATGGTCTAATTTGCAAGTTAACTGAGAAGGCCAGATGAGTTGCCTACTATCAAGATGCACCAACGTGATCGCTTCCTTTGTTTCAGTCAATATTGAAAAAACATCATGGAAAAATAAAAGCAATTAAGCAGTCTAATATTGCCACCAGATGTTGTCCTGTCAATTTTTCATACTGAGTTTACAGAATACAATTCAATCTTTACTTATATGGAAAAAATCCTCTTAGTAAAATGCCCCCTGATATCCTATTCCCACAACGTGCAGATTACTCCTGTAAAATAAAGGGCAAATTACTTCTGTAAAATAAAACATCTGCTAAGTCTTCAGTCACATCCGTGTGTCTTATAAGATTTATGAGAAGAACTCTGTCCATTCTTGTATAGGATCAGATACAGAGACAGGAGTTAAGTCCATAAAAATGAAGAAGGATTTTGGAGCCTGGTACATCTCTAAGCTGTGCACAGCAGTGCCCCAACAAAACACTACCACGAGCTGCTCTGAAAGGTGTTTCTCAGAATTTTACCATTAGAAAAGCTTTCATTTCCTTTACATTTTTGGCTATTAGAGAAGTGAAGAGTAACAGAGTTAAAAACTTCTTTTGCTCCGTATGAGAAACGCAAGCACCTTTACAATCAAACCGGATACCTTGTCCTCACTGGGACAAAAACTGGTGGGGGGAAAAAAAGAGTAGCTTTTAATGAGTATAAAAAAATATAAAGAGTAGCAAAATAATGAACTTAAAACAGGAAAACAAACGACAACACATATTTAAAAACAACAAAACCACAACAAAGCCCTACTCAAATCCCTCTCCGCCTTTTGGGGCTTTGAAGGCGAGTGACAGCGCTCGCAAAGGCTTTGAGCGGACACCAGCGGAGCCCGCCCAGGACGCGGCGGTCCCGGCCGGAGGAACATCGCCGCAGCTCCGCGGAGCTCGACGATGCGCGCCGGCGAAGGTTCGGGGCAATCCAGCGCTCCCCGGCCGGCGCAGCAGCCCCGGGGCTACGGGGCAGCAGGTGCCGCGGGCCGAGCTCGCCCTCCGCCTTACCTACGCGCAGTGTCCCGGGCCAGGCTCCGCCGCCGGGCAGGGAGCGAGGGAGGGAAGGAGGGAAGGAACGGGGCGGTGCTGCCGAGCCGCCCGCGGGAGCGCTGCGGGACGCGCCCGCGGATGCGCCGCCCCCAGCCCGGGCAGCCCGCGGGAACAAAGGCGCTTTGTGACAGCCCTCGGCGCGGGGAGGCTCCCGGGGAGCTGATCCCGAGGCGCCCGCCGCAGCTCCCCGCAGGCAGCTCGACGGGACGGGGAATGCACGGCGGGAGCCCCGCGGGGACCCGTGCGCGGCTCCGGCCGAGGGTGGGGGAGCCCCCGGCGCCCTCGGGAAGGGAGCGCTGCCCTCTCCCGGCGGAGCGCAGGATGCTCCGGGCGGGCCGGCCCCCGTGTTCCCGCTCGGTGCACGGAGCGCTCCGCTCCGCTCCCCGGGCCGCGCTGCCGCAGTCACCGGGGCTGGGCTGGGCTGGGAGCTGCCCACGCCAGGCGCTGGTTGATCATCCTGCCGCCCGGCCCTGCCACGCGTGTTTCGTGTTGCACAGTGCATGGATCCCGACAAGCCACACCGTGTCTTAGCTTCTCAGCCGCCATGTATGCGTGACATGTAACTTCAGCTGTTCTTAAAACTATTTTATGTTGAGGCCCTAAGGCTCTTCCTCGAACTTCACTGGTTAAGGACAGTGAAGCACTGAAGATGTGGGGTTATGAGTACCAGACTTGGGGGTAGAGACTTATCAAGTTTCCTCTTGCTGCACTGTAACTTAATTCATAACCTGTCTGCCGTAGATGGACAGCATATTTCTTTGTAACAGCATTGTTAATATGCCAATATTTGGCATTGACATCCTGGGCCTACAGCTGCTACAGATGCACCTATGTTTATATTGGTTTCTAGGATAACATGCAAAATAGACTGCTGTATCAGAGCAGAGGTCAAAAAGATACCTCCCTGTGAGAGACAAAATAGGATTTTTATTCAGCCCAAAAGAACTACAGAGTAAACAAAAGAAAAGTGTTAATTCCAGTTTCTACTTGTTACCTATAGCCTAGGTATGGTTCATTTGATCTGCCAAGTGCTGTTGGGAACCAATAAAGATGGAATGTTGAACACATAACCAGAAAAGGAGAAAGATGAGAGGGGAGAGGAAAGAAGGGTAGATGGCAGGGAGAGTGCTTTAAATAATCCCTAAGTACCCAACCAATGGAATAAGGGACGGGGACCCTTCCCCAGTCGGCAGGTGAAAGGGTATAAAGAGGTTGCCATTGAAGCAAAGTGTTTTGCGTTTGTTTTCACCTGCCTAAGGAAGGGAACACACCTGACTCAAACGACTCATTCATATGAGTACTTTTGCCTCAAAGACGTTGTCCCCTCTCAATTCTATGGAAAAGTGAGTTACTTCTCAAATCCCTGAAGGAGAGAAAGAAGCCAGTAAAACCCTATTACCATCCCATGTCTTTCAGCAGGAATTTCATGGCTTTACATACATGTGTATTCATTTCTAAAATACGAAACCTTTGTTTTTACTTTGTGTGTCTGATCATGTAAAAAAACCATCTATGCAAGGAAGCAGGGACAAAAATCCACAACTCCAAAATTACAGAGAGAACCTGCTGGTTATGGCATGATCAGGAGTTTAGAAAGTTAAACGTACCAGAAGGAAAAGAGGTACAGGTTGATGGGGTGCAGCCAGGTTACGGATGGCTTGCAACCATCTTCTAGAACCTTTACATCCAGCCCCAGCCTACTTTACTGGAACCATACATAAGGATTGCTTTACTTCAGTTGCTACATTCACCCACCACTGAATACTGCCAGCTATCCACCTGCATGTTATCCTATAAAAGAATACAAACATAGGTGCATCTGCAGCAGCTGTAGACCGAGGATGTCAATGCCAAATACTGACAACTGAAGAAGATATGAAAATTATTACCTAAAGGTTCTCCCGTACTTCTGCTAGCCACACATTAAACTTTAAAGCACTGAAAAGGATATATACTATAGACATCAGTACTGTCAGTAAGAATCAGGAGTATATTTTTTGTCAAGGTTAGTGGTTTCCAACCCATAGAAAACTATGCTGCCATGAGAAATGTGCTCCTTCAACTCCAAGCAATACTGGTTCACAGAATAAGGAGGCTCCAAGATGAACCTCCCCACCACTGCCACTCCTGAAAATTAATTCTGTGTGAAATCTAAGTGATATTGCCTGATTGAGTCACACAATTAAAAGAAGTACAATGATTTCCTAAAAGATAAAACAAGGTCCATGTCTATTAACATAAACAAAATAAAAAGTGAAAGTAGTGAAGTAAGGAAACTAGGAGTTTGAGGTTTGCATGAACATGCTCCTCGTTATTACCTATTATCATTCTAAGTATTCAAAACCAGTAAATCCCAGTAGTCAGAAACACAGATTGTTCACTTAGTAATTTAAAGGCAGACCAGACAGCACTCCATCTTTTCAGTCACAACTGTCATAGAACTTGCAAAACTGTTCTAGATATTTCTACCATGGATACCTGCCTTTCATTGAGCTCACATGAGCAAATTAATTTTGCAAGAAATTCCTATTACATCTCAAATTGCAGGCCTGGGGGAAAATAAACAGGTTAAGAACCAAGTTCTCTCCTATTGTCATCAACAGCCTTTGGCACACCTCTTTCCAATGCATCCCTAGTGACCCAGAATAAACAGGTTAAGAACAAAGTTCTCTCCTATTGTCATCAACAGCCTTTGGCACACCTCTTTCCAATGCATCCATAGTGACCCAGCCCTGCTTGAAGTTAAAATAAGCCATTACCCTAGCATTCAAACAATAGATTCAAACTCCATCTACATGTGCACTGAAAGTGACAGAATTACACAAAAATTGAGTTTTGATATTTAACTTGTATATTTTCTCACTGGTGTGCCCCTTACTCATTAATTTAATATGAATTAATTGCCCTCTAGAAGTATGACCTATTTTCTAGAAAATTGTAATTCGTAAACACATACGCATTTTAAAAAAATTAAACTAAACTTTTTCAACATACATAAGCATGCACTTCTTCAGTCATTCTGCTGTGTGCTGTGAATTCAAGGAAATCTTACATGGAGATTAAGCAGGAAGAGAAAAAAACTACGTAGGCAAGTGTTATCAAATCTGTGTGCTGTTTTCCTTGTATTTCCAAGGATGTGAGATTGGATACTAACCTGAAGGTATAAGGACAGTGACACATTAAAATTACACAAACATCAATTATTTTGTGATAAACTGAAAATTGTTGACTGCTGACAGGACTGGACACACAACTACTGTGGGCTGGTGCTGGCCAGACACCAGGCAGCGACCAAAACCCCTCACTCACTCTCCTCTGCAGCTGGAGAGGGGAGAGAAAATATAGTGAAGGGTTCATGGGTTGAGATAAAGAGTAGAAGAGATCATTCATCAAATACCATGATGGGCAAAACAGGCTCAACTTCAGAGATATTAATTACTTTTATTAATTAACAAAATTAGAGCAGGACAATGAGAGAAGTAAAATAAACCCTTAAAAACACCTTTCCCCCACCCCTCCCTCCTTCCCAGCTCCACCTCCTACCCCAGTGCACAAGGAGAGAGGGAAGGGGGGTTGAGGTCAGTTCATGACCTGTGGCTTCTCCCCCTGCTCAGGGAGAGGAGCCCTTCCCCTGCTGCACTGTGGGGTCCCTCCCATGGGAGACAGATCTCCATGAGCTTCTCCAGTGTGAGTCCATCCCACGGGCAGCAGTCCTCCCCAAACTGCTCCACGGGGTGCAGTCCTTCAAGGACAGGCTGCTCCAGCCTCACAGCAGGGCCCCTCTCTCCATGGGCCTCCCACAGGGTCACAGCCTCCTCTCAGGCATCCACCTGCTCCAGTGTGGGCTCCTCCATGGGCTGCAGGTGGTTCCCTGCATTCCCCATGGATCCCCACGGGCTCCTCCACGGGCTGCAGGTGGATCCCTGCATTCCCCATGGATCCCCATCGGCTCCTCCATGGGCTGCAGGGGAATCTTGGGACCAGGAACTTCTCCTGCTCCTCCGTCTTCACTGACCTCGGTGTCCACAGGGTTGTTCTTCTCACACGTTCTCACTCTGCTCTTCTCTGGCTGCAGTTACAACTGCACAGTAGTTTTGTTATCACCATTTCTTGTTAACCTAGCCTTGGCCAGTGGCACAACCATCTTTGGAACCACCAGGGATTGGTTCTGCCAAACATGAAGGAAGCTTCTGGCAGCTTCTCACAGAAGCCACCCTTGCAGCTTACCAAAAATCAGGCCATGTAAGTCCTGAACAAGTTATGTAACTCTGAAATAAAACTTTAAAACTAAATTGTTTGAAAAATATTGCATGGACAATACTGAAAATGTCCTCTTTTCTCTGTCTTCAGCAATCAAGCCTATTCAGCAACACAGTTTAAAAGACAGAACTTCAACATAGAGAGGCTTATTTTGAAAGTCACTGTTATAAGAAATTATCAGGAGAATAAGTCACGTCTTTCAATTTCATAATAGTGACAATTTGTTGTGATGTGTGTCAGTAACTCCTATTTGTTTGAATGATCTCTGTAACACCATTACTTTTGTTCTCTTCTAAACACATATCTGTTTTCTTAGTAAAAGTAGCAAACAGCGTATCCATCATTCCCAAAACTTCTAGTAATTCTTCTTGATAGTCAATTTCTTTTGCAACAGCTTCCTTGAGTTTCAGGAACTGTTTATCAACTACTGATGACTGCCCAACCACAGGGTGATAAATGTCTGTAAAGAAAAATATCAGTTAAGAATCCATAGATGCATAAAAAGGCAAAAATTTTATTAGTTAGAGACACATCTAAGCATTCTAGCACCAGTCCAACATTCTGAAAAAATAAGACAACTTCAATATTGTCTGTTCTGAAAGCAGTGGTTGTATGTACTTACAGCAGCAGTATGTCAACTAACTGAAACAGAAGGTTTTATGACCTCAAATACTATTTTTACCTCACTGAATAAAAGGAAGCTATTTGTACTATGCAAACACAGACACACGAAGTATCAAAGGTACTTAGAGACCAGAAGGAGCTTCCAGCAGCCTGTAAAAACCAAATTCTGACTATGGTCAAAGTTATCTGGAAATATCTTTTTTGGATCGTTCTCTTGACACTAAGTCCACACATATAAAGAAAGCCATAAAGGCTTTGCAACACTCTACACAAGCTAGCTTTGTGGCTTTGAGAATCTTTTTTGTGTTGTCTTACCAGTGAGCATATCAGCAACAATCACCAGCACAGGAGTAAATCTGGGCTCAATCACACGCCTGCAAAATTAGAAGACATTCCAATTTTACTGGTTTTGCCAACTGCACTCCACCACCAACAAGCATACAGACAAATTTTTCTTGAGATCAAGAACAGCAGTCAGAGATGCAAGCCAAAAAACCCCACATTTGTGGTATTTACCCTCTTCCTTTCAGGAAGGCAGCGGGGGTTGGAGAAGTGTCAAAAGTACATAAAAAAACAAGTTTCATCAAGGAAAAAGAAAATAACAGACTAAAAGTAAAATGTCTGGCAAAGACATAGAATATCTCATACTACCAGCAAAACTGTGCTGTGCTAAGAGGTAAACTGTTTCAAACCCATCCCAAAACCTTGGTATCAGAATGGAAAAGGCATGTGAGATTTCAGGAGTACCAGTGATCTACCCGTGACTGAAAGTCTGTGGCAAGTTATTAGGAAACAGAAGTGCCAAAACAGTCAGAGGGAACTCATGTTAAAACAATACCTTGCCACAAAGGTAAGGAGGAGATTCACTTGCTTCTCATCCCGGCCTGCCAGTGCACTCCTCAGCGTTCCTCTGCGATGCAGCTCCTGCATCACTGCAACTGTGACTTCAGGAGTGTGAAGCATGATGGGTGGCTGGACACATGCAAAAAAGAGTTTAGAACCAAAGCAACATCTTCACACACAGCACAGGGCTGGTGTCAGCAAATGGAACCCAACTTAGATTCCTTTCCAGTTATACACTAAAATAAAGTTATTAGTGTGACGGACAGGGAAAATGAACATCAGGTGACAGCACAAAACTCTGACAAAAAGAAAAACTGATGCCTCACCTCCAGCACTGCATCAAGAGCCTTGGAAGACTGAAAGCTCCTCAGCAGTTTATCATATTTCCTCAAAACACGTCTCACAGGTTTACTGACACAGAAATCTTCCTAGAATTCAATAAAAGAGTTCAGAGTAAGACAATAACACACACACACACATAATGGATTAGATACACTACCATTAATAATTTTATATATTCCCTCCCTTCCCTTTCTTCCAATTAGCACATTCCAAGAAACCAATTTTTCAGAAATGTTCCAGCACATATTTTCTTACCACATCATACCTGTTTTGGCATGTAAGTTCTTCCTTTCATATAGGTTCTATATGCTGGTTGTCTCTTCTTTTGAGAGTTTTCGCTCTTTTCTTCTGGTTTTCTGTGCTTAACATTCAGCACCCCATTGGTCATGCCTACAACTATGGTTTCGTCTTGAGGCTAGCACAAAGAAACCACAGAGTCAGGACCCAGTGTTTTATTTGTGCTCTATCATAGATATTTTTATGCTTTGTGATAAGGTTCAAATCACAGTATCATAGATGACTTCAGGTGGAAGATACCTCACTGAGGTGATTGAATGCTTTGCTCGAAGCAGGGACAGCTTCAAGGCTATGCTCATAAAGCAACATTACAGACTGACTAGTGAATCAACCTCGATTATGCATTAACACACTTCTGTAACTATAAGGTTTTGTTTTTTCCAACACCATACGACTGCCTTTGGCTACTAGGTACCACATAGCAGGAATGAATCCAGGAGAAAGCAAAGCTATCATGGAACAGCAGGATTCTGAGAATCAACTGAAAGTTGGTCAAAACACCAGGCACTGGCATATCTGATTTCACTCATAGAGGGAAGTGGGTATAAATTTCACCCAGAAAAATTGTGGATGCCCCATCCCTTGAAGTGTTCAAGGACAGATTAGATGGGGCTTTGAGCAATCTGGCCCAGCAGCTTCCCGGCCCAGGGCAGGGGGGCTGAAACTAAAATATCCCTTCCAACCCAAGCCATTCTATGATTCCATGATATGATAAAATTATGGAATTACGGAATTATGACAGGTATAGATGGAGATCAGCTGGTGAATGGCTCATTTAAGGGCATCAACTGAAGCCTATGAAGATTCAAGCAGAACAATGGGAAGCTGTTCTTCACACAAGTATCAGAAATGTGCAACTATTCTACATTTCTCAACAAATTAACTACTTTCTTTTTACTGCTGCCATGAAAAAGAACTTAAGAGCATTCCTGAAAGGCAAAAGGTGAGTACAATCTTCCTGAAGTCAAAGGACCTCCTTTCTAAAGTGAATACTCTCCCTATGATGTACACTGTCCTTCATAAACACACGATTTTGTACTGATCTAGTCAGGTAACATGGTACTTGAATCTATTACGTTTAAAACTTCTTAGTGTTTGTTACTCATCAGAAACATTCAATCACCCTACTTTTCATGTACAGCACTCTTCTGGAACACCCAATAGCCGTGAAAGCAACAATTATTTACTTCAGTGACTTAGAAGGCACCAAGGATTTCCTTTTAGGAAGATTGTTTAGGGAAACTTCTAAAGCACTTACCGACAATGCAAGGCTGAGGATGGATGTTGCATAGTTGAAGCTGTGGACTACTTTGTAGGATGTAGTACTGTAAATCTTCACATGCCTGCACAGAGGAGTAAATATAAAAACATTGTTAGTAAAGCTTTAGTGTAGTACCTTTCAGGAACTTCATCACCCTCATCTTCATCGTTTCAGGAAACTGAGTATTAATACAATGCATTCCTCAGACTACCACTGAGCTTCTCAAGCATTACTCCTGCAACAGTAATGTTCTGTTAAAAAGTATCCACAAGTCAAGTCAGGATTGCTCTCAGCCCAAAAAGAGGGGAAAATGGGTCAAGAACAGAAGAAATCGAAGGCAGATGTAGTGACTATTTGAATTCAAAAACATGTATTAGGAAAACACTAAGAAAAACACTCTTCAAATTTGCTCTTAAATTTTAAATACAAGATCTACTAGCATTTCTAGAAGTAGATCCACAGACATTCTTGTATCCAGGTGCCCCTTAAGGATTTGGTTGGAAGTATGAAGTATTTAACGAATGGGAAACCAAAATACTATCTTACCAGGATAAAATTTAGTGTTATGTAACCATAATGCCTGAGGTAGCCTAGGAAATACAGGAGGGAGGAGTAAAAGAGACCCACTGTCATTTCAGATCACTTTGTATTTCTAATGTCTCAGAGATAAGACACCAAGTACCAGTACTCATAAACTGAAACCAAACAAAAAGCAAAGAGGTTTACAAGCACTCTTGGGTACCAGGAACAACAGAAGAGACACAAAACCCAGGCTTCTAAAAAGTGAATACTAATACTCTTTTAGCTATTTAAACTGTATTAAAGTTAAGAATAGTTAATTTACAAAGACTGGAAAGCTCAGTTTAGAGCTTTAAAAAACTGAACACTTATTCAGAAGTTCCCCATACCCATTCCCAAATGGCACACACAATCCTTGTTGATATTCAGATTAGTGAGAGGAAAAGGTTAAGGTGTACCATAGAATCATGGTACACTTTGAGTTGGAAGGAACCTTTTAAAGCTCATTTAGACCAAGACCCCTGCAAAAGCAGCAAGAGGTCTACAGTAGGTACCTTGGCCTCAAAACATTCTCAAACAAAGCCCAAAAACCACACACAGGTTAACAATGATGTGAAATAACACCTTTCAAAGAAATAAAGTCCTAAAGAATGCAAACATAAGGAAGCCACAATATATACCAACCTGTCCAGGGATCCTGACAATAACCTTTGTCCAGAGCTGTTCAGGCACAAACAAGTTACAGTTTTATGGTGATTTTTAAGTGAAACTAGTAACTGTCCACCTTTTAGTACATCCCAAACTTTGACATATCGACCTCCTGTGGAGAGGAAGCACACAAAACAGCCTTACATATGTACACATTTATGATTCTTTGAAGACGTTTTCACAGAGTGATGCAGTATCTCCTTCACAGGTACTTTCACTTCCTATCAGTTTTCTGTACCTGCTCACCATCCTCTTCCCTTCTACGTCCTGGCACAAGCCTCCTCTTTTTTTAGGCCATTCTGAATGGGGCTGAATAAGCCAACCATTCCCCAACCATATTCATTATAAAAAGAAAAAAAAAATCAAATCTATAAACTATTCAATTACAGTATTTCTGATGCAATGGCAACAAGAGACTAAAAAAGCTTGTCAACATGAAGAGAAAGACACTGTCCCATGTTTTCAAAACCTAACTATGTTAATTCCTTCACTTTAGAAGTGGGCCAATTAGAGTCTGCATTTTGTTATTAAAAGTAACTTTGGGGGTAGGGGGGAAGTGGCAACTATAAAACTATCAAAGACAAAAAGGGAAGATCCCTACTTGCAACCCCCAGATAAACAGAGATTCCTACAGAAGATATTTGAGAAATCCAACTATTATATCACTTACCACTTTGTTATCAAACTGAAACATGACACAAAAAAATAAGCAGCTGAAGTCTTTCTCAAATGAGGACCACAGAAAAGATATTCACGTGACTTCACAGAATTACCTGCAGACACCAGAAGCCCACCAGATGGAAAGAGAAGCACACTCTCCACAGGATGGCCGTGTTCTATTGTCATGACACTGCTCTTTGTCCGTGCATCAAACAGTTTCACAGTGTGGTCATAGGAACCTGCAAACACCAGCATTAATCAGTTCAATAATTTCAGCCAGTTCAGGAACTAAAACAGCCATGTCTTGCCATCTAAAGGAGTTCCTGGCTAACAGCAACACTTCTAACCCACACGTGTAAAAGCACCTTGTGATTCACCTTGGTTAATTTACAGCCTTGAGGCAACATAAATTTTCTAATTTCCTGACCTAGCTGCATGTCAGTCTGTAAAAGTAATCTGTTTTCATTTCATTTCACTTCCATTAATCAAGTGTATTTATAACAATAACTATCAAGCAGCCTGATAAAACCTAACCTGTTGTGCCTCTTGAAAAAGGAATACTAGGCTTTTTTTTTTCAGTTTTCCACAGATTGAGACAAAGCTACTGCTGGGAAAACCAAAAGCAACTGGGTCCAAGTAACTCCACTTGACTTCACGTTTTTGAGCCTGCCAGTTATGGGCTGTACTGTGTCCTGCTCCAGAAACTTGGTACAACATTTTAATCACTTCCAGCCAAAGGATATATTCACAGTATTTTCTTTCAAAAGTACTGTTAACACTAACAGGCTAAACCAAAAAGATGCTAAAACTCAGTTCCTGCAGTTTTCCCTAAAACATCAGTGTCAAGCTTAAAAAGCAAGCAAAAAAAAAGGAAACAACAAAGTAGGCACTGCACAGGCAGACTGATCCTTCATGACTAAAATACAATAAACACGACCCTACTGTATAAAAATTATCTTTAATTCAATCCAAAGTATAAATAAAATGTGAACCCAAACCTGTTATGAAGACATCTGCATTCACTTTACTTGCACAGCCACATCTCACATAGTCAATATGTTCACTGTAAGAGATGATTTTTGTGGCACTTGGAATATCCCACAAAATTGATGAATAATCATCAGCACCAGAGAATATTCGGTATTTATCAGACAGGAAGCCCACTACATGAACTGGTCTAGAAAACAAAGCCCACAATACCCACAAGTTAAAATACATTCATGTTTCAGGAAAAGTTACTCTGTGTGACAAGTTTATTAAAGTTGTCTTTAATATCAGGACTTAAAAGCCTCACTTTATAACAGCAAATTTCAAATATTGCTGCTTTGAAGCGTCTTCTTGTCCTTTAAAATCACTATTAAGGTCTTTATCATCACCACAATATCCCAGCAGATATTGGCAGAACACACAGGTAGGCAGCTAACATCAGAATGGAACACGCAATTTGCAAACAGACCTCAAACAGAAACACTCTCAAAGTCACTCTGGGTACCTCCCACTGCAACAGGGATTCTTTTTGCTCTGCATAAATAAAACATTGATCTTTCCCAGCACAGAAGTCTGCTGAAGCATTGTTTACTCCTCACTGATACACCAGAACTACTAATTTCTTCCCCAGCCCGCCCTACCATTATGCACTTTTTCTGTTTTGTTTTTGGAGCTTTTTCTCAAGAAATTCATGGGTTTCCTGGCGTATTTTTTCATTGCTTTTGCTTAGACACATTTCAGAACTCTTTTCCTGCCAGCATCAAATGAAACACGCCTATCAATGCAATGTACTCACAAGGCTGTCCCTACACATTAAGAGACACCTACGTGAAAAAGAAAATGTATTTGCTCTTCTACATGCTTGAATCATATTCAGAATTCTTTTAAGCTCAATCCCATTCTTAATTTAACTTTACAACCTACTTTCCAGCAAGATCTACATGAGACAGTCAAAAGCACAGATCAGCATTGCTCAGATTTTCAGCAGCACGTGAGGAAAACACACAATTATAATTCGACATAATTATTATATATATTGCTAAGGCACTTGAACGGGCTGCCCAGAGAAGATGGGGATGCCCTTTCCCTGGCAGTGTCCAAGGCTAGGCTGAACAGAGCTCTGAGCAAACTGCTCCGGCAGCAGGTGTCACAACGAGACAACCCTTACGGCGAAACCACCCGGCCCGCGAAGCGCAAACACAGCAAAGAAGCGAAGGAAAGAAGCCGGCCGGCTCTGCCTTACTTGGTGTGGCCCACGAACTGCCGCAGGGGCGCCTTGCCGCCCACGTCCAACAGGCAGACGCCGCCGTCCTCGCTGCCCGCGACCAGCAGGCGCCCGTCGTCCCTGTAGGTGGCACCGTACGCGGCCTCCCGGAACCGGGAGAAGGTCTTGATGGGCTCCTGAGAGTACCGCCCGTAGATGTGGATCTGGAAAAAGCCAGAGGGAGGAGTTTACGCCTTCTTCCTTGTGCGAGGTCAACCCAAAGGACGAAAGAGTCAAAGGCTCAGAAGAGCCCCTTACCCTGGAGGAGGCGGTGACAGCGTAGTTGTACGGCGGGGCTGGGGAGAAGTCGATTTTATTCACCGCGCCGAACTCCTTTATCTGAACAGGCGTCTAAAACAGCGGTGGTAAAGATCATTAAATATACACAAGCACGCCATCAAGTACGAAAACAGCAAAATTAAAACCGTTTTTCCCCTCAAAGAACCCAAGACTCCATTAGAATCAAAGCGTTTTTTAGATATAATGCTTCTGAGTTTCACTTACGGCGAGCTACTCCCGCTCCAGCGAATTTTTTCC
>VZDJ01000135.1:1978514-2018179 GCA_008694505.1 Cyanoderma ruficeps
CCGGAATTTTCTTAACCTGTGTCACATCTGTTCAGTTCCAGGGAATTGGGCTTGGCTGGCCAGAATTGCTGGTCCTGGCTGGAAACAATGAAACTTCCTTCTGTATAAAACTTGCACGGGACTGAGATGATGGCATCCTCAGCAAGCTTAGATGTGGGGGCCCAGCTGATTGTGGAGGAATGCACCACAAGCTACAGCCTTCCCCCCATGCCAGACATTAAAGTGGAGCACCAGCTGGACACCAGCACGGAGGAAGGGCCAGCCCAGAGTGTCACCATGGGGATGAAGTTCATCCTGCCCAACAGATTTGATATGAATGTCTGCTCACGGTTTGTGAAGTCCCTGAACGAGGAGGACAGTAAAAACATCCAAGATCAAGTCAACTCTGACCTCGAAGTGGCATCTGTCTTATTTAAAGGTTGAATTTATGGTACAAAGTGTTATCTGTGGAATGCGGCACCCTGTTATTATGTTTTCTAAAAAAAAAGGCTTCTGCTTTACATGTGTATTGACCAGTTTTCTGAGATGTGTTCCTCTTACATGCTTAATGGATTATTAATGTAAAATTTTCCCCCAATGTTAATCTTCTCCAAGAAAAAGATTTTTTAATACATTTTACATATTTGTATTAACTGAAAAATCAGTGGCACTAAAGGCCTTTTGAGGCAGTAAAAGCTGATGCTGATTAGGAAAACAAGCTGCATCTGTATGGCACGTCCTGCAGCAGTGTCCTTCTTCACAGAACACTGCTGAAAGCAGTTTTTCAGAAATGCTGAAAGCACTGAGTGGTCACTTTGGCTTCAGTGGCTTTCAGCAGCTTGTTTTTTTATCTTTTCATGAGGGGGGGATGAAAGGTAACCTGGGCCACCTGTGTTTTGTCACTGTGGCTGGACAAAGCCTCGGGTCCCAGCAGTGGGTTTGCTACTGTAGCTTCACACTGCTCGAGAGAAAAGGCTGCTCCGGGTCTGGATCCCTGCAGCAGCTTCACCGGGATTGATCCGTGATTTCTCACAGCTACGGATATTGATACAGAGCAAAATTAGGACTCCCATCTACTTCCTGTTAATAACAGTGGCTTCTGGCACTGGCTGTCGTATTTCAGACCATTAGTGCTGTGTCTTTTCGTGAGGTTCACGTGACCTGTTTCCTGTAACAAATGCAAACACAGGCCTGCTTTGAGTTTTGGTGGTTGCTTCAGGTCTGAGTGGCAGATTTACACCCAACAGCAACAGGGTTGTTTTTCTGAGGTAACATTTGTAAATCCCTTAGAAATTGTCCTGCAAATCCAGGGACCACAGGTCAAAATCTGTGGTAGGACTTAAGTCAATACAGTCAGTTGTGGCTGTTTGATTGGCAAACAAAACATAATTTTGTGTTTTGTTACACTCTACTTCTTTTAATTAGTTCTCTCTCTGAATTTGTGCTTGCATTTGTGACCACAAAGTTCTCTATGGTGTTAATTTAGTGTGTGTGTGTTAATTAGCTTCTGGTCATTAATTACTGGTGCACACTGGTGCCAAATCAATTAAGCCAATATGGAGTTTAATCCTTCAGTATGTCTTTCCAGTATTTAATCTCAAAACCAAAAGCTACTTTGGAGAATTAGAAGCCAAGACAACCTATAAATATATTCTGTAATAAAATGCCATTAGCTTCCAAGAGAAAGCAAGAAAAGTCAGTATGGAGGAACACATCAGCAGTGAATGACTTCCTGAATTCTAAGCAGTGACCTGCTGTCATTTTATGTAAGTTAGTCCAGTCTTCCTGCTGGATAAGTATTCATCAGGCATTCCTAATGCTGTTAAAATTTTATCCTGGAGTGGGAAGAAAGTTAATGAAGGTTGTCTCTCCACTGGTGCAGTGGGCTGGTGAGGGAGCAGGTACCTGAGAGCATGTCTGACCAGAGCTGCATCATGTCACTGCCTTGGACAGTGTCTACAAGAAGGTGACAAGTCAAGTAGAACTAAACTTCTTGACTTTATTATGTACCTTCTTACGTAATAAATCCATGGCAGGCATGTTGAAAAACCTGGACAAAGTTTTACCTCATTCAGACACTAAACTGCCTCTGGGTGACACTGTGCCATACTGAACACATGAGGTGGCATTAACTGTTTCAGGCTAGAAATTAATGCAGCCCTTTATTCAGCTCTCACAATGCACAGCAGGGAAAAGCACATGTCACAAAGCTTTCTTAACATGGATTTTAAGGGTCTTGTGATACCTGGTGCTTTACAGTTTGACTTAGAATCTATGGCTTCCTTTTAATGCTCTTACTAGTACTGAAATCCTCTCTGTTTTTTTTGTTCAATGTAGCTGAATGCAACAGCCACACTTCTCCTTCCCCTGGTATCCAAGTAAGACATGTTTATACTCCATCAACTACTAAGCACTTCTCACCAATAAAACAATCAACTACACTAACTAACAAACACAGGGGAAATGAAGTCTCTACAACACCTCTGCTTGTAAACTGTAAGTATCCTTCTGCCTCACTATTAATAATTATTTTGTGAACTCTGTGTTGGCTGCTTGACAGATTTGTGTAGTTTTTTTCCTTTGGTGTTGCAATGAACTTTAAGGTAGAAAGAAAACACTGAAATAGTCTTGTCTAAATTCACACGGGTCCAACCATAAAATACTCATCCACCTGATGTATGGAATTCCTGGCTGAATTTGATTTTCCAGAAAGGAGGAGGAGAAAAAAAAAAAAAGAAACACCCCTCAAATAAAAACCTCCACAAAACTCAGAAAAACCCTTACCTATACTTTTTAAATCAAGAATTAGATCCTTAAGTTGTAAGTTAATGTACTTCATGCCCATGTTTTCAGAACCTGTGCACCTTAAAATTAGATGATTGGTAAATGCTGCAGGATACTTAAGGTGTAATGTAGTGTAAATACAGAATACTGCAAGTGTCATGATTGTCACAGATCTTGAAAATCAAGGAAGCATCATTTCTGGTGAGGTTTTTTTCCCTGATTTGTCAAGCATTTCCTTTATAAATTAATTTGCTGTAATTTACTTTGTCAGTAAATTATTTTCTCTATAAATTACGAGTCAGATTTTTTTTTAAAGAAAAATGCTACTTGCATGGCAAAAATTAATAGGGAGCTGGAGTGTAGGGCATTGAACAAAATATTCCCTCTTTCTGAACAGACTAAACTTTCATGTAGTGGCTTGGAAGAGGACAGTGAACATCCACAGTTAATGTAATCATTACCTAATTCTATTACTACATCATGTGGATAATTTATTACAGATAGCCTCCTGAGCACCTTTCAGGCCTGCCCCAAGTAACCAAACCATGCAGCCATGCACTTTTCTGTGGGATTGGAGGTTATTTCTTCATAATCTCTGAAAAAAAAAAAAAAAAAAAAAAAACCCCACAATCTTTGTTTTCCCCTCTGTATGTCAAGTTGTCTGTGGTTTTGTAATGTCTGATCTATTCCACGTTGTAGTGAGTCACACTAGAGGCTTTCTTTGTTGAGTAGCAGGACAGGTCTTCCGGTGATTCAAGTGTGATTTTTAAATTAAACATCCTTAGTTTATCAAAATTTGATAAATGGGTCTTAAAGCAATCTTGGGTTGCTGACCAGACAGCAGTGAAGAGACCGTGTTACTTTGTAAAGAGTCAGTGTGGGAAGTATCCTTGCTCTCAAGAATGACTGCTGCATCGTTTGAAAATTAGCTCAATCTGTGAAACTTTTTGGAAAATTTTCAGGTTTTAATCATGATTAAAGTTCAGAATGGAAGGTGAAATCATCTACACTCTGGATTCCAAGTTCTGTACTGCTGAAGCCAATGGAGATGTTGTGCTCAGCTCTAGACAGAGCAGAATGAAAACTGGTGGATGTAACACATGCTTTTGCTTCCTTTTTTGCAGCCTTATCAGTCCATCAGCTGGCTGCTCAGGGAGAAATGTTGTATCTGGCCACACGTATTGAACAAGGTGAGACAGGTTTAAATGCCTTCCTTTTTCCTTTGGGCCATTTATGTGCTGTTGTGTTTGACCTTTTCCTCAAAGCTATAAAGTCCTCAATTCTGGTACAAATCGGAGGACATCTGAGGTATTTGTTCTTTGCAGATGTGGATTTTTGTTTTGTGTCTGTCTATTACTCACTCACTGTATGATTTGCATTTTAAATTAAAACATTAATGTTAGTAGAATTAGGTAAATCCCTTCCTCTCCCTGCTCTTTTGCTATATAGGTAATCCATGGAGCTAAGAAAGGAATATGTTCTGTCACAGCAGTTTATTTTATTTTATTTTATTTTATTTTATTTTATTTTATTTTATTTTATTTTATTTTATTTTATTTTATTTTATTTTATTTTATTTTATTTTATTTTATTTTATTTTATTTTATTTTAATCATTTAAAACATACTTCTGTTAATGGTAGTTTTCCAATTCTGTTTAATCAGTCAGCACAAAAACCTGCATTTTGCTAATTTAAAGCTGTGACCCACACCTGCAATGTAATAGTACTACACATTCTGAGTAGTGTGGCATTTGTGTGTCCACAATACATGGACAAAATTTCAGCTCTACCTAACATGCTTATGAATTTAGTAACATTAATAATAGCAGCATTAATGGTATGTTCTTACTGCACTGATAGTAATCACCCATGCTTGCAATGCATCCTTTGCATCCTTGTTGAAATGTTTTCTGGAAAACACATAGTAAGTCACTGAGTCTAAACACTTTGTAGTGAGCCATGTATATGAAAAGCAAATCAATTCTGGAGTGTTGATAGCAGTTAAAAATGCTTTTTTTGGTGCTATGATAAGCATGGGACTTTTGAAGTACTTTTATTATTATATAAAAATTAAAAATAAATATATTAAAAAAGATCCATTCTGAAATATTTGTCAGCCAGTTGTTAAATAAGTTCTTATGTAAACCTTAATTGCCTTCACAGACCACCTCATTGATTGCATGAACTTTATGGGGAATGGAGTTGTTTTGTCTATATTGCTGTACAAGTTCATTCTTTACAAAATTGTGTGGCTCGCTGTATTGAAAAAAACACAGTCTGTAGTATACCTCTTTATTTTTCAGACATCCTTTATCTTCTTTACAAAAGTGGAGCCCAGATTAGAGACAACCTGTAATATTTCTGAGTAAAAACTGAGTTTGATTTATAGAGCTTAAAAACTTAAATTTTAAAATATTGAACTAAGCTGAAATTTTACTTTGGTCAGTTGGATGTGTTTTTCTTTCTTGGGCAGAGACACTACCACCACCACTGGGACAGAATTTTGTTTTTAAAGTTGAGGATGACTTTTAGGTCACACTGGTTCCTGTTGAATAAATGTCACCATCAACAGCTACATACAGTGCATTGTGGAAAGGATTGCTAAGTTATGTCTTTTTCTCTGAACAGAAAATTTAATCAATCATAAGGATGAAGAAGGATTTACTCCCCTGATGTGGGCTGCAGCTCATGGGCAGATAGCAGTAGTGGAATTTCTCCTCCAGAATGTAAGTAAAAAATCACAACTGATTTTGAATTAATTTACTCTTTAGTTTGTTTTGCCTTCCTAACTTTGTCAATGCTGCTATAAAAGTTTCAAAGTTAAAGTTTATGCAAAGCCTCAAATTTACCTCTTTTTTTAAATGGATATTTTATTCCAGGGTGCAGATCCTCAGATTCTGGGGAAAGGGCGGGAAAGTGCACTCTCACTGGCCTGCAGTAAAGGATACACAGATATTGTCAAAATGCTGCTGGACTGTGGAGTTGATGTCAATGAGTATGACTGGGTAAGGCTCTAGCTTGAAATTAGTCAGAGGATGCTTTGGTCAGAAAATTGAAGCAGGACATAGCACTGGACTGAGTTTAGAAATTGTTCTGCCTCTTCTGAAACACCTGAGAGTTTCAAAACTTCCATAGGTTAGGAGAAGTTGATGCTACTAGTTCTGGCTTCTTGGTAGAAAGAGAATGAGACTAGTGCTGACTTCTTGTACAAGTGTGATCTTAGCATTTGAACAGCAGACAAAAATGATGAGAGGTTGTGAAGATCTAAAACAGAACCTCATTTTTATAAAACCTAAGAAGTTTCTTAGTGGTACGTGGAAGCATATTTGTTTGTTAAGGAATTACAGTTGCAGACGGCTTGATTAAGTGTCTGGAGCATTTCCCTGCTTTTGCAGAATGGAGGCACACCCTTGCTGTATGCAGTACATGGGAACCATGTGAAATGTGTCAAAATTCTTCTCGGTAAGCAGACTGTCCAAACCAAATTATCAGGAATAATGTACTCACTACTCAGTTCTCATTGTCAGAAATACAAGGTTTTATCCTGTTTTACATAGAAAATGGTGCTGATCCAACTGTCGAAACAGATGCTGGCTATAATTCCATGGATTTGGCTGTAGCCTTGGGCTATCGGAGTGGTGAGTATTGCAAACATTAGCCCTTTAAAAAAAATCTTCACTTTTTTACAGCTCCTCATTTATGTAGCTGCTATAAATGGCCTAGTAGAGGTTTTGCAGCTGTTAACATGTTACCTGTCCTACAAGTCTTAATAATCCTAAATGCATCAGGCCAAAATGGGTAGGAGCTTCCATTCCTGTTTCAGAAGGTCAGGTACTTAGTAAGAAAATTCCACTCACCTGGAACTGTATCACTGGACACAAATAATGGTGTTTAGGGCTGACACAGCCAGGACAAGGGCTCAGACAAGGGGAGCTGAGCTGCTCCCTCACCCTGTACAAAGGAGTGTGTTACTGGACAGTTTTAAGAGGCCTGCAACCCTCCTGAACACCTCCACCCTACTTGACTGGCATGGTGTCATGTAGTTTGCAAAACCTCCAGTAAGATCAGCTCTAGTTTGTCTTGGAGGCAGACAGTAACTATGAATTACACTATCTGGCTTGGTTATGGAAACCAGAAGTAAAGAAGGGACTCCTTGTTGGTTTTTTCCCTCATTGCTGCTCCATTTTGAAAGCTGTGAAATGTCTGTCATTGCAGAAATGAATGGAATCGGAAAGTAAGCCCAGCACTGTGTGTGTAGCCTCTCTAAGCAGAGCCAGTGTCATGGTTTAACCCCAGGCAGCAGCCAAGCCCCACACAGCCCTCACACACTCCCCCACCAGAGAGATCAGGGAGAGAATCAGAAGGGTGAAAGCTGGAGAACCCATGGGTTGAGAAGAAGACAGTTTAATAGGGAAAGCAAAGGCTGTGCACACAAGCAAAGCAAACCAAGGAATTAATCCAGTGCTTCCCATGAGCAGGCAGGTGTTCAGCCATCTCCAGAGAGCAGGGCCCCACCATGCACAATGGTTACTTGGGAAGACAAATGGCATCACCACAAATGTCCCCCTCCCTTTCCTGCTTCTTTCCCCCACGTCATACACTGAGCTTGGTGCCACATGGTCTGGAATATCCCTTTGGTCAGGTGGGGTCACCTGTCCTGGCTGTCCCAGTCCCCTCCCCAGTGTGGCAGCACCAAAAGCAGAAAAGGCCTTGGCTCTGTGCAGGCCTTGCTCAGCAACAGCAAAAACATCTCTCTATTACCAACCCTGTGTTCAGCACAAATCCAAAACACAGCCCCCTGCCAGCCTCTGAAAAGAAAATTAACTCTACCCCAGCTGAAACCAGCACAGCACAACTTCACAGGAGTCTACACAGAAGATTGCTTCAAGAGGTCAATCTCAAAGTTTCACGGAAGTTTCTAAGAAATGTTTTTGCCAACTTTCTGTTTGTAGGCTAAAAATCTGCTTTCCATGTGCTATCAGCCTATTCAAATCAAAGAACTGATGATGACCCCCAAAAACATTGTTTGCCTAACTGGGTGTATTGTTTTTGCCCTATACAAGGCTTTTATTTTCTGAAGGAATGCTGACTTGATTAATTATTATTAATGATTAACTTTATTCACGGAGTTAATTTTTACATGTCTGGTTTTTATTAAATTATTGCACAGGACAAGCAGGTATCTGCCAGAAAAAAAAGTATAACCCTAAAAATACAAAAAAAATCAACACTGATTAACCTTATCTCTTTCTCTGCTTTAGTTCAGCAGGTTATTGAGTCTCATTTACTGAAGCTACTTCAGAGTATCAAGGAATAATGGTTGACTCTTCTGCAGATGCCACATCTTGGCTTGGAGTTTTGAACTGCTGTTTAGCTCCAGTCAGTGACAAGAGTCGGTTGTTTTGTAACTTTACCTCAGTACAGTTACTTGGTGGCTTTAGTTAAGCTTTTTAGTGTTCTTCCTCTTCTTTCACCATCGTTGATACAAATGTGCTGTGTCATCCATTTCTTAAATATATTTTATATAATTTTAGAAGAGTCAGTTGTCGTGCATGAAAAGCTTTGTAAATAAACCCATTTTGACCATCTAAATGTTTACACTGAGTGCAGTGGGTGGCACTGTGCCAAGTGTCCTGCTTCATCACATCACTGATACTTATTCACAGGAAGAAATGTGTTTAGATATTGAGGGGATTTGTAAATAATACCAAAATGTGTGCTGTGTGTGAAGTTTTTGAGATCCTCAGTTAATATTTATCCTGGCTGAAGCCCCAGAACAGGATCCATTTTTGCAATAGCGAGGAGGGGGCTAGGACCCAGAGGTTATTCTGTATCAGCTCACCTCATTGCTCAGAGAAGGAGGAGGTCCCTTCCAGGGAGAAGGAATTCTTCTAGTCAGGGTGGACGGGTTGCAGTGGGGTCGGTGGAGCTCTGCAGTGAGCGTTTTTGTATGTGAATCACTCTCTTTTGTACATTGATGCTCTTAATGTTTGTTTTCTTACCTCATTGCTGTTTCCAGTAAATTTTTCTTATCTCAGCCTGTGATCTTTACCTTTTTTGCCTCGAATTCCCCTTCCCATCTCTCCCCAGGCAAAAGCAGAGTGGGAGTGGGGTGGGCGAGCAAGCAAGTGGCAGCAGTGTGGTTTGAAGCGTCTCAGTGGGAGCACTAAACTGGGCAGTACCATTCCTAAAGAGCAGTCTTGTTTGGCACCCACTATGGGGCAGGAAGGATTGAGATTACAGATAAAAACCAGAGGGGACTGGAAACAAATTTGATCCAAGCATTTGATGTATTACGTAGGGAGCCCCGGGTCACCGTTACTTCATCTGTTGGTGTGGGTGTTGTATCTAACCCTTTATATATTCCTGTATGTGCTCCTCCTGATGTTATTTTTCAGAGGAAGAAGAGGGATTAGGGTTGTTCTGTAGCTGTACTGTGTGACATCATTTTATAGCATGATAACATCGAGGGCAGTGAAGGTCACTTGGGGTGTGTCTTCAGTGCTGCCCTCCTGCCCTTACCTCAGGCACTATGTTTTAGGACTCCATTAATAGTCATGTCCCATCCTGCAGGGGGAAATGGACAGGACAATTTTCCCCATCTTTTCACTCCTCTTAAAGGAACTTTGAGAATTTTGAGTTCCCTTTGGATGTTAAGAAGAGCATGTTCTTGTTGATAAGTCTGGCAGGTCTCCTGAGTGCGGTCTACATCATGTTTAGATATTTCTAGGGAGGTTATTCAGACATCTGCCCTGAGGGTAGATAGTCATGAGTGGCATGCAATGTGGGAGAAAATGAGCCAGCTTTTGAAGGATGATTGTGCTTCAGTGGTTTGGAAGTTCACCCGTATCAGGAAAATCCACAAACGCCAGAGGTTTATGTCCAAAAAGAAGACAGAGGAGTCCTGCAACTTTATTCAAATAAAGGGAGAGAGTCCACAGGGGCATACAGTGGGGTTTCTCTCTTGGGGTTTCAGAGGGTGCAGTCTCCTTTAATCCCAAACTCCCGGCCGCAGGTTTCCCTCTTCATTTCCCCACTGGCTGAGGTACTAGGAAGGTGCAGCCTTCCCAAACCACCCACCCCATATGCCCCCTTGAACCTGTCATTTTACCCCAAGGTTCAGAAGGTTCATGCTTGTGCAGACCCTTGTCTATCTCAGGAACCAAGCTGTCTGAGCTCTTCAACACACCTGCTGCCTTGGATTTAGCAGAGACAGTAAGACCATTTCAAAGACATTGACACTCATACCTTCAAATTATTTGTTGAGACATTAGTACACATCTTTCATCTCCCTCATGAACAATTACAGGATCCCGATAAAAAGTGGCAGAGTATGTGAGGAAAAACTGGTGTGGCAGTTCCAGAGAGGCAGGAACAGCTTGTTGGACCCTGGCTTTGGTATCCTGGACACTGCTTGACCCTAAACAGCATGCTCAGGGGAAAGGGAAGAAAGCAGACCATCAGCACCAGAGGGTCAGCTGCAGCTGAACTAGAGGAACAACCTCTGCTGGTAGTGTTGCAAAATATACTACGTTTAATTTTTTTTTATTTTATAACTTTAGTCAGGTTTGTTTGCCTTTGCCCCAGGGGAAGGGAACTGAAGTTTGTTTGCAGGCCATTGTGCACCCACTAGGTGAGGCCTGAAGAGCTTAACATCTCAGAAGACTGGGAGCAGCAGGAAGACACAAAAGATAACATCCATCAAGGGCCTTTAAGGGGACTTCGATTCCAAACAACATGGGCGGAGACATCTGGTTTGGGAAAGCAGAGATAAGAATAAAGACCTAATTAGCATCGGAGGCAAAGATATTACCAACAAGAAACCAAATACTATGTAACTTGGGACCAATGAACACTAAACCAATGAATCTCTATGGGTTTTGACTGCATAAAGTTTGGGAAAAATCTGGAAAAATTCATATGTCATGGACTGGTTTTCTCTGCTCACCCAGGCTATGTGTGGATGAAATTGTTTCTGTTGCGCATCTTGGCCACGGCAACATCCTGGCCAGAAGTAAAGTAATGCCTTGATTATCTAACACTAAAAATGTTGTTTGTAGTTTTGTTTTTTTCCCAGCAGTTTTGGTGACAGTAGTAGTTGCCCCTGTACAGAAGAAGAAATCCAAGATAAATCCATTCACACAGGAAGGAATGAAGAGGAAGCAGGGTTCTCCTAACACTAGGAGGAGGGCCAGAGATAATCACCCCATTTCTATCCCTGGGTGAGCTGTGGGATAGCAAGAAGATTTCAGCCACCAGTCAGGAGAGTCCCTGGTAACCTGCCTGGTCCAGTGCTGGATATTGCAGCCCACAGTGTGAAACCAGATGGCAGTGAAGCCTGGCAATGGGATCTCTGTGCTGGGATGTGGGCGCTGACAAAAGGATTGGGAAGAGGACAGAAAGTCAAGACTCCTACCAAGCATGAAGGAACAGTCCTGTCAAGGATGACCTAGTAGTGCACCCAAGCAGGTGGAATGCCATGGAAAAAGGTATCCAGTACCTGAGAGAATTCACTGTGCTGGACAAAGTCTATAGGGATTTGAATAATGAGCAGATAGATCCTTTTGGGTAGATTTGAGTGAGAAGAACTGAATGATTGGTGGTTTTATATATATGTGCATATGTGTGTGTGTGTGTAGGGTTTGTTTTAGAACAATTTAGTTGCAATGGAGAGGATTTACGTAACCATTTTGGTTATTGTTATCTATAACAATTTAGATAAATATCTAAAGTATATATATAGAAAATAATATAAATAACAAAAAAGCATAAAAGTACCACTTAAGAAAATATATAAAGAAAAGAACGAGAAAGAAATTATAAGAATAGAAAGGTATTACCACAACGAATCCAGTGACAAGACTTGATTGCTGCAATTTAGATGTCCACTGGTTAAACTGATGTTCACAGTCTTCTGGCACCCTGGCTGACAGTGCTGGGATGGATGTTCAAAGGGGAAGTCCCTCCTACACATCACGCCACCAAACCTGCATGGAGTAAGTGCCTGTCATTGATCATACAGCTTGGCATGCCTCCAATTCTCCCTAGTCTGCCACAGGGGGAAGGGAGTCTTAATGGCAAGTCTGTGGCTTTAGTGGGAACACTGACAGTACCCGACTTCTTTCCACCTGCTTTCCACTGCTAGTCCTGGAACAACTAGGCCAACGCATCATAAGTTGAAATTTCCTTGGTGAAAGAAAGTCTAATTGCAAGTAAAGAACTTCTAGCTCCTAAATATCCTTCATGCAATGGCTGAAAGCAGGTATCAGCTGTATGGGAAGAAAAGCCATAGCCTCCTGCACTACAGCCTTCTTCAGCCACTGCAGTCCTTTGGTTCATAGAATATCTCAAGTTGAAAGGGACCATACAGATCAAGTCACATTCCCTGCTCCTTGCTGGATGATCCCTATGGGCCCCTTCCAACTTGAGGTATTCTATGAATACCTCACAATAAACCATATGACTAAGCATCATCCAGATGCTCCTTGAATGCTGACAGGCTTGGAGAACATTTTCCTGGGAACTTACTCAGTGACTAACCCCCCTCTCAATAAGGAGCCTTTCTCTCATGTTCAGTCTGAACTTTTCTCTGATGAAGTTTCATTCGATCTCCCTATGTCCAAACTGGTCATCAGAGAGACCAGTGCCTACCTCTCCACCTCCTCTCATGAGGAAGCTGTAGGCTGCCATAAGGTCACCTCAGCCTCCTCCAGGCTGAACAGACCAAGTGACCTCAGCTGCTCCTCATGTGGCTTCTCCTCAAGGCCCTTCACCAACCTCATGGCCCTCCTTTGGACACTCCCCAGTAGTTTTATGTCTGTCTTTTATTGTGGCACCCAGAACTGCCCCCAGCACTGGAGGTGAGGCTGCCCCAGAGCAGAGCAGGACAATCCCCTCCCTGGCTCAGCTGATGCTGTCCCTGATGTCCCCAGGACACAGGTGGCCCTCCTGGCTGTCAGGGCACTGCTGACAAATCCCTAATCCAAACCCTCACATCTCTCTTTGCAGGGCTGCTCTCCAGACTCTTGTCCTCCATTCTGGGGGATGTCCCAGTGTAGCTGTTCAGTCAAAACAGCAATTAAAATTTTGAAATTAGTTGAAAAAAAATCAGACAATGTCAGCTGATTTTCTGGGACTTCTGCACTTGGTGAAAACTCCAGTGAATGATGGGACATAACAGTTTTGCACAAATAATAGATAAGGTTTTGAAAGAGACTTTTCAGCAGCTCTTCTCCAACAGTACACCGGGTTTTTCCCCATGTGATGTTCACAGTTCCATTCTCCATTCATGGTTCATTTCTCCATTGTGTCCACTAGAGGTCTGGCATCTACTGACATCCATACACCCTTCCCCAGTCCATGGGTAGTGAGCCCAACCTCCAAGTTCCTGTATTTCTTATATATTGTCTCTAGTATGCTAATTCTGTTCTATTTAAAAATAAATCCATACACAAAGAAAATGAAGAAATTTAAAGAACATGGACCGTGATTCTGATGAAAGGGACTGCAAGGCTGGAGAACAATCCAGCCAAGTTCTTTGAGTCACAGCCAGAGAAATAATGAATTTAAAATGCTAACTTCGAAATAACAAAGTGACTGAATATACAAAAGGAGGAAAATGTAGAAAAAAAATTCTAAACCTCCATGGGTTAAACCTGAATTCCTGGCTAAATTTCCCCATGGCTCTAGGTACTGAAATATCTGTGGCACATAGAAGGTGTACGTAGGGTCAGAATTAACCTCTGAAACATTGTGCGAGAGCCAGTGCAGAGATGCATTTCTTTCATGGTGCTGAAATCTGAAATGGAATCACCCTCAGGGGAAGTGAAGCAAAATAATGTAACTGACCTTGCAGGTGTTGGTGAAATCCTTGCTCCATTATCTGTCTCCCAGGCTTTGACACCTGTATTCTTGCACAGCGTTCACACCAGTTTTATTGCATCATGCGTGATTAAATCAGATGAAAGAAACAGCAAATCTGACATGCCTTGGAAGCAAGAGAGAAAAAATGTTTCGTAATCAAAAGCCAGCAAAATATGTCTCTTGTAAGTAATTTTAAAGTAAAATAAGATGAAATGGCAATTACTTTAAAGTTGCATATTAAAAATACTGGGATTTAATGTCCGTTGTTGGACAAGTTGCTGAACTTCCACATTTGTTGAAAAGCAATGCAAATAAAATGCGTGAAAAATGACTGCTCACTCTGAAATTTTAGAAGGCTTATTAAACTTTTACAACAAAATGACTGAATGAGGAAAATTACAACACAGGGAGTGTGAAACTAAACCACCATGTGCTCATCTACAAAATGGCTGCTCCGCCTCTTATACCCAGGTGTTGCATCAGGTGACACTGGCCCCTCCCAAAGCCTGCCAATCAACTCTTCCTCACCATCCATTGGTGGAGATTGCACCCTTGCAGCTTGATTGGAGGTCAGGTGTTGCCATGCCCCGCCCCCTGGTGCCCAGCCTGCCCTGCTCCCAAATGTCTCATCCAAGGGGCGAAGGCACAGGCCTCTCTCCTCATATCCCTGCTGCCAAGGACATCCCTTGGCCACCATTCGGGGGGAAAGGGGACATGGAGAGAACAGAGGACATCCAAACCACAAATCACAATGACATAACTACACATCAATAAAACTTCTCCTAACACACATAATATCCATCCCCTAATTGCAAGAACTGATCATCATAATACCTATCTATAACAAAATGCTAATTGCATTGAGGTACCTGAGCCATTTTTTCTTAAATTGCAAGACATCCCATGTATAGACAAAACTACATCAGTATGTTTAAAGAACAGAATTTCCTCTTCCTGTATTATTTGTGTTAGAGGAAAGTACTTGTTCTAAATAATGAACCTTCAATACCTGCTTCAATACCTGAATTTCAGTCAGTGATGAGATAATATATAGGAAATAAAACTAATTCTTAGCTATTGCCTCAAAACATATCCTAGAAAATGCATTTTTTAATTATATGTGAAGACATTGAAATAGAGGAATGTAGATTAAGACAACACAATTTAAATTACTTCCATCTTTTTGCTGCAGAATTTCAAGCAATTGTCAGTCATCACCACACCTCCCACAAAAGTGAATACAAAGGTGAAGATGGTAATCTTTCAGAAGCTATTTCCTGCATCATAAATCCTTTCTACCATGTAACATTATGCTGCTAAAAGAACGTGGAATTGAAATTTTCCGTGGCTCTTCTGAGGACCCTGCAGGGACCAACCGGCACTATTTCATAAGCCATGATTCAGACACCCTGAGGAAAACTTAGTCAAGAGTTAGCAAACAGGAAAAAAAAAAAATCTATGCAAAGAAAAAGCTTCACTCACAGGAAAAAAATCCCTGTGTAAGAAGCACAGACAACTGGTTATTATGCAATATTTACAGCATGCTTCACTCCACATACTTTGTGTTTCTCTGAGGCACAACAATGAATTCTTGTTTCTCTTGGTGTAAATACTTCTCAGTATTCTTTTTTGTTGTTTGCTTATAGTGGCAAAAAATTTAAGTGGTGGGAACTTCAGCATTGGTTAAGTGTTTTGAAAGGTCAGTTTTCTGATTTTGTTTACAGAATGATTTCTGTAGCCTCTGATGGCAGTGAGAAGACACTAATACGAGACCTACCTTTGAACCACACCCATGAGTCCAAAGGGAGCAGTGTTTCTTTGTCACAAGACCAGAGGAGTTTGAAAATTCTGCAGTTGATTTTCTCCAAAGTCTTTACCAAAAGCTCTTGCCAACATAATTTCTTACAGTAATTATTCATCTTTTACATTTGAACTGGAATGACAGTATGCACTCTTTTGGAGTATTAAGATCTGTATATCTATAATATGTTGCTTTTCCTGATAAACTAAATTATTTTTTGCCAAATTCTATGTGCAGCATGTAAACACAGATGCCATGAACTCTGCCCACAAAGCAGATTGCCAGCAGTTTCATGTAGTAGTAACAGCCAAATGCTTCAGAGCTGCACAAAGTCTTTGTCTTATTCATTCCCGTTTGACTTTGCAGGGTATTCTGGTTAATCATGTACAATGTTAGCATTACTATTTGCATGTAAATTTGATGAGCACTTTGTAACACTCTTCCCTGTCTGCTCTGGTTTTCCCTGAGGCTGTTACTAGTTCCACTCTGTTGCCTTCTTTGTTCATCTGTCTTGTACTTTGAATTCCCCACTTGTATTTCTGAGACAGTTACAGAAAGCAGCAACCTCCTGCCAGACCTTCCCAGGGTAGAGCATAATCTCCCTTCAGCCCTCCTGTGGGTTTTTCCTTGGTATTAAAAAAAAAAAAAAGTCTGTATCCTACACCTCCTTATGCCACACACAGAGCAGGTGCCCACAGCAGGGAGCCAAGTGATGGAAGATGAGGCCTCTGCTCTTCACCTTTTTCATGATCCACACGAGACCATCTCAGGTCCCCACTGTGGCACTAGAGATCAACTCTGTCCCAGGGCCATGATGGAGGTGCCTCATGACACCTTTCCCCCCCCCAAAAGAGCTCAGCAGCTGTTAACCCAATGGTATTCCTGCAATAAGAAATAATGTTGCACAACTCCAAGATGAAAATCAGCCACTGAACCTTACTCACAACTGATAAACATGAGACAAACTTTTACTTACAGCATGCACCAATTCTGCATTCCCTGAGCAACTTCATTGTGCCTTGCTCCTACAATCTGCCTTTAAGCAATCTTGAATCTTGCTTCTTTAAATCCTGATGATGATGCTTAGCTCAGCCTGAGGAAACAGCTGTAAACTAATGCCAGAACTACTACTCATCTTCCACAACTGTTTTATAACAGTACCTGGAACAAAAAGCTGTCAGGAGTAGAGCAACCGTGAAAGTTTATCCTAATTCTAGGTGACTTGTTTTGACTTAGCAGTTCACATTCACAGCTCTAGCCTACACCTAGCATCAGCCAGATGTAACTCCATATTCTCTGGAAGGAATGAGGAAAAAAAAAGATAGACTGTATTTACTGAAATGATAGCGACTCAAATATGTTCTGCATTTTTAACTAGTAAGCTAATGTTAGGGGCCTTCCAGCAGATTTTCCTGAACTGTGGACCAGACTTCTTTCCTTTACAACAACAGTATAAATCACTGGAGTGCAGACACTGCCCATCACTAGAATGATCATCATTAGTATTGTTATAGCAGTTCCGCTTGCATGCACCTCCTGCTGTGCAGCACATAATGCTTTCAGGAAGTACACTGCTCCATCTGGCAATGAATGTATAACTGGGTGAATTAGGAATCCAGTCACTTGGAACTTTAGAGATCAAAGATATTGTTAGGGGTTAGTCCTAGGAATGACGTCTGAATAGATCTTTCTGTTGAGGGCTATTTGTCACCAAATTAAGCTAGCAACTCTCCAGGCATACAGGACTGTAAAGCATGTCAGTCCATCTTCTGCAGATGAGCAGTGATGAGGACAACCATGTATGCAGAAATCAGCAGGGAAAGTTGCAGACCCCAACAGAAAGGAAGATGTAAACTGGACACAGCAACAAGATGGATTACAGTTGTGGGATTGCACTGTACAGTTCATCCTTTTCCTGCAAGAATAAACCTAACTAATCCCTAAATAATCCCCTGAAAAAAAAATCCTGACCTGCATTGTAGGAGATATTGTTTTGATTCATTATGTAAATCAACTGTACATGCTCTTCTTTTAGCACTGAAATCAAAGCATAGCAAATACAATCACATCACATGCTTTTCACAGCCTACAAAGTTTTCTAGCACATCAGCATTTCTATTTCATAAATAGAAAATGAAGCTTTACAGAACAGCATCACCTTCACACCAGTTCTAGCACATACCATTGCCAAGCATTTTAGGAGGACCTATCATACCATCCTCCAATGGCTGGACTCACCCTTTTGTATTATTGTCAGCCAAAGGACACTGAATGTGCCTGTGGTGATGTAGTCTGTGGGGACATTTGATGCCCAAGAACTTATTCAGGCTTCTAGCACCACGGAAAAATAGGCAAACTTTAGCTAAACCCCATAGATCCTTCCACCCTACTTTTGTAGCCACTAGGCTACACCTAGACTGTCTTAAATGTTACAATCTAAGGGATTCAACACAATTGTTTCTGAAAATCCATCACAAAAATAGCTTGCTTATCCACTCTGCAACTCTGGTATAATGTCTATCCCAAATATGGGGTAAGATTACAGGCATAACAACACTGCCATTGTCTCCAAAAAGGCTTTTGTTTAGAAGCATTATGATTTTCTGTTCACACAAAACAGTTTCCGGAAGGTCCACAGCATCCCAGAAAAATGTATCGGTGCATCCTTGAAGCCTTGCATCCCCACTGGAATTTAATTTACAGCCTGCTTACATAGTTTGTCAAATATATTGTATGTCCTGATGAAACCAGAGAGTTGCCAAGGTGGGACATAATCAGGAGTAAAAACAACGCCAGGTTTTGAAATAAATGATCATCTATTTTCAAGGTAAAAATTATTAAAATAGGACAGTGCTAAAATATGAGGAACAAATACAATGTGAGTAAAGGGTCTGTTGTACAAATGCAGGGGCTGATGCACTAAAGCAGAATGACAACCCATCCAGAATACAGCTCCTGACAGAGGTCAGCCTAGACACCAGTGCATACGTGCACAAGGTCACATCTGAGCAAGTCTGAATTTTGTATGCTGGTGGAAGATGATGACTCAGTGAATCCTGAGACCTGTAAGCTAGTCTAGCTTCTACACACTAAAAACACCCCCCCGCCCAACCCCCCCAAAAAATCTTAAAGATCATTACCCCCGGGTAGTAATTACTGGAGCATGAAATGCTGCAGATGTACATGGGAATTGTTTATCCAAATGTTGCCCCCAACATATGCTAAAGGCAAACCCCAGCTACATGAGTTGGCTATGCTGGTTTCACACTGTTTAGGGGCTTCCCTAAACCAGAAAGAACTGTACTAACTACTGATTCCTAACACTAACTGGTGCAAAGCAGCCGGGAGGGAAAGAATGAATTGTCAAATTAACTCCCTGGTGCTTTGAATACCAACTGCCCCTGGAACAAAAACTTGTAATGGACATCTCAAATCAATAAACCTGCCACTCTGCTGACACAACTGTTCATTTTTTTTCACTTCATCTCATTTTTAGTTTAGGTTTGAATCCTACAAACACTTATGTTCACATTACCCTCACTCTGTACTTATGTAAGGCTCATGCTTGGTGGGGGCAGATGAATGCCACAACTGTGACACAACAAAATGAGTTGACTGACCTGTACAGGTGAAGCCAAACAAAGTTAGAAATCAGCACAAATGTAGAAGTCTTTAAGATGCAGTTATAGTAAGTGTTATAAAAATGGCTTCTAACCACTTAAGTCTGCTCACCGTGCATCTTAGCTATGTTACTCACCTACATGGCTCTAATGAGGCATTATCACTTTTAATTCCTCCTAGTTCTGCAGAGGCAACAATACTGAACAGACAAGGAAGATACTCATCCCCCCATACATTTTTAACATCATCCTACTCTACTGTGACTACCAGTGACAGTGTCTATGTAATACCACAGATGTCATGTCAAACACCAATGTCACACAAGCATAAATTTTGGCACCCCAAACCATCTTATTATCTTTCTTTTTACAGGCACAAGAGGACAAGAACCCCTCCTACATCTCCGTTGTGTTCTTAAAGGTGGCAGTAGTCTTGCTTACACACAGCTATTAGAAATGCATCACAAAAGAGCAGACCACAAGATGCTACTGAGATCTGACTGTCCAGTCACACTCAGTTACAGCTGCATTTGCCAGATGCAGTTACTGGAATTAACAGGAAAGAATAGGAGGACTAGTCACAGTCCCTGGAGCTGCATCTTAAACCCACAGCTCTCTGTTTCAGTTGATACTTTAAACCACTTCCAACCTTGCCTAATCTCATTGCATCAATTTTAAGTCAGACATAACATGTAGGTGCAAACACTTGCCAAAAGTTATATGTCGGCTGTGAACCAGGATGCTGATCAGGTGTGCAGGGCTGAAATTTTTGAGACATGAGCATAAAACTTACAGACATTATTAACTCAGGTACAACTTACACAGAGAATGTTAAGAGTTGTTAACTCAACTTCAGGCGTGTCCTGAAAATTTAGGAGTAGGCTACAACCAATTACCACATTTTTTCAGGATGAAAAAAAAGCACTGTCCAATAGAATTGCAGAATAAGGATGTCAAGGGCAGCAGATACTTCCACTATTATCTGCCAGTATCCTGCAGTGTACTTCAAATCCCTGTGTGAGACATGTTGCAAACCTTGGTTAATGCATATCAAAACCAAAAGCTTTTGCATGATCAAACTGACCTTCAACCAATCTGAACAGCAACAAGATATCCTAGAATTCTGCCTTCCACCCATGTAAGAAGCTCTAGACATAGGCTATAATCATTAGTGCCTATGCCATTACAACACTACTTGATCAACAATTGTTCTGATTTGTCTGGATTAACTACCAATTCAAAATATTGGGCTGTAACTCATCTGTAATCCCTGCATTACACAAACATTGTTAGAATGCCTTTTTTTTCACTACCAGGATACCTTTGGTGCAATGTAAAGGTAATATAAGTTACATGTGTTAAATCTCTTACCAAAGAACCCAGATTACAGCAAGACAGTACAGTAACAGTATGACATAAAATGTCTTCCTTCAATTCAGTAACATTACTTTATAATGATAATCCATGCATGAAGACAGAGTATTAGCTGAGCAGTTAAAACTTTCATGATGAGACTGTAGGTGCCATGTTACCAAGACACCACAGCTTAAAGTCAAGTAGAATAGACAGAAATAGTTACACTCCTGATTCTCAGAGCTTCCATATACATCCAATCTTCATCCATCTTTACAACTCACAGTCAAACTAATTGTGGTACTCCCCCATGCTACAGACAGTACACCTAGGCTAAGTAAGCTTGGCTCAGCTGCTCTTACAAGACTCTTTTCTGCAAAATAAGACTTCCTCCCAGTCTAATCTCTGTTACTGGTCAGGATCTTACAACTATCATATCCAGCAGAAAACATTTTCAGCAACTGTCACACATGTGGCTAAAATGATAGAAAAGGAAAAAAGAGTAACTCAGAAAAATTAGAAGCCACATTACATGTATTACTTAAGTGCAAGTCATGTTGAGTACTTATTAATATTTTAAAATATGTATCTTACAAATCTCTCCTCTTTACATATACCACCATCTTGCCAGTCACTTAAGGCTGTAATCTAATCATCAACATGGACTTCCCTGTATCTCTCTTGAATATTAACTCTCCAGTTTACTCTTTAACTTGTTTAAATCCATTAAATCTATCCATATTTAAAGGAGAGAATAGCTTGTTATTCCAACTGTACCATTATACATTTACGTTTCAGAAGATGCAGTAGACAACTTGAGGAAAAGTAAATTGTTTGTATGATGTTTCACCCACAAAACACAGTATCAGCACAAAAATTTTGGAGAGGTGGCAACTACACTGAACTTCCCCCACACTCCAGGTAAATCAGATAAATAAATAAATACACAAGCATTGATTTAGCATTTGAAGTGTGGAGCTGTGAACATTTTGAACCAAACATTCTTCCTTTGTCATGTAAGTAAAATGTGCACTGTGGATAATGTGAATTCTCAATGGTCACTTTTCTTAAGAGACTCAATCACAGACTCTAATAATACGAACAAACATGTAATAATAATGCAAGGTGGCTTCAAGAGCTTTAAAACCAGTGTTATTTTAAAACCACAGTTAGAAGCTTTTCATATGTATACCACAAGCTGAATAAAACACACAGCTTCATCATCTCCCAAAAGCATTGTTTTAATATGTTGGAACATACTAAAACATTGCAAAGCCCTTAGAGCGTAGGATTAACAATTATGAAAATATTTCCAAAAATCTGTTCCAAACATTATGAAAAAATCTCACTAGAACCCACCACTGCATTGAGTTAAGCTATTTCAGAGTTTAATGTGACAGAACCTGAACATTCTCTTAAGCCTTTTAAAAATAAAAAGCTCAGTAGAAACACAGGCACCTGTTTTCATTTCTCCATTGTCCAAAATATTTGGAACGGAGAGCCACTTCCCTTGAGTAAAACTACAGATACAAATCTGTAATAGCATAATTACATTATGGTTACACAGAAGCTCAACCTGACGAGAAACATCAGCACAACTATTCTCAGTTTCTAGTAATTAATGGCAGTTTAGGAAAACCATAACCAAACTCCTTACCAAGAAAAAAATAATCACACCATTTAGGCCAGGACTTAGGACTTAACCCTAAGTTAAACATGAATACTATAACCTTACCAGATAGGTGCACCCATTTAGATTCTGCTATACTCAAGAACACATTTTGCTCATACCTTTATCTGCAGTCTGAGTCTGATGATGCAGATTATGCCAGTATTTCCTGATTGGGAGTGTACTGGGAGCATACCTTGCACAGACTTCCACAGGCATGTCACATGTCTGTTTATGACTAAATTAGCCTGACTTTGCACTTCAAAGACACTGCTTTAGTAAGGATCTTATTTTTTAAGCACCAAATGTATGTCTGTTAGAAGGGAAAGGCTAACACTGCCTAGAACATCTAAGCAAGGCCCAAAATTACTTTGTAAGACAGAAACCAGTAGAAAGTATTTCATAAGGGCTACATTTATGTGTTTTTATGCATATCTGCATAAAAACTAGCATATCCGAATCACAGAACAGGTAACACATTGATAAAAACCCAGCATGACATTTATTTATCCAACAGGTCACAGCAATCTGGCAAGCTACTCTGCAGAATTTGGGTCTTCCCTTACACACAGCAATTACATTTGCCATCCTCATTTCAGAAGTCAAATTCACACAGGCCTAGTTTTTCTACCTTAATGCCATAATTCAATGATTGCACTTTTTTAGCTGATTCAATTTTTTTAGCTACAAGTACAGTTCATTGTTAAAGTACTTGTAAACCAAGACAAGTGCTCTAAAATTGTCACTCAATGTTCCTGCACCAGACTTCAGCCATGTCATGCTCACATTAGTCTGCTCTCTTACCTCAAACCACAGGAGTTCTAGGGCTTGAACAAGTTCCTCCACTGTTTCCCAATGCGCACCATGACAAACATGTTTGGCAAGTCAGACATGGACCCATCCTTTTCCAAGTACATGGAGACCTTTTCCACAGCTACAGGAAATCTTACCCTGAACTTTATCCTCAACAAGTCACGGTGAATCTACACCTCCTGAAGGATCAGCTCTAGAAACAACCTTAGAAGGCCAGTAGCTGGGTGCTCTTCTGTCCTAGCTTACTTTCTGTTATGCAGGTGTTCCATCATTAATATCAATGACTCACAAACATGAAATTAAGCCCCTACCCCTGGAAACTCCAGCCATATGGAGGTCAGAATGGAATTCAGGATGTCTTTCTTGTGTCCTAAAAAGTTATCTTTTTCTATGAAACACAACAAAAAACCACAAAAGCAATAAAAACAACACATTTCTGAAACATTCAAATTATTAGTTAATAGGTCTGAAGCAGGTAAATACAGACTTAGTTAAGAACCACTATCTACTCTATAAATGCTTTTCCCCCTTTCTGTGCTTTATTCCCCCACATAACTGATGGTTTCAGATAATTAAAATGGTAAAGCATTGTTTAACCCATTAAACAGTTATGCCATGCAAATACCTACTAAACACTCACTGAAGATAAAAGTTTAACACTCACATGTAGCTCTCCAAGGCCGTGCAGAACAGCACCAAAGCAGCAGGCAAGTAAATTCTTCCTTGACTTGCATGTTTTGTGTTAATAATATTAAGCCACCATTAACTCTTGCTAAAATACAGTTCTATTTCTTAGATTCAGTAGGTTACAAAGTGACTTACAGCCTACCCAGCTCTAACCTGCAACACCAGCAATTCACCAATAAAGTCCAAAAGGTTTCATCATGCACAGAAAGATTTTTTAAGGTGCCAGCTTTTTAACAGGACAAAAGGAAGATGCTCTGCAGAAACGCAAAATCATTTACGACTGTTTAGATTTAAGGCCTGATGTTTAGTATTTTTGTCCCTGATTTTCTGACAAACAGTCACACCAGAAACTTTGTTTTATATTTTTATTGTATGCCAAAGTTCATTAAAGATGAGTGTTTGCTTGTATACAAGTTACTCAAAAAATGTGTCTAGGCAGAAATTTGTTAGCAATCTGACTTATTTCAAAGCATAGGTTTGTTCAGTCAGGCCACAAAAATAATATTGTGTACAAGCAGTAACTAAGGAGCTGTGGAATCAAGGAGTTTCCAAGTATCACAGATCTTGAGATCATCAGGAAAGAAAATCAAGGCAGTAACAATATAAAATAGCAGCTCCATGTAGCTTTTTTCAAGTTTTGATTTTATTCAGGAGGTGACAGTTCAGTTTGCCTCATTCTTCGAAGCTTCATCGAAGTTTTCAACGAGATCTAGAAAAAGATTGTTGGAATTAAAGTTTGACCCACTTCCCCTTTGCCAAACATTTTAAGTTTGAATTTTTTCTTAAGTCCTACTTCATATCAAGTTTTTACACCATGAAAACTTTCAGCTTGTAAAATACAGAGCAAATAATGTTTAAAGCCTTCAAGGTTCATCCTCCTCGCCCAACCAAGGAAATTTTGGATGGTTCATTAAAAAGCACAATTCTAAAAGCATTTAACTTCACTATAAAAATGGGCAGTGATTCTGACAAGGTAGTTTCTTATGCAGTATTAAACAATGATCTTAGTTGTAGCTATCACTTCAATACAGGACCAAAATGCTAGCTCAAACTTTGAAGCCTCTCATGGTATCCTGAAATTAATGAAATAATCTGCTCATAGAAATTCTGTGACACCAAGTGACTAGACAACACTCTTACGATCCCTGGTCTGAGGATTAGTAAAATTCACTTCCTTTTCCTCCACTGCATGTTTGTTCTTACCTGGAACTTCATCATCATCATCTTCACCAGTAGCAAGCGGTGCTTTTCCATCCACAGCTGCAAGAGCAAATAGTTCAAAAGGTTCATTCAAGCTCAGCACAGGCATTTTGATTCATTGTTCAGCTTTGTGTTTTTGAAAACATTATCAAAGATTCTGGGCTAAGCTGCAATGCTTTATCCAGTTCTGTAAATAAAAATCTTTATCTAATGTAGCAAGTTCACACTCCCTTTGTTACTGACAATGCTCAAACAGCCCAGTAGTGAAATTAGAAGATGCAAAATACTAGTCAACATCTTGTATCTAGGTATACTGAGTGCCCTGAACAACAATAATTTCCAAATACAAACAGAGATTCATTTTACCAGTTTTTCCTAAAAGTAGGTTAGTTTACGGACTACCATATGGCTCTTATATTTACATATTTTACATCAATCATCAAGTTTTAAGGATTAGAAAGGGTGTTATTATCCTAGACACCCAAAGAAAGCTGAGGTGTAATTGTGAAGTTGCAGGCAGACACACAGCCAGAAGTACTCAAAAGGTATTACTGCTCCCTGGGAAAGTCAGAGGACTATGGAACTGGATGCACAATTTTACACTCTTAGGTGGCTGAGGTGACCCAGTGTCCTGGTCCACATGTTTGTGACCCAGTAATTTCTTTAACCATTCCCACTGCATTTAACAGAGGTAGTGAGACTCAACTATCTCCACTGTAGCAGACCAGTGAGCACCTGCTGAACTGGGCAGATGTATATGGATATCTCAAGTGCCTGGGTGCCTACCACTGTTCTTAGCTGTACTGTCAAGTGGTCTCTTACTCTACTACCTCAGCTTTATCCTAATTAATCCTTCTCAGGTTTTAAGAAAACTGTGAGGAAAAAGATGGGTTCTTACTAGACCTGTACATTTAATTTCTAGAGAAGCAGAACTGATGAACAAACTTTTCTTTGAAAGGGCTTGGGACAAGGACATCACTAACCTTCATTTGTTTTTTAAGCAGCAGAAAGCTCTTAAACCTGAGTGCATCTTAATGTTAAAAACAACATTTGAAAAGCAAACCATGTTATTTTGACCTAAATTGCCTGCATTCTCTCTCATCCCCAAGACCTGTCCAAGTTTACTTTAGCTTCTGCAATCATCACAGATGCTTCACTCACTGGCGTTAGGCTTCCAAATCTAGCTGACAACGCTGAACAGAACGTTTTGTGCAACTAGCCTGGCATCCACCCTTAGTGGAAAGAAACAGCCATTTACTAGAACATAAAAAGTAACCACTTCAAACAAGCTTCCCTCTTTCTAAAACCCTGCAATTTAGCTTAGAATATAACTTCTTATAATTAGCTTCTCATTGTTATCAGAAGACAGAGCTTCAGCAATCATTCTAAATCCTTCAAGTACTTTTTCCTTTTAAGACCTACTGCTATCATGAGAAAGTCACACAGGTGACACTAAAAGAAAGGATTTGAGGATCATGATAAAGAATACTTCACCCCACATCTTGAAGACTACTTCTAGCAATTTTTTTTTAAATTCTTAAGTTGACAGGAGGATACCATCAATTTTAGAAATGCAAATAGAGGCTGCTTTGTTGGCAACAAAGCAGATGGACAAAAAAAGTATTCATTAAGTCAGAACTGCCAAAAACTGGGCACAATGATTATCTTATTTTTTCCACGTTTAGGATGTTCCATATCTTTAAAGGAATGGGCTTAAGATATTTCAGAGAGAAGGAAGACTGTACACACAGAACAAAAGGAATGCTCCCATTGTCAACAAGTCTTTCACTCCAAATTCTCATCCTGTAACAGCAGCACCTTTTTCAAACACTACATACTTAAATCCCTCCTCTACTTTTCTCAGTTTTAGAAGGAACACATGTTCATGTTTACTATTTAAAGTATGGAATAGGAAGTTGGTGTATCTAGATTAATGCTCTTTCAGCCCCATTCTCAACATTGTTCTACACATACTGAAATTATAATGTGTTTATAAATACCCTGTAATTTGTTCTTAGTTATCAAAAAGCCCATGGAGAAAGACCTTCACCACACCTGTGAGGGAAAAAAGCAATTGCAAACTTTCCCCATTACTTACATTTCCATTCAAAGTGTCAAAAGAGATATACTCAAGCTCTATCTGTCTTTAAAACCTAACACAGAGTAATTAATCCACCCAGCTTTAATGAACAAGACATGTCAAAATATGGCAGCCACATCAAGAAGGAAACTACAAAAAAATCAAGTCTGGCTACAGTTTTCCAGTGCTAACCCCACTAAAAGACACACTAACATGACTTTGCTTTACTGAGCCATACTTGCCATCGGATTTGAGCTATACATAAAATTGATTTTGAAGAGTTTGATTTCTTTACAGCATTTTATAACATGCTTGCAGACAAGAAGAGTGCACAGAATGTCACTGCTGCTACAGAAATAAGCCTCATGTCAGCTGCCAGCATGAAACATGTTCAAATTTCAACCTACATTGCTTGGGTAGGGCTTCTGCCAATCTCCTGAGGCTGGTCAGACTGTCAGCTCCGAGCTGGTTTAGGATGCTGGGCAGCATTTCTGTCAGCTGCTTTGTCTCAGCATGGCCGGTGATAGTGAAGGTGTTGGCTGCCAGGGATGCCTGAACTTTGGGGTTGTTGAAGTGAATGACTGTCCCTTGGTTGGTGAACATGTTTACCTGCAAAGGAAGAAAAAAAAAAATCCAGTATTTGAAGCAGGATTTTTCAGTTTAACAGTAAATCAAAGTTATTAAAGCTCCATGAAGACCTTGTGATAATTTACAGACAAGTTCAGGACCTGTGTTACTTACCAGAAATTGATTTTAATACATTTCCTATCTATATATGGAAATATTTTTTTGCTTTTGAAGAACTTACCTCTTCAATTCCAGAGATATTGTTGACTCCCAGTTTCTTCAACGAAAACTGAAGTTTTTTATCATCTGCTGTAGCTGTCCTGTGAACAACCTTCTTCTTTCTGCGGGCAGTACCCTTTGCAAAAAATATATATATTACAAGGTAAAACTTATGTAGTTCTCACAAACTCCAAACCTAAGGGCTGTATAAGTACTTTACAATATCTACAAATCAACTTAACATAGTGTTCCTCTGTCTCAGTGCATGCAACCCTGCTGCCCAACTGCACTGCAGCACTCCTTCCCTTGCACAAAGGCAAGATTTGCACACGTGGGAGAAGCATGAGGTTTTGGGAAGCAATGCCATCAGAGAGTATTTACTCCATAAATGTCATGATTTACTGCAGCATCTTAGAAGATGGAAGTTGCAAATTTACCCTTGTTAACCCAAGTTATCACAAGACATAAAACTGAAGAATGAACAGTTTTAAGCAATTTCCAAAAGTTACTAGTTTTTCCTTAGATTATCTTTCTTAAATTATAGCCAAATTTTGGTAATAGTCAGAAGCCATAAAGCTACGAACACACCATTAACAAACAAAAACCAGAGAAGTCAAAATACTACATTTTTATTCTAAACAGCCATCTCCCATCTGATGGACTTACATATTTGAAGAATGCCTACTTTTCCAAAATATTTCATAAACACACTCTTTAAAAATACTTCTAGTGTTCCAGACCAACCCTGTTTAGAAACCAAACAAGCAAAGGTTAAGTTGTCCTACAGACCCAGAGCTCTAGATTTCTCCAGGGAAGTAAATGTCCCACATTAGAAGACACCTATTTTCTATGAAAAAGCAAAGAATGTCACTCTCTAATTGCTTGCACAAGGGTTCAGGAAAATCTGACATAAAATACCTGTGAATAAGTGAAACTAAGCTACTTTTGGACATAATGTAACTACTAATCTCGGTCCTCCCACTCCAGCTGCTCATCTACCACACCCTAGTAAGAAGAGAATGTGTTGATACTTCCCCATATAAATAGTTGCAATTCCTTTCCAGTTTACAGTCAGAAGTTTGAAAGTTGACTGGACACTAACAACTCCAACACAACTCTGTTACCAACAATGAGCAACACTAGTGGCAAATTCACATGAAACTAACGCTGGGAAGGCTACTGCTCAAACATGTAGTTTTTTGTCTAGAAAACCTGATATTCGCACCCTGCTACTGCCAGGTTAGCACACACAGTGGTTTGGAAACTACTAAAAGTAATAGAAATGCTTTATTTTAGTGCCTTGTCTACCCAAGAACTGAGCTAGGTAGGTAAGGTATAAGCTAAGTCCCTCTGGAGAAAAGAATTCTCAGTAAATTTCAGAACATGGTATCTTGAACCAAGGGATATGGAGGAATGTGTACCCATCTCAACTTACATGGATGGCAACTATGCCATGAAGATCCCAGGAATAATTTCCCATAATAAAAAAAAAGAAAAAAATAAATGGCAAATTCAGACTTTCTAACTATTTTACAGGCCAATTTTAAAACTAAATGACCATTCTAAGCTTTGTTTAATATCTCTAAAAGCCTTATATTGACCAGCAAGCTGCAGGAACTGTAATCTGAATGCCTGCTCTCACATGACAGAAATTAAAAGCCTCTACAGTCAACAAACACACACTGGTTAACACGAACACAACCAGCAACAAAATACAGGAGTTCTCTAATGAACCATTAACATATACCAGGAATATGCAAAAAATTACCAAGGCAGTTAATTACTACACAAACCCTGCTTTAAGGCTGGCTAAATCTGGCAAAAAAAAAAAAGAAGAAAAAAAATAACACTGAAATGAAAGCTCCTGGAAATTCTTGTCAGCAAGAGTTCTGTTGAATAATTTGTAATCTAGAACACTGTGTATACTCCCTCAAGTGCAGAAGATTCCTGACAAATTCCTGAATTAAGACTGACCCTGTAATTAAAATGTTTACTGTCATACGACTATATTGAACATACTTTTCTCAGATTATAAGTAAACACACAACACAAATACATATACTCAGATGTAAACAAAATAGAAAGTTTATCTGATTATAATAGTCTGCAATCACAGAAATACTACAAGTATAGAATTTCCAACTTTGTGCAGAAAGGTAAAAAACTGCCTTGAGCACCCTAAGTATTTCTGACAAGTCAGTAACATAACTCTCCATGATCTGTTACAAAAACTATACCCAGCCTCACCTGCTGTAGGGTATAATCACTTCAAATCCCACATGTTTTCTAAAACAGCCCATGCAATTATCATGGAATGGCTGGAAGAGGAGCACAACAGCCATCTAGTTCCAACCCTCCTGCCATGGACAGGGACACCTCCTTCTCAACCAGGTTACTCAAAGTCCCATCCAACCTAGCCCTTAACACCCCTAGGGATGTGGCATCCACAGCTTCTCTGGGCAACCTATTCCAGCGCCTGAACCAGCCTTACAGTAAAGAATTTTTTCCTAATATCCAATCTAAACCTACTTTCTAGTTAAACCCCCATTTCTCCTTGTCACACCACTAGGTGCTCTTGTAAATAATCTTGATGCATCTTTCCCGTAGGCTCCCTTCAGGTACTAGGAGGCCACAATAAAGTTACCCCAATGCCTCCTCTTTTGCAGGCTGACCAGTCTTAGTTATCTCTGTCATGACAGGAGGAGAGCTCCAGCCATCTGATCATGTTGCTCTCCCCTCTCTGGACCTGCTCCAACAATTCCATGTCCTTCCTGTGCTGGGAGCCCAGAGCTGATGCAGCACTGCAGGTGGGGTCTCACAGAGCAGAGCAGAGGGGCAGAATCCCCTCCCTGGCCCTGCTGCCCACACTGCTCTGGATGCAGCCCAGAACACGTTTGGCTCTCTGGGCTGTCAGTGCCCATGGCTGGGTCATGTCCAGCCTCTCACCCTCCAGCACCCCCAGGTCCTTCTGGGCAGGGCTGCTCTGATCTGTCCATCCCCAGCCTGTGCTGGTACCAGGGACTGCCCTGACCCAGCTGCAGCACATCCCACTTGACCTTGCTGATGATGAGATCCCCATTCGCCCCAATACACAATATCAAGTCTGCTATAACATAATATACACAGAGAGAAACGCCTGGAGATTCAGCTACGACATATTAGATCTCCATAAGTGACTTCAGAGGGCCCTGGAGGAGCACAGCTTCCCTTGAAGGCAGTCCAGCGAAACTGAGAGCACTCAGGACTGCTCCCCACACCGTTTTCCATGACCCCTTGTGCCAGGCTCGATATATGGGCAGGAACACGCCACCCCAGAGGCGGCTCCTACCTTGCCACCGATGCGCACTTGGGCCTGGAGCTTGGCCAGCTTCTCCTGGTTCATGATGGTCTCCTTCATCTGCGGAAACAACAAGAGCGTCCGGAGCAGCCGGGTGTGTGAATACAGCCGGGGGCAAGTGGGCGCAGGGAACCGGGCAGCCGCCCCCCACCACAAGCCCACAGGCGTGCTCGGCGGCAGGCGGGCAGCCCCGCCCCGCCACAGGGCCGGGCACGGCCTCAGACCGCGGGCAGAGCCGCCGAGCCCCGCCGAGCCTCCCTTCAGGCCCAGCCCGTAACCGTCCCTTCCTCCAACCACCGCCGCCGCCCACCGCCCCCCCGGCCGAGCCGCGCTCCCCTCCCGGCCGTCCCCCGCCACCCCCGCGGTACCTCGGCGTGGGGAGGGGCGCGGAGCGGGGCCGGAGGCGGCGGGCAGGACGCGGGGCCGGGATCCGCACGCGGGCGCAGCGAGATGGCGGCCGGAAGGAAGGAAGGAGCGGAGCGCCGCGCCGCGCGTGCGCCGCACCGCGCCCGGCAGGCGACGCCCCACCGCCCTCAGGACGGGCGGGGCCCGGCGGGTCACGGAATCCCGGGATGGGTTGGGGCGGGTCGGGAGAGAGCTGGGGCGGCAGGGAGTCCGCAGTGTGGCCGGACAGCACGGTGTCAAGCAAACCGTGGCACCCACTGCTACGGCTAGTCTTTTCTTAGAGAGCTTCAGGCGTAGTGACTCTAGCATTTCCCTGGGGAGCCCATTGCAATATCTTGTCACCCTTTCTGTGGAGAAATTCCTCTTGATGTCGAACATAAAGCTCTCCTGGTGCAGCTTAAGACTATGTGCCCTCATCCTGTTGGCTACTTGCCCACCCTCCCCTTGCTGCACCTCCTTTCAGGTGGTTGTAGAGGGTGATAAGGTCACCCCTCAGTCTCCTCCAGGCTAAACCACCCATTTCCCTCAGTTGTTCCTCATAGGACTTGTGCTCCAGACCCTTTACCTGCTTTGTTGACAGCCTCTGGTCTTCTGCCAGCATCTCAATATCCTCCTCATAGTGAGGGGCCCAGGACTGGACACAGGATTTGAGGTGTGGCCTCACCAGTGCCCAGCACAGGGGGACAATCCCTGCCCTGCTCCTGCTGGCCACACCATTGCTGGGACAGCCCAGGATGCCATTGGCCTTCTTGGCCACCTGGGCGCTGCTGGCTCCTGGTCAGTCACTGTCACCAGCACCCCCAGGTCCTTTTCCTGTGGGCAGCTTTCCAGCCACTCTGCCCCAGCCTGTGGCCCTGCCTGGGATTATTGTGGACAAAGAGCAGGAGCCAGCCCTCACCATGCCTCACGTTTCCCTGCCTTGCTCACTTTGCTGCTCTCTTACCTACCGTGCTGCCTGCAGCCCCGCCACAGGCATGACATCCATGGTCTGGCATCAGAGAACCATTGAGGTTGGAAGGGACCTCTGGAGATTATTCAGTCCAAGGCCCCTGCTAAGTCAGGGTTACCCAGAGCAGGTGACACAGGAACATATCCAGGTGGGTTTTGAATGGTTCCAGAGAGAGGCACTCCACAGCCTCCCTGGGCAGCCCATTCCAGTGCTTGGCCACTCCCAACATAAAAAAATTATCCCTCATGTTGAGGTGGAATTTCTTGTGTTTTAACTTTTGGCCATTGCTCCTCATCCTGTCACTGCACACAACTAATAAGAGTCTGGCACCATCTTCTTGACACCTGCCTTTGAGGTATTTATATGTATTGACAAGATCCCTTCTTAATCTTCTCTATACTAAACAGGCCCAGTTCCCACAGTCTCTCATAAGAGAGATGCCCCAGCAGTTGTATTTCTGTGGCTGGACCCTCTACAGTGCTTCCTTGTCTTTTCTGTAACGAGGAGTCCACAACTGGAAATGGCAATCCAGATGTGGCCTCACTAATTTTGTGTCTATTATTTTTCGTGCTAGAAAACATATAAGCATTGTGTTTCTTTCTCACTTGTGTAGTGCAGGCCATCTCTCAAAGCCCATGGCTGTGCTTGTCCCTGCTGTCCCCAGCAACTCTCCTCCTTCCTCCCAGCTGGGCAGTGCAGAGCTCTGTGGTGGGGCCCCTTAAATGAACTGACCCCTCATGCCCCCAGCTGCTCCTGCCCAGCCAAACTACTAAGTTTTTTTCCATCACCACTGCCTGTGTGTCAGTTCTTGTTCTTTTTTATTTCTTCCACTTTGTGTGTTTGTCACTGTGGCTTTTCCTCCTATGTTACATTATTGTAATTTATAAGCCACCCACATGTGGCTGCTTGCTGCTGGTCACAGGATACCCTCTGCGTGCCCTTGCTGGATCCCTCTGAGATTTTCCCCCTGTAGCCATGTTTTCACTCACTGAGGCCTTAATATGTCCTCTTTATGTATTGCCAGTCTTTGTGTTTTCCAAATCCTATTCTGAGAGCCAAACACACACCTCCCAGACCCTAACTCACGCTGATGCTACTGCCTTTGAGTAAATGTAAACCCTTGTTCCTCAGTTTGCGTTTCTGAGGCAGAAATCTTTCACAGCCTACAGCTTCAGTCCCCTGGACATTTGCCAATGTGTTTGAGCTTCCTCTGTCTGATAAGGGGACTAATCTCGCAGCCGTGGGGAACACACGCCTGGCTCCAACAGAAGGCAGAGCGGTCCTTGCAGGACCTGTGCTGCGCAGCAGAGGGCGGGAGCAGATTTACGGGGGAAGAAGCCTGGCGTTCGCATCGGTGCTACACGTGCTCGCAGGGTGATGATGCAAGAGAGGAGAAGCCTTGCTGCTCCATGTCCCAATCACCACCACAGCTGCCTGCTGGCACCAGTAGAAATACTACTGACTTTGCCGTCTCACCCTGTGTTTTGATGGCTTTTATACTGGTTCTTCTCTGGAGTATCCTCAGTTAACTATTCTCTTCAGTCTTGTTTCTGTAAGACTATGTTAATAATTAATTTATCCTTCTTTATTAATTAACAGTTTCCCTTGTTAGTGATCCCCAGAGCCAAGGTTTTGCCAAGGCATTACTTCTTATATGTCTGTAAATTTTGTTTGCTCTTACGTTACCTTTTCAGTGCACCAGAGCTGAGTGTTAATTTGCACGAAAGATTTTGATCCTGTTAAAATTGAGTTTTTTGTAATTAGCGAAAATTAATGCTATTCCCAAGATTACTCCATCTGCTGGTGATAGAAATTCTCAGGGAGATGATGATTCAAAAGGTGATGTTGAAGAGCAGCAGCCTCTGTGCCTCCCAACAGGTGAATCACAGATGAAAATTAGAAGATGATCTAACAACTGTAAAAGGTGGTGGAGGACCTCCAAAAATTTGGTCCACCATATCTGGAAAATTTGAACAGTCAATCAGTTTGGAGAGAAAAGATGGCAGGGGAAGCCCTTATTTAATCTGAACTAGCAAACCCAGTATATAATTCATAACAGGGGGAGAAAAAGCAGATTTAGGAGAAGGGAGTGTTTAGGGATAGTGTGGGGAATACAGCGTTTCTTAGGAACTAAAAAGAAAGCTTATAAGTGTATTGCCGGGTGAAACTGTCAATGTACCTACGGCAAAAGAGAGCTGAGATGAAAAACACCCAAAACAAACCTGAGTCACTGCAAGCTATTGAAAGTAAAAATTGATGGGCTTTAGATTTATCACAGTCTGCCATCAATACATATGAAATATCCTAGAATTGCCAGGCCAAATGATGATTACAAACAAGCAAAATATTTTGTTAGACTCAAACACTGAAGTGCAAATGATTCACAGAAAGACTATTCCAAGATAGAAACTGTAGAAAATGCTGTTCCAGCTGGCATTTTAGGATCAACTGGTCTAGAGATATGACCTCATATGCCCTCTTGTGAGAATTTTGAAGACAAACTATGATGAAGACTACATCACTGAGTTGTATTAGGACTCAGCTAGTGATTCAAGAGTGGCAGTTCAAGGGACTCTTAAGATTTGGTTACATTTTGTGGATCAAACAGGAGACCTTCAAAAAATAAACTTTACATCTGAAAAGGGTATTTTAGCATGCTAAGATAGTACTGGCTTGTTTTCTTCAGTTGTTCCTTTGTCATTCTGTAATGGGAAACGTAAACCTAACCTGGATTTAGTTGCAGCTGATGAAGTTCTGTTGAGAAATGAAGCAGATCCAAGGGCTGTATCACTGAGAGGGACCCTGAGCTCAGTAAACACCTTTTCAGTTCTGAAAAAGGGTGAAAGTCATGCCCTCGAAACCACCAATGAATAAACATTGCGAAATGAAAGTTCATTAGCTACACAGAAACAGCATAAGTGTGGAGGAAGATCATTAAAATGGTTACTTGGAAAAAATGGTTTCCTAAATTATATGGAAGTTTAAAGGCAGAAGAATGACATTTGCTCTCAAAACGCCAGTGGAAAAGCTCTCCTAAAAGTCATGGCCAGTGCTGCATAAGTAATAACGGCATGTTGAGGAGAGGTATTATTATTATATTGAGGGAACTAATCACAGGTCATAAATATAAGTGATCAGGCTATAGCGAAGCAATGCTTGTCCTGATTATCAGAGACAGCAGGGAAAAAAATGTATTTTCAGACAGTGAAGGACATTTGATAATCAAAATTTAATTTGGAGAGATTTGTTCAGAAGGATGCTGTATTTAACTGCAGGACATAAGGGGAAAAGCACTTAGTAGTTTTGAAAATGCCCATGTGTGTTAGCAATTTAATCGGGGAAAACAGCAGCATTATGGAGTAGAGAACCAAAAGTGTTGAGAGAGAGATGAATGGAAAAGAAACCATCTCCAGAGATCTAGACATAAGACTCACTGAAGAATTAGTAACTTTTTAAGGGATGTAAAATATATAAACATTGATATGAGCCAAGAAAGACTGAACTTAAGTCTGGTGCTGTTTTCATCTCATGTATTACCGTGTTGTGTTATGTTCTTCAGAGTTGATCTGTAATAGACTTTGGTTTCAAGGAAGAGAGGCTGCTGCCCAGCAAAAAGTGTCCTTTTCTCACCATACCTGTTGTTTTTCAACTCAGCAACCCAAAATACCTGGGCTTCAAGCCATATCACTTTTATAACCTCTGGGATGGCTTTCTCTGTAACATCCTGCAGAGTCCTACTGGAGAGCACTTGGAAAAGTGCTGCATCAAGAATCCCCTGCCTTCGCTGTACATGTTCAAACAGGCTTTGCAGGATGTTTGGGAGTTCATGTTAATAAAACTGCTTAAAGCTCACCAAGAAAAGCTTGCCTGTTAGTCTTAGTCAATAACAAGTATCTTGCTAGAAAATAAGTAAGAGGTAGAAGTTACTATATTCCTTACTGGCTATGTGTGAGAAAGGTGATACCTTAAATTCATGTACAGATGTTAGAGAGTTAGACAAACAGTTTATTCCTATAGGCATCCTATATGCAGAATTTAAGGAGACTTGATTCCTTCAAGCCATGGCCACAGAAATATTTTGACCCCTGTTAAGACAGTGGTCTTTGTATTGCCTTTAAACAATTAACACTTAGAAGTCAAAACATTGTTGAGACAATATGACCCAACATCAACATGTAAATGTGTAATGTATCACATTTGGCCCAAGATGAATCAGGACTAAATTTGGCCCACTCTAGAAGTGTAGGTGCCACCATGGTACCTCTGACTAATGCCTCGGCAGCTGCAAAATTCTTATTCACTCTGGATTTGACTTCTTTGACTTTCTAGATCTCCTGGTCCAGCTGGTGCTCAGCAGGAGGTAAGTGGAGAGCGTAGGTGGCAAGAGGTGGAAAGGCTGGACAAGACAAGGGCCTTTCTCCTTTTGTAACAGCTAGCTGTTATTTCTGCACAAGTCCTGGCAGGAACCCTTTGTCCACTAAGTCCTGGAGGGGAAAACTGATCTTCTTTGTCTTTGATCACAAAATAGCTTATCCCCAAGGATTTCTAAGTGAACAAAGAATAGACCTGCCAATATTCACTGTGTCTGTCCACGGGTTTCTACTCCTTCGGGGCTTACTTCCATCTCTACAGAATAAAATGGAAAAGATCTCAAATATTTGAGACACTAATTATGGGATCTCCCTCCTAGTTTGCTAAAGCTTGTCTACAACAAAAAATTAGGGCTTATGTGGAAAATATTAGAAAGGTTTGCAGTAGTTGTTGAAGTTGTGAAATTAAAGGTAACCTAAACAAGCATGTTTTTCTCGTGTGAAAAGTACTCTGCTATACCAGCTCTGGCAACCAGTGCTTCATTTTGTAAATCCAAAACCCTTCCACCAGCACTGGAAGTAGTTACTGGCTTAAGAGAGTAGAAATAATAAGTTGAAATTAAAACTGGTGAAGCAAATTTAAGCATCTCATGCTGTTTTGAAGGACTATTATGAAAATAATAGGGGTGAGATGAACAAGAAAAAAAGATGGAGAGAATGACAAAAATTTATCAGAAATACATAATTACTTCTGTGCTAGTCCAGTGATTCTGAAGGCGAACTCCTCCACATGTAAAAGAGGTGACCAATGGAAAAATTTATGATGGAATCTACAAAGTCATGAACAGCAGGGAGAAAGTGCTTGATGACACTTGTTCCTTGTCTCTTCTAGTACAAAAATGAAAGCACATCACATTTCAATGAGCAGGTGACTTGCATGAATCAAATTAAAAGAGACACTTCTTACCACTCATGGTTAGAGCTTAGAAGCATTTCAGTACAGAATATGTTTAGTGGTGTAAATGTGATTTAAAAAAAACCCATGATTTCAAAAAAATGACTGGCAAATTCATGGAATAAATTCTCTCACAGGCTATTAAATTCAGATACTATCTCTGCTTCAAAACAAACAAACACACAACTTGAAACCTAGATTTCTAGCAGCTAGGAATCAATCTTACACACTTGTTTTGTTCCTGTATTCTTCCCTAAACATCTGGTCTTAGCTGATATTGAAGTCAGTTTACGCTGCAAGAACAGTCTTGGTCTAACCTGATGAAAATGCTTCTTAAGATCAGAACATGATGAGAACATTAAATCCCATTTTACAGATATTAAAAGCCCAAAGGCCTTAAAGAAAGTGACTTTCACTTGTCAGAACAAATGTACATGCCCTGCAAGAATTATAGAACAAAAAGGGGGAAAAAAAACTCTGAACCAACCAAACCAACAAGCAAAACCCCAACAAAACCCAACCCAATCAAACAAATAAACCAAACCAGCTTGGTCAAGAACAAAAAATGTTTGACAAGGGTAGAGAGGAGATCACCTCCGAGGATGGTAAACCCTTTTTCAGCAGAAGACATGTCTAGAACCCCAGATTTTTCATCAGTTTTTCAGGTGACTGCTGCCAACCCCCACCAATGCATTGTGATCGCACAGACATTGTAATCCCAGCCTCCACAGAAGGCTTAAATGAAGTGTTACCTTCCCCAAAAACTACATGGCAAGAGTAGAGCAAAATAAACACACCAAGAAGTGGAGGTAAAATGGCAGTCACTGTTATACTGAGCAAGGAAGACCATTTCACTTTCACTGTTATTGTCTCTGTCATGGACATCACCATCCTTTTACGAGGTCATTGCTGGAGCACTTGTTCGTTCCATGACACAAGCAGCTCAGAATTCAGTCCAAGCTTTGGCCTATGACACGACATTCACAGAAAATGTAAATTATTCAAGAAATGGTTCTATATATTAAGAAAAATCTAATTCTGCAGCTCTAGAAAAGTCAGAGCACCTCAGCCAGTGTGCCAGTGTGGCTGCTTGAAAATTCCCTAAATAGTGCCCACAGTAACCTTTGATTTTCAATACAGGCCTGGGCTGCACTGATAAAATGTAGGTGTTCTGTATATGCATGCAGGAATTGTGTGTATAATATATAACAAAAATTGCAATTCAAATTAATTTAAACATTTTGATTAATTTTAATATGTTGTTTAAACAACAACAAAGTACAAACCGTAGCTGGGTAACTGCATTTCTCATCTTGCTTCTGTGCAACTGTGGTTTTAGGTGCATGATGTATCAGATCATTCCCAACTAGCAGGAAACCCTAGAGGACAAGCCCCTAGATCCTGGGTCAGGGGTAGTTGGGTGTGTGGGCAGAGCCAGCCGGACGGAGGTGGTAAGGTGGTCGAGGAAATTCCAGCCATTTCGCGGAGGGGCTCTTCTTAGGTCCCCTCCAAAACTCTGCTTTTCTTTAGGATCTCGGGGTCCCGCTCAGTCGCTTAGCGGCGGGTCCCTCCCCGACCCTCGGGGGCTGCTCTGGGCGGGGGCGTCACGCCGGGCCCCCTGCCCCCGCACACGGCGTCCCACAGCCGGCTCTCCTTGCCGGTAGATGGCATCGCCCGTCCGCGCAGAGCAGCGCCCGGAGCGGAGCGGAGCGGAGCGGGACCGGCCGCGAGGTGGGGGACAGGGCAGAGCCCGCGGCCCCGCCGCTGGCCGGGCTCTACCGAGGGAAACGCCGCTCGCCACCGAGCCGCCGCTGCTCGCCTTCCTCCTTTTCTTTCTCGCCTTTTTGGAACGGCACCTGCCGGGTTTGGGACGGGAACCACCAGAAGATACTCAAAAGACGCGCCGCGATCTCCATGGATTGAAGTAGCAATCAGGTCTTGATTGCTCTGGAGGCTGACTCAACTGAGCCCCGAAAAGGAGCCCCCACACACAACATACACACCCCGCAGCGACAAACGAGAGCTTGCAGTGCTGCCCAAGCCTTCCAGAGGGGTCCCCACCACCCCCCCCCC
>VZDJ01000135.1:2037016-2081679 GCA_008694505.1 Cyanoderma ruficeps
AAAAAACCAACCAAAAAAACCCCAAACCAAAAGAGATTTGCAGGGGAAAGTAAGAAATAAACTACTGAAGATGTAAGAAAAGGCCGGGAAACCTCTCAGGAGGCTTTTTTTGGCGCCGAGCTTCGTCTCTCGGAGGGAGCTGGATCTGCTGAGAGATGATGACCCTGTGCCAGCAGACCCCAGAGGGTGACCACTGCCACTGCTCCCTGCGAGTGAAGAAGAAATAAGGGAAATAATGCACACGTGCGTATTATTACTGGAAGAGCGGCTGGGAGCCGGTCTGCCGGGCACCAGGAGAGCGGACAGAGCCTTCTCCAGGCATTTGCATGGCCGCTGCTCCTGGCTCTGTCCCCTTACTTGTGACCTTGTCGCCGCCAATGCATTAAGCGACAGAAACGAGCGCTTAAGGCCTGGAGACGCAAAAACGCCTTGTCTTGGGCGTTTGAGTGGAGGTTCTCCTTGGGTGGAGATTGCCCAACCCGGGGGTTCCTTCCCGGGGTTGGGGTCCGAGAGCCCAGCAGTGAAAGGGCACAATCCAGAATTCCTCCAGGGTGGAGCAATTCGGTTCCGGATTGCTGGGACTAACCGGTCCAAACTCAGTTCGTGGCTTCTTCTGATCTTCGACGTGCAGCGTCCGCTTGGCCGCTTTAAACACGGCGAGGACAGCGACACCTCTGTCACATATGAATGTCCTTGTTTCCAGGACACGACGGCGGTACGTATCTGTTCGCGGGATGTTTTTCCTGTTGACCAGCGCTCGGCTGCTTTTGGCTCCGAAGAACACGTGGCAAAGCACGCTGGAAAATGGAACGAAATATATTCGCGACTGTTAATTTCGTCTACTAGAAAAACTTCTCCCGAGTGGCTGAAATCCGGCGTCGAAGCAGAATAATCTCAACCACATTTGGTTTTATAGCGGATTAATGCTGCAGTCTATATAGCTGAACGGAAAAGTCGAAAGCCAAACCAAAACCCTTGTCAAAATAAATACTCATCAGCAAATATTTTGATTATTTAAAAATGCTTTAATAAGTGTCTAGAATTTCAAAGGGGGGAAAAAAAAAGAGAGAGAAGCGGCGTGTCAGCCCGAGCGCCACATGTCTCGCAGCTCATCCCCGAGCGAAGGACGAGACGCTGATTAGTCTCTACTGTGGGGGGTTGTAGGAAGGAGCCCACGGAGTTTTGTTCGCTATTATCTCATTCAGCGGCTCGTTTTAGTCTCAAAACCTCCAGCTGGGTGTGAGGATCTGCGCCGCGGAGGGTGCGGGTTAAAACAGAGCTTCCCAAACCACGTCTATCTACCCAAAGCAGTGAAAATTCACCTGTGTGAGGGGCTGCGGGGGCTCGGGGTGCCCTGGGAGCGTTGGGGAGACTCAGCTGGTGCCCCCTTTTCACGGGGAGAAGAAGCAGCGCTGCTGCTCTTCCCTCTCTTCCCCCGGGAAGGTGAGCAGGCTGCGTCACCGGCGCTTTGCCTTCTAGGGCTGCGATAAATTTCCCGGGGATTTCTTCTCATCTTTCCGATCCGCGGGGCTGGGAGCCTGAAACGTCCAAAGGTGGCACGGTGCACGCACTGAAACCTTTATAAACTTGTTTCCCTTAAAGTCTTTATTAACTACCCCCGAGGACTATGGTTGCTGCTGCTTTTGCTCTTGCACGGCGGTGGTCTGGCACCTCCACGAAGCACACATGCTAAACAGATTAACATGCTTCGGCTGACCCATACTTCACAAACCGGGGATAGAATTTCTCCGGCTCCATGTGGAAATTAACCTACATGTAGCAATGGTCAGCTGCAAAGAGGGAGTTCCCAAGCAATCTAAACAACCTACGGTTCTTTGTTACTTTTGGCCTTTCCCCTCCCTTTCCATGATTAAATATTTATTAGAATAGGAAACGATTTTTTTTTTTATAAAGAAAAATAATAGGAAGAAAACCCCAACCCAACAACCTTCTTCCTCCCCCTTGGCCCTTCTTCCCCTTTCGCTGGGTTTATGCACATACTTGAGAGAGCTTTTTTGTGCCGGTGCTTTTTTATGTATTGTTTTGAAAACGCAGGGCTTCTTTAAAAAAAAAAAGCTAAAATCTGAGTTGCATGGCTTATTAAATACTCTTGAAAGGCAGGTTAAATGCACAGGTTTGAAAGTGTTATCAGCGTTTGAAAGGCTTTGGTCTTTGATGTGCCTCTTCCCGTGATTTGCATTCAAAAACATCCAGATGACGAGCGGTCTGTAGGTAGTCGAACAAGGAGTTTCTAGCGGGCTAATCCAGCCACTTTCCCTGTGGCAGCCTCTTCGCCTTGAGCCTTTTCGAGATCCATCCGACACCTCCGCCCCACCGCCGCACGCTCCAGGTTTTCAGGAGGGGAAGAACAACTACAAATAACTGTTGGCTTGTGTCACACGGGGCTGTCAGGGTAATAAACACACGGCTTCTCCCCCAGGAATTCCTAATCCTCCCTGTGTGGCTCTAGCCCTGTGGATAATATCATTACAGGACTAAACAAATAAACAGTCTATCCGAATCAAGCGGGAGGCATCGGGGACGGCAATTCCTCTCTGCAAAGATGATACAAGAAAATCTACACTCGGGGCTTGGAGAGGATCCAGTGGCTATGAATAGCTGCTCAGTTCTAAAGCACTGGCTCTGGGCTGGGAAATGGTTCTGACCCTCCTGCTCTGTATTTGCTGCAATCAATGTGAGCTATTCAGGGCTGTGTTTTCCTTTCTGTCCTCTGCTGGGAACATCAAGGACCACTAACACGTTTATGAACCCGGGCTCGGGGAAGAAGCTTTTACAGCGAAGTTGGAGTATTAAACTCAGTGACATGAAGGAGAGGTCAACGTGCTTCTGCCAACCAGGAGTCGGGCTTTCTTGTGCGATTTCCTGTTGTTCTGGCTGCTGCCTTGTATTTGATAAACTCCCTCACACGCTGGGATGCACAGCCACATTCTCCTTCGTCCTATAAAAAAAAGTAAGAATTAGTCCGGCTGCTATCAAGGTCTAACACATACAACCAAGACATTTTAATAACACCCTATAAATTCTGATTTCAAGTTGCTATAAAAAACTTGAACAGCATATTGTGAATATTAGCACATATATATTTTGTAAACCTTCCCCCCCCCACTTACATGTATCAAACTTTTCTTATGAACCTGGGTCCATGTCATAAAAATTCCAAATCCCTTGACAGTTACCATCCTCACCCCCCCACAACTGCCAACTAATAAATCGTATTTTAATGCAGGTTTTATTTTTTATGCACTTTTAAGAAGATTCTGTTATCTAAAGCTCTACACTTTTGGGGAGAGAGATGTTTTGTTAGTTGTCAGACAAAGAGAGGTATAAATTGTTGTGTTCTTATCTGTGAAGTCTATTAGCAAGAATTGTTCTGAAATCTGTATTCTACAGCTACAAATTTTGGAGATGTTCAGATCAAATTAAATACTTTCTTTTTATTTTTTTTTCTATAAACAGCAATTAAATCATCACACCCAAAATATGCCTTAAAGCATGGGCTGCTATGGAGTTGTTGTCTTTCAGAATTTTTATTGACGTTATCTTAGACTGTGCTGCGGAATTCTTCTGCCAGGAGCTTCATATCCTCTGTGGCTTCCCTAGGAGGTGTGTTCAGCAGCTTACTACTCAGGGTGTAATTTATGTGCTTGACTCCTTGTTGGTGCCCAGAAAAGGTCCATGAACAACCATCCAGACTGGGTGACTTCTGGTTGCATTGAGAGTGCTTTGGATCACTAAGTGGAGAGAGAAGGACAAAACTTCTGTGCTGTAACCTGTTCTGTGAAGTGGTTGGTGAAGCAAGAAAGAGGCACTTAGGCCCCCTACCAGCTTCTTTCCCGGTGAAGTGGCATTTTCCCCTTCTTTCTCACCTTCCAGCCAAGCTCTGGCCTGTCTTGCTCCTTACTTTGATTTTGGTCCCTCCTAAAGCTGACTTGACCACTAACCTAAAACACCCCCTATCCCTGTTGTTCTTCAGTGGTCCATGGAATGGGGATTGTTCCTGCTTGGGCGAACAAGTTCCAGGCATTTACTGGCAATTTTAGTGACAGTGCAGGGAAGGGGGGGAAAAAGCAATGCCTATCTGCCCTTTCCACAATGTGGATTTAGTGGCAGAATCCCTTTTCTCAGCACATGACCATGCTGAACCTGGGAAAAATGAGCCCCTGATAAGCTAATTGTCAGCCCCATCTTTTGTTAGTGCAGTGACAGACAGAAGCATTCTGAAATGGTTCTGAGGAGAGATCACAATCCATTTTCTTGGGATAGGCTGAAAATAGGACTAAAATTTTTTGTGTCATTGTCCAGGGACATAACTCATCTATTAAAACCGAGGGGTTAGCAGTTCAGACCACAGGGGAGGAGAGCTCAAAGAAGAAATCAGATTTATTCCCTTAATAAGATGAGTTCAGAGTACAGGGATATTTTCTTAGCATGGTTCCTTGCAGCCGTCAAATCACATTGGGTGGTTTTAAGGTCTGCTCTGCCCTTCCCAAGCTGTGCAAGTTCCTAATGTTAGTCCAGCCCTTCTTACTGGGGAGATTATTAGCATGGGAAAGCTATCACTGAAGAGGAGAGCATGCAGTTTTTCCATCCATCAAGTGCAAGGCAGGGGGACAGTAGTCAAAGGAACAAAGTTGCCAAAGAGTTACTGGCTCCCACTGCCCTTTTCCATTAATAAACCCCACCACAGCATGATTGGCCCTGGCCTCCCTTCCATTGTCATAAAGTTGGAATCAAAGAGCTGGGCTGCTTTTACTGGCAAAGCTTTTGCTCCACCAGTGATGTCAAAATGCAGGAGGAGGCTGAGGGTTCACCGGCAGCTCAGCACAGAGTGGGTTTTCTGGGTGAAAGGAGCCTTCTGTCAATGCCCCTCCTGAGACACTTAGGTTTAAGGAAATGTTTGTACTGCTCTAGAAAAAGAACTGGCCGGGTGTTTTTCTTTTGTGCTTAGGTACTCTGAAAGGAATTCCTGTGGGCACAATTATCTCACATATGGTGAGTCAGAAACAAAACAAAAAAAAAAATAGCCAAAGGGAAAAAAAAAAGGGGGGGGAAGAAGAAAAAAAATAAAAAATCAAAGGTCACTTAGATGTTTTGGCCCAGCACAGGAAAGGAGAAAATCCACCTTGGAGGATACAACTTACTTGAGGAGAGCTGGAAAACCATGATCAAAGCAACAGGAAACTAGGAACAAGCAGTGGCCCAGTTAAAACCATTGAAACAAATCCCAGGCTCTGCAACTGTAGGAGCGGGGTGTCAGCGTTGCAAATGAAACAGAAAAGGGTATGTGTGCATGTGTGCTGAGCTTCACAGGACCGTACCTCCTGCACCCAACAGCTCACCTGGAACACAACAGGAATTTGATGGGAAAGAGCTTGCTCACTACTGCCTGCACTATCCACTGCCAATTGCTTAGTGGGATCCTATTTACATCTTATATGTGATGCTGCACTTAGTCCTTGCAGCATCTCTGCGGCAAAGGTTAGAGCAAATTAAAGCCCATGCACAGAAGGTAAAGTAAAGTNAAGTAAAATAAAATAAAGTAAAGATTTATCCCCATCCAGTCGATGAGAAGAAGAAAACCTTATGACTTTGTTAAGCCTCCTCTGACAGGAGGCAAAGCAAAATCAAGAAGAGATATTACTTCAGCCCTGTGTAGGGCAGTGGTACCTATTCGAGTCCAGTCACTCCCAGGGATTTGTTTTTCCTCCATGGAGAAGTTTCTACCCTTTTTTAAAACACAGAGATTTCACCGTGCCAGGAAAATCTAAAACTGTTTAAAAATAATTTTAACCTGAGTTTCAAAGTCCATTGTAGTTTTGTGGTTAATTAATTGCTTTTTATGCCATAATTTAATTTATTAGATGCGCTCACTAATACCTGTGTTCATTGCTGGAGAATGGCCTGTCCACTTTACTATTTCTATCTTGCCATGTGAATGTAAGCCTCTTCCTGCCCTTGCATTCAAATTTGCTTCATGTCCAAAGTGTTTTATTACCCCTTCATATTTAAGCATCAGGTCAAACTCCAGAACTGGGAGGGAATATGGGAGTAAAGCCTAAACTTCCACAGTGTATCAGTGCTGGTCATTATATCTCACCCTCCATATGGGCAATATCATCAGGGTTTTTCCTGGAGGACACCTGCAAATCTGGTATCAATGGATGCATAAGGGACCACCCTGTTTCCTAGGCCGTGTTATTTCATGGGTGTGGGTGAAGCCCTCTGATCAGATCATCAGCAGGTGCAAAATATTCTGTCAGGACACCTGTGAGGACACACCAAGGATGAGGTGGTGTCAGGCTGGCAGCAGGGAATCAGGGTGTGTCACAGGCCTTCCTTGTCATTGACTCTGCAAAAGGCACAGCAGCATCTTCCAGTTTCTGCTCAGAGCAATGGGGAGAGAGTCAGACTACCATCCTCTTATCAGATTTGGCTGGTGAGGTATCTAGTGCCTGATAGATTATCAGTTTCCCTGGTGTGGGTTCCCCCTGATTTGCCCCTGGCATTGAGGGCAAATCAATAGGCATAATGGGTATTTAGGTTGTCTACATTTTTAAAGAATTGTTTATTTTGTTCTTTCCATTACAAGTACCAGAAAATCATAGATGTTTTTATTCCTAGAAAATATGAAAGAGGGTGCTGACTCACTATTTCAAGTTTTAAATATGTCCCCCCCCCCAAATAAAAATCCCATGCCCCAACCAAAAAAAAAGAAAAAAAAGAAAAAAANACCAGAGCTTGTGTTCTCTAAAATCTTGATGAAGGGACCAAATGATGACCTGGACCACATGTTTGTGTGGCCTTCCCCAGTCCCCTCACCTCAGGGTCACACTCCCAGGGTTTTGTTCACTGCTGCATGTGTCCTGGCAGAGTAAGGAGCTCAGCCTTCTCCCACTGCGTGCCAGTGACTGCAGCTGGGTGAGCAAACCTGCAGGGAGGAGCAAAGCTGCCTCACTGCCAGTTTCCCAGGAGATCCAATGAGCTGCATAATGGTGTGCTGCTTGGGCTCTCAGGTGGGATGTCAGCAATTATTCATAATTCAGCTATGCCATCACAAGGCACATGTGAAAATATACTCCTTAGGTCTAGCTTATCTAATGCAAACTCTCTGTTACGAGGCCAAAAATCACCTCTGCTGTAACTGCGTAGACTTTAGGATGTGTATGGTCAGCCCCTTGTCACTGGGCTTGAAGATGAGATAAAATCATGTAGCTGCACCTTTCTTTTGTCTGACAAGGATGGAGTTCTTGTTTTGTTTGATCCATTATAGGAGTGAAATTATCTTTGTATCTCTGATCTCCTTAGTAGTAAAGACCAGAGAAGGCATGCCTGCTATTATTTTTAGTAATTATTATCTATTTTTATTCCTGTTATTTGAACTAATAAATTGGTTTCAGACTAGAAGGAAAAAAACCTTCTCTGAGGAATTAAGCTGCGTAAAACGAGTATTTATAGTGAAATTTGTGTAAAGCAAAATGTGGATTAATTCTTCTTCACTAAAGAGCAGCAATTGAAAGACAAGTTTTCTCTCTATTACGATTACTAAACCTGTGTAGATGCACTAGAGATGAACTGGCTATAATGTATTCAGATGCAATTGAACCCAAAATTTGCCTTATACTTCTATAGTTGTGATTCTGATACAAATATTAATTCCTGGCTATCAAGGGCTGCCTCACAGAAAACGTAAGATTGCATCCTGCATGTGACTGCTGAGTGTGTGTAGAAAAGTTGCACTGTTTATTTTTCTGGTGTGGAACTCTCTTTAAGTACGAGGTTACTTAATTGAAGAAAACATTTCTTGACATGTTGCAAATCAACATTTGAACCAAATCTTCTCCTCTTGCTTAAGGAGAGCATGAGTGCACTCTAGCCTGTTTAATCCATGCAGAGCTCAATGAATTAACTACTGAGGCATTTGGTTGGTAAAGCATAATGCAGCACAGTGTGAAGCAGCTTGCCATCCGTTAAACAGTTTTGCTCAGCCAGATTGCTTTGATAATTATTTGTATTACAGGGGTCTTCCATAATTCCTTCAGACAGTCTCTAGCTCCACAGGCAGAGAAACAGCAATGTAGAGAGAGAGAGATTAGTTCAGACAGTCCAGGTCTTTATAAACACCTACGGCTGAGTGTTGCTGTGTATTGTCCTTTGGGTATACTCTATATGACCTTATGCCAACTTTAAGTGTTTTTTTTAAATATCTAAATTAAAAACGTACAATTGAATGTATAAATACAAATATGTATTTGCTAGAATATCTGGGTGATAGGATTTATAGATTTGGAACTGTGATGGGTCAGCTTCCTGGCAACAGGAGATATCAAGGGGCAAAATTTATTGAGCTCAGAAGACTACACAATATTAATGCTACTGACATTAGAACTCATTTTCTCTGAAATTACTGCCAGCAAGCTAGCTACCTCTCATTTTGAGTTGTAAACCAACAGAAATACGCCACAATTTAGAAAATAAATGGAGGGAGGGGGTGATGCAAAGGTCATTAAAGTTGATCTCAGGGTCCTGGGAGCATCCCTTGCGTAGCATATTACCAAGACTTTCCCTGGGGAGCTTTTCTGCCCCATGTTCACATTTTTCTGAAGGTTATCCTGAGTGTCATCCATCGTTGTCATCCAGGGGTCCTCTGAGTACACCAAACTTGAGAGTTTGCTGGCTCTGAGAGGCTCTGCTCAGAGGGAGGTCCCTTTCCACAACCTGCTGTGGTCCAGAAGAGCTCAAAGGCTCTCATTTTGGATTGCTGTTNAGAAAAGAAAAAGAAAACACCAGTTTCTGGGCACAGACAGTGTTTCTAATAAGCTCAAGAGAACCTGAGCCCAGGTTCATCAAGGCTAAAGTCTAATGAGCATTTCTCAGATCATAATGTGACCTTGGGATGGGGTGGGGGCTGAGAGGGGAAAATGCACCATCACAGCATGTTTTCTTGCAATTTATTTTTCATTGTTTCTTAATTTGCTGCTTTAGGATTGGCTAATGTGGTTACTGCGTATATGTCCCATGCTTACCTCGTGGAATTCCTGTTCTCCCTGTGCCAGGCCTTTCTTTGTGGTATTTGGCCACTCTGGTGAGTCCCTTTCTAAAAGCTCTTCCGCTTCCAGGTGTTAGCAATCCCCAGGAGACAGGATTCTATAGAGCTCCAAATTTATCTCTGCAATGATGACAATCCAAAACACAAAAGACAACAAGAACTGCATATTGACTGGGCCCATACCAGCTCCTAGCAGGTGGCTGGAAGTCACACACTTGGAATTTGTTGGACTGCTGCTTGATGTCCCGTTCTAGCCATCAAATCACAAGAAAACTACTCGTTTGTCAAGTGCAAGGCTTGTTCTTTCTACTTCTGCTGATTTCACAATATGGGGACAGCGTTTGTCTTTCTGACTAGTTTTTGGAGAATCATTAGTTGGTTAGGAACTGAAAAAATAGTGATTGGTAATAAACCCTTTAACTTTTGGAGAGACTTAAGATACTCCTGCCAATTAAGATACTTCTAGTTCCCAGCTGTGCCAAAAGCAAAAACCCCAATACCATTTGGAATCCTCTAATTACAGATGCAGTTCTACTCAATTTTTGTGTGAAACTTATTTTAAACTGCAATCCTTACTTGCAGAATAATATCAAAAAACCACATGAAGAAGTTAATTAAATCCAGCCATTCATTGCAATATGTTGACCAGCAAAGCTCTATGCACAATGCCATACAGCGCCCATGCAGTCAACATATTAGTGTTTCTCAGACCTATGATGGTATAAGCAGCACTAGAAAATACTTCCTGTAGTTGATTTATTATCTTATAAAATGTAAAAGCTTAATCCATCTCCTTATCCATGATCTCCCAAGGTGCTCCTTTTGTTTTCCAGAGCTTTACCAAATGAACAATTATAGTTGCTTATGTAATTTTTATCTCCATGTTACTTGAGTTTTTTTTTTTTCTTTTCCAGATATGAGGCACAGAAAAAGACTGAATATTCCACCAGCAGCTCTTGGCTCTCTGCAGTGTTCTGAGACCTCTTGAGCATCTAAATTGGAGTTTAGAACTTTCATCCTTTTGCTGTACACAGGCCAATGTTTGCAAAAGTCCCACAGGGTTTAATTTCTCCCTAAAGTGTGATGCAATTGCACCTTTTATCTGAACTTCATGGCTCTTCCTCCCTCTTTTCTTTTACTGTCTGCAACCATTCATCCCAATCAGTTAGCCATAATTTTTGGGGCAATAGAGGAGATACCACCCAGCTGACTGTTGTTTTCTTTTCTAGCAGGGAAAATGGATCTTCCCTCTCCAATCTCTTCTGTGTTTCAAGGTTTGAGTTCCAATCCAATTCCAGTGACTGCAAGTGTGATCATGCTAAGTTTTGGAAAACCTTGTTTGTACCTCAGTAGTGCTTTACACGAGTTTCTTGCTATATGAAGCTGCAGGGTAAATAAGAGGCTTGACAACATCCATGAAACAGCAAGATGCTTGTCCAGTTGTTTGGATGAGCACGTGTAAAAGGTCAGAAACAACATTCTACACCTGTGGCAGCACCCTGCAGAGCAGATGGGTGCCCCAACCGCAGTGACAGAGTCAGTGGCACATGTTACTTCTGAAGGTCTGGGGTCTGGAGACAAAGGTCCCTTTCTGACTTTTGCAGGCTCTCCCATTTCTCATGCTGTTCATGGAAGACCCATCTATTGCAACGTGACACAGCCAAAGTGAACTCTTGGTTTGCACCAATGTACATGTAAGTTGCATACTGCAACTTAGAGATGCCGCCTTCTTGTTGGATAGACTCTGCTGGATTTTAAAAGGGGGAAAAAAAAAGGAAAAAATAACAGTCCTTTAGAGTTACACCCAAGAGGACGCCTAGCACATTAGCAGCTAACCAAAACAAGGAGTTATGCTAGTGTTCCTACAGATACTTGTAAAATTTAGTCCTGCTAAGTGAAACAGCTTTGCAAGCAGCTTGTCCAAGTGGCTCAGTGATGAGACTGGAGACCTTGGTGCCTAGTGGAAAACTCACAGTTCACTAGGATATGGGTATTACCTTATCAGAAGTTTGTCTTTATGGCTTTCTCATTTTAACTCAAGCTATAAATGTGATAATCATTAACTTTTCCCTACTCAGAATACACTGACAGACTTATTTGTGCATTGTGCATTTGTGCAAGTCCAAGATACTAATCAGTAATTTCAGATCTGTAACTAGGACTTGTTACCACTGCATACAGAGAAGGAGTGCAGAAAAAAGGGATTTTTTTCATGCTTATAGAACACAAATTTCTAACAACTCCCTTCAGCTCTTCTTTTTCACTAATCCATGAAATTAAAGAAAAAAATGACCTTTGTAAAAGAGGGAAAGAGAACCTACTCTTTCTCCCTCTCTCTCCCCCTGCCCTCTCTTTCTCTCAGTATTTCTTACAGGCTCTTACTCCACCAGTATCACTTCCAGTCTCCATTTCTGAGTTAGACTGGCCAGCAGTTTGTGAAATCATGACATAAGTCAGCTTGCTGTGACTTAATATAGAAAAATAGAGTTTTCCTATATTCATCACCATCAGGCTAGAGAGTAGGTTAAAAAATACCAAGACAAGCCAGAGGTCTAAGCCACAGACGGAAGGGACTGAAGGAAGAATTCCCTGCTCGGGATGGGAGGAGGATTTGCTGCAGGTGTTGTAACTGGGTTGTACAGCCCCGCTCCCCACTTGGTGAGAAGATCTGCTCTGAACCACTGCTTGGCAGCACACTGATCTGCCACTGGGGTGCTAGTGCTGTCATCACAGTTAGCTGAGGAGGCTGGGGGGAAAAGTCAAAACACATACATTTTTATGCACTCACATGCACCTTTAACTTGCTTTGAAGTGTAGCCTTGGCTTCAGCTGTACTTCAAGAGGCACTGATGTATAGGAGGCACAAATCCAGTTCCAGAGCTAGATGATTTGAAATAAAATTAATATGATGAAAGTAACTTCCAAGTTCTTTTGTTCTTTAGAGCCAAATAATGCTTGTAACTGCGTACAGAAGCAGAGCATGGTACAGAATAAATCCACAGAGGCTGCTATGCCTAAACCATGCTCAAAGTGGTTGCTTGGGCTTCCTTCTGAAGGACAGCTGCAGGCCTTTCAAGAGGTCAATGCAGCTGAAAGCTGAGACTGCCAGTGGAGCAGAGGGAGGGAGAGGGAGCTCAAGCTGAGAATAGCCGTTCAGCCTTGGACCAAGCTAGAGGAGAGATCAGTAAAATAAATTCATCATATGTGAACATGAACTTGATTTCAAAGATACTTGAGATGTGAGGTATGAAAATAAAATGTAAAGAAGAGCAGAAAAGCCACAGCGTCAGAGACAGGAAGATGAATTTAGCTGCTTTGCTTTCACGGCCTGGAAGGACATACCTGCCATATCTTGCCTTTCCTAGTGTGCCTGTTACACTTGAACTAACTCAGGCTCCAACCCATCTGTCTGAGAAAGTCATTGAGAACACAAAACACAAGGTTTACCCTGTCAGACTAAAGGGCCCACACACTTTCATATCTTACAGTGCATTCTAAGGGAAGGATATGGGAAGCTCCAGCCACTGGGTTATTGATGGGGGATTGAATGCCAGCCAGACTCCTCTGTGAGGCACTCAGCTAGGTAACTCACCTGCCAGGCTACACAGGTTGCCCTGTGCTCAAAAGGTCCTCCAGTCTCCGTGGTCTTTACAAGCAGTCCAGCTAGTTCCCAGTTTCATGGTTGTTGGTTTCTTATCCTCTTTTCTTCTTGGTGTTAGAGCGGGGATTTATACACGGGAGTCACGGTTTCATGTTTGGACTCGGTGTTTATTAATTCTTATCTATAGTACAGCCTCACAAGTCGTGAGCTCTAACTAGCAAGGTAGAAAATGGAGGTAAAGTGGAGTCCCTCTCTATCTCTACAAGGTCTTCTCAAGGACAGTCCATCCAATTGTGAAATTCCACCTAAATTATTTTTACCTTAAACTCAGTAACTAACCACCCGAAGGCCGTAGTGCGGACTCTATCAACCAGTTACAGAAAACCACCCAAACCCATGAAGAAGAAGGAAGAAGAAGGTGAAAAAACAACAACTGACCTCCACCCTAAAGTCTCCATCTTGTCCCATATTTATAACTATATACCAAAATATTAAAATCTTAGTTTCCAGAAATCCAGCGCATGGTTGCTCTAGACCTTTCCCGTGCTATCCAGTGGGTGCTTTGGTCACTGGGAGCCTCAGGATGCTGTTGAGGAGCCTCTGCTGGTGCTTGACCTGTCTGGCCCCTTCAGTCTGCTCACCCTTACATGAGCCCAAGGTATTAGTTAGTAAGGGCCACCTATTAGGCCTCACATGCTGATTTTTTTTAGCTTTAATCATGTTTTAATTCATTAATGAATGTGTTTCAGTGTCAGGATTAATAAGCAGGGAATTCAGGGGCTTTCTCATACTATATTCAGGGGGTTGCGACCATTTCACAACTTGCAATCCTAGTATTAGAAACATTATTTTAGCATGACTATTCTATTCATTACTATTGGGTCCCTTCCCTTGTTTAACTATATGAGACACCACAGGGTCCATTGTCTCTAACATTAAGAGAGAGATGAAAAAAAGAGGCTCCGTCATAATATTTTTCCCTCCCTTTTGCAGAACTGCTTTCCCAAAACTATGATTGTAAGAATGGAATTTGTTTCTTGTGGGATTCCAATGGCGAGCGGACGCACAGTGAGGAAGGCATGGAAAAAAGCCTGCCTCCAGCACAACCATCTTCAGCTGTTCAGTTCTTTCGCTCAGTACAGCTTCCAAAGCGTTTGAAGAGCCAACACAAATGAGAAAACCCCTGCACAAGAGCTAATAATTTCACATATGACTTTTGACTGAACTTGTCTGACTAATGTGCTTGAAAGGAAAACCCCGTGCTTACCAAATCCAACTTGGAACAGTTTCTTTGGCCTGTAGTTCCCTGGCATTCAAACACTGGTATTTAAATATCACACCAAAGAACCTGAGTTATTCTAACTTGCATCAGTTCCAGGCTTTCCAATGACAACGCTGTTTTGCATTGATTATTTTTCTGAAAGGCTGTTTCTCTAGGATATATTGAGGCCAAATGTTTCAATGGATTCAATCAGCACAGCATCACTGAGACCAGTGATGCAGAGCTAGTTTGTCTCATCGGATAATCTGGCACATTTGTATTCCTGCCTACTTTTTATGGGATTAAAGCAGATCTAGCTGCTCAGGTTATGGCTGAATGTCTGTGGATGCCAAGCCATTCGACCATGTCAGCCCATGTTCTAAGTAACTAATTGGGGTAGCTTCAGAACTGCTGTGCAGAGTGCTCAAGGTTAAAAAGGTGAGGAATAAAATATCCCCTAAACGAGAGATTAGAATATAATAAACAGTTCTTCAGTGGCTTTGAGTCTGAGCTTTTGCCATTAGAAATACATTTGCCTTTCAAATACTTCATCTATAACTGCCTAAGCCAAGATTTGCATCCTACTGGAAATGTGCATAGTCTAAAAATTCATCTGCACAGGAAGAAGTGTTTGGTCAGGGTTACAGGCCTGTATTGTGAATGATGTCTTCCTTGGCAGTCAGGTCTTTGGCTTCAAATGAAGAAAATGTCAGTCTTTCACCAGGGATTTTGTAACATTGATCTGGGGGTATTTTGGGGTTTGTGCTTTTCTTTTCCTCTTCTGGAAACTGTGGCTGTATGAGGAGTTACAACTCCCTGCTGCTCCTCCTGCTGAGCTGCAGAAAAAGCCAGCAGAACATCTCCCCACCCCTTTGGAGAGGTAAGCCACTGATGAGAGAGGGTTTCTCTGCAGGACACAAGAGCAGCAGCACTGCACAGAAGGCTGGTACCTCAGTAGTGATCTAAATTTCTCTCCTGCCAGATAATATCAGAATTATTTTGTGTAGATATTATTGCAGTAACTGAGTGTCTCCTTTCTTTGGTCCTGGACACTTTTCTAAATCCAGTTGGTCTGTTTTCTGAGCGGCCCAACTCTGATCTTCCTTGCTCCCACTTCTCTCCATGTACTATGGTATATTTGGAGAAATAACTGTTGTGAAGGATTCAGGTGAGACCACTGTTCCCTGCACCTCACTGGAGAGGTTAACTGGAACCAGTGCCAGCATTTTCCTGTAGTGACTTTGGACTGATACCTTGCAGCAAGCAGCAGAGCAGAACCTTACACCTCCACAACTTCAGAACGAAACATCTGAGATGGTGTTCTAAGATGTTTTCTAGCAGTTGTAAAGAAATCCAGGATGGAGAAATGTGGAGCTGGAAGAGAAATGAAGACAGAAAGAAGGAAGAAAGAAAGAAAGGTAAAGAGAAAGAAAGGGAAAGACTTTTTGCACACTAGAGGGAGTAACTTTAACTATTGTTTTATTAATGCCGATTATATATTATTATCATCATCATCNTCATCATCATCATCATCATCATCATCATCTCTCTTCCTCTCTCAGGATATAGCTCATGCGCCCAAATCAAATTTGTTTCAAGTCTGTCCATCGCTCACCATTTCTTTTGAAGGCAGCCATTGAAGGAAGATTGTGATTGTCTTCACAGTTGTAGTGAATGGGGTTAAATCAGCAGAGCTCTTCTTCCTTGAAGGGCCCCTGATTGCAGGAGTTATGCTTTATTTTACCAGAGTGTTTGAAAAGGCTGGAAAAGTCAGGAAGATGGAGGAGAGGGTGACTGGTCACAGGTATTGGAACACGTTTTGCTGAATGAGGTAGGCACATTGTGCTCAGTACAAGATCTAAAGAGGTAATGAGGAGGCAAATACCAGCGCCAGAAGCACAGGGGTGGATAAAAACTACTGAGGTTGAAGACAAGCCCATGTTAAAGGAAGTTGAGGAGGAGGAAGGAAGGTGAGTAAGACAAAAAAGATGACTATGTATTGCTAAAGAGTAAGGTGTACGGATCCTCCACATAGTCTAAATGGGGACTGAGAAGTTGTGAGTTTTCCCTCCCTCTCTGTAGGACCTTTTTCTTGACAGGAGAGCAGGGCAGACAATTAAGAATGAGGGAACAGGCATGGAAATTTGCAGTCTCTGAGAAGGAACATGATATAGAAAGCACAGAGTGTTTGGGAAGGGATAACCTTTTCCTGGGCCCTTGATGATCTGAAATGAGACTGCAATTTGTGGTGATGGGATCCTGAACAAATGAGTTAAATCGAATCTGGTAACATTTGCTTAGAGGACAGAAATGTTGTACATACTGTTTTAAGAAACAGGAAAGTGGCAAGCTGGAAAACTTGTCCTTTTAGTCCGACCTTAGCAGTATGCCAATTCTAAGACAAAGACAGCTACACACACATGAAAGTTAGTGAAAAATAGGATTTGAGTTAGAAAAAGGTAAAATAAGCAAGAGTAAAGGAATTACTTTTTCCTTGTTAATTACAATGTTAAAGAATGAAATAAGAATGAAATAAGAATGATCTCTTTTATCTCAGCTTCTGTAAGACATATCACATGGTCTGACATGAGAAATTAACAGTTTATGTAAAGAAGATACCACAACTTATGGAAGATCAACAAGACAACCAAAGGAGCATCCTACTAGCTAAGGGTTACTGAGAGAGCTCTTCAAAGATTAATTTAGAGCTAAATGTTTTTAAGGATTTAATTAATGGCAGAGAAAGTGACTTCGTAGAAAGCATAGGAAACGTTTTAATGACATTTGTTATCAACACAAAAGGAGAGGGTATCGTGGTGAGCCAGAATTTATAACATGAAAATCTGAATTACGTTTGGTTTGAAGTAATAGAAATAGGAATAGGAATAGAAATAGTCATTAGTACAGATTTTAAGAGCATGCATTTACTGCTAGGTAGCATGGATTTTGCTATAAAAATTAAGACTGTCATTTGAATGTAACAGGAATGAAAATAGATATTGGCGTGATACAGCAATAGATAAGTCAAGTGTGGTTACAGTATATGCCAAAAGAGACATTTCCACTGATGCTAATCTCTCAGATACCAGTGAGGCCCTTAAAATAAAATGTGCCTTTCTGAGTACCCATGTTTCAGAAAGAAGGATTGAAATAGGAACAGAGACCAAGAAGAGCTGACTCAGAACACCTTTAGAGCAACAAGAACTGATCTTACAAGAGAAAACTAAAATTGCTCAACAGTGCAATGAAGCAGTCTGAGACAGTATCTGCTTGCTGCTTAAGCAACCACACGGGCTGGAATTTAAGAAGGAAAAAATAGCTTAAGACAGCTTAATGGTGTTCTTATCAGAAGCACACAGGTGTCTGAAATAGCTAGGAACAAGGCCAGGCTGGGAATTGGAAGAGGTTCCCTTATATTATGATGAGTGTGGCGCTGGAATAGTCTCTGTCTGGAGCAGAAGAACAGGACCATACCTGCTTTTGGGAGAAGCTTGCTCAGGCTGAGAGAATGATGACCAGAAGTGTACCCCAAGACAACCAGGGGTATTCTGAGGACTGATTTCTGTAAATTAAATATTTTTGTTTCTGCCAGCTAATATCAACTGTTCACCTCCACACATAGGGGGCAACCCTGGGGAGGTTTTTAGGCAGGAACAATCCCTTTGGCTCTTCCTGTGTGGCCTTGAACTGCTCTCTATTACGGCATGTGGCGCAGCACCACAATCTAACCAAGGGTCTGTAAATGGTTTGCAAGAGGTTCCGTGAGAAAATTCTGCCTTTAAAATGTAAAATGTGTTTCACATTTTGGGTGGGCGTGGAGGTCACGTGACAACCACTCTGGTTCCCAATTGGAAGAATGTTACCTCCTAGAACTGACTTTCTTTGCAAATACTTGCATTCATATTCCAAGAATATTCTGTATTCTGACCTATATTCTCCAAATTTGCTGCATCTGCAAATATTCCTGCTTGCAGATTCGCCCTCTATGCTCGAGCCAAAAGGGTGTGAATGCAGCATGAAACAAAACCATTTTTTGTTCAACTGAATAGTCCAAGTAAAAATTTCAAGGAATACACATAACTCCTGGAGGGACACAGGAAACCAAGTGCTAGACAATCAGGAAGAGCAAGAAGAGGAACAGCGGGAGACAAATTGTGTGGGAGAGCCTGAGGCGTGTCTGAGGCAGGCTTTAAAAACAACAAGGACAAATTTGAGTTGAATAGGGAACCATGGAGGCTGCCTGAGGATAGTGTGAACGTTGATCCCCGACTGTTGCAAAGGAGAGAATCCTGCGCATCTGGGCGAGGCCACATGCAAGAAAACCCCACAGTTGAGTTTAGAGAAGCTGAGACATTTCCAAGGTAGAAACCCAGGCTGTGGAACAGGAGAACGAGGTCCACAGCTGGTGAGAAACAGGGACAGAAGGTATGGAAGAAGATGGATTAAGAATGAGGAAATACACCAGTACAGCTGTCAGGAGGAGGTAAACCATAGGTGGGAGCTGCGTGAGACAGGGAAGAGCAGAGCTGCTCAAAATTCCACTGGAAAGCTGGAAAGATTTGTGTGGTTTCAGGTTGAAAGCACACGAAACCACTCGTACAACATGTGCAACCTTGTAGGGTTGAACCAGAAAGCTTTGCAACTCTGAACTGGGTTTTGGGTTTTTGATTAAGCCACAGACCAAGAAAAGGGTTCTAAAAGTGCAGATGGGATGCCAGGTTACATTAATTTAAGTTTTCCTGCCTGTAAATAATGTTAGATAGTAGAAAATTGTGGTTTTTTTCTTTTCTCCAAGCATTTTTCTGGACATGATTCTCTTTAAAACAACCCCTTTTAATGTGAAAGCTTCCTTTTGCTTCTGTCCCTTCCGGCTGTTAAACACTTCTGCTCTGTATAACCATGCAAAACTCATGCACTTATGTCCCTGATGGGAGCTGGGGAATTCAGGTGACCACTCAGATTCCTTGAACTTTTGTGCAAATCTTGAGTGCAGGTTGAATTTTACTCCTCCTCAACTCTCCTGCATTGAGTCACCAGTACCTAGTTTCTCTGACCAGCCTCTTTTGCCCAGTGAGGGGGATCTTTAAAGGATCTGAAGAAATCAAGGGGAGGAAAGTGAACAATGATTAGAGACTTCTGAAAGGGGCAGTGAGGAATTAGGGACTATACCCTTTGAAAATTTGCGTGACACTCCTTAACGGTCCCTGCCTCATTTTCCACTTGGTTGCTTTATGACTGAACTGTAAACTAAAAATGACATGGGCTCATTAATTTGGCAGCAACTGGCAAGATGTGGCCATTTAGCATATCCACAAAGCTATTGTTTAAGCCTGGGTCATGTCAAAGGGCAAGCTAAATATGACCGAACCTCTGAAAGGCTGAGTCCAGGAGTCCTAGAGCCTAAACCTTCTCCCTAACCTTTGCTTGTCTTCAACAGTGTGATCAGCTTGGGTTTTCAGGGGAAGGCTTTACATAAAGCTGTCAAGTTACTAGCAATATTATGTCAGTTTGATTTTTTTTTAAGGCAGGCTCAATTATATCATCCTCTTTTCACATCTGACAAGCGGTGCAAAAAGTGTTTGCAAGAGCAGCTTCAAGGGAAGGGAAATGCTTTGGTTGTGGGTTACTGCCACAGGTCCAGAATACGAAGGGAATTTAAGCCCAAACACTTTTAAATGTCAGATGACACAGAATGACTGAAAAACCCACTGGGACATTAGTCTGGCTGCATTTATTTGGTTTAGGGAGTAAGTGGTTAATCCCTGCACCACCAAGGATCTAAAGTGCAGGGCAAATGGGCAGTTCTCATCGGCACAGGCTGAAGGAGACCACCTAATTCTGTATCACAAAGCCACACTGCAAACTGCAGGTTGAATATTCAGTATGTCTTCTTCAAGGCAAGAAAATGAGTAAGAATGAAAACAAATGCAAGTACAAAAGCAGTTTCTGTCATTTCCTCCTGCCCTTATGCACTATTGCCCCTCAGGTATAGTAGGAGAAATTCTCTTTGTTTCTTTGGTGTGAGGTTTGCTCCCACTTTTCCTTGAGCTGACAGTGACAGAAGAGGATGACATCCCAGCCCACACTCTCCCTAGCCAAAAACTTCCCATTTATTCAGGGGTCTTGGAAGGAAACCTTTCCCCAGCTGGTCCATTCCTGTTTGGAACATCTACATCTGAAAATAATACCTCTGCTATTTATGCACGTGGTCCTGTCATGACCTCGTCTACTAGGATAGATTAACTGAATTTCTCCAATGTTTTCTTTATGTCCTGATGGCCACTATTGACTTTGCTGTGTGATGAAGGCTCTCCCTTAGAAGGAGTTGAATATGTATCAGTGCTGGAAACTTGGGATGTCTGAACTTTGGGGTGGTTTGCTATTTGGAGGATTTCAAATTGATTTCTTCCCTTTTAGAATCAAGTCCCACTGGAGTATAAAGGACAAACAATTTAAACTGGCATTTTCTCCTTGGTAACCAGTCATCTTAATGAATTTCACAAAAGGCAAATTACAGTTCTCAGGTGCCAAAATTTAGTTTGCTTTGTAAACAAACAAACAAATCCAACCAAGAAAAATTGGAAAATGTAAACGCTGCACACTGGCTTTGTGTTGAAAAAAAAAATCTCAGCCTGAAGTCTCATGACTGTATTTAAGCTTGAAAGAGTGTAGTAATAATTAAACAGCCCTTTTTATCCTCAACTTCATATTCTGATAAGCATAAAATGCAAATGTTTTTCCATGCTGATTGGTTAAGTCATCTTGAGGAAAAGCTCTTACTAATGTAAATACCGCATAACTCAAAATCTCTTTTGTTCCACTTCCGTCTTCTGATATTCCCCTATATATTTCTATTTTTTTGTGTGTTGTTTTGTTTTGGTTAAAAGTTCACACGGGGTTGATTAATTTTAGCAAGTTTCCAAAAATGAACTGGGCTTTTATGCCCCCAAGGAATTTTTTTTTTTTTTGACATTTAACAGCAAAGAAAACTATTTCCTCTCCCATTCAAAGCTAACCATATTTAATTGGCCTAGAAGTCTGTTGCAGTTTGGAAAATGTTTGTGATATTCCATCTGTTTTTTCATCCAGTCATTTGAGTCGACCTGTGTTTACCTTCTCGCTGGGTTTATGTGTGCAATGATGTTGATATGACAAGGTATTCCCTCGGACCAATCTAGGTATTACAGGCTGTGTGGCTTTGATAAACATTTGTTACGCAGGTAAAAACAGCTCTGGACTCTCAGAGATGGTTTCATGATACCTCAAGTTTATTTTAACTGCCTGGATGCATCAGCTGCATAATAATACACGCAGCATAGAGACACACAGTGACACACTGCTGTGCATTGGGGAACCATTTGAAGTACTTAATGGGAATATATTTGTTCCCTTCAGTGGGCTCAAATGAATAGCTTTCTATCTTTTGACCCTTGCTTGAAATTAAACAGTTTAATACAACAAACAGCCTCTAAACTCATAGGCTACCATTCACATCTCCGCCTGAAGATCATTAACAGGCTTTAGACTTTAGGGTGACAAGCAATATATTTTGTAAAACAACAGGGATTTAAGATGCGGACATGTACAGATGTTGTGTTTTCCATACATTTTTGTGGTCAGATAGCAATGTTTGAAGATGTATGTGTGAGGTCATTTGAATTCACTTGGAGATGGGAGCTTCATAAGCAAAAAGACCATCTGGCAATCAGATGTGGACTGCAGGTAGACCTATTTGTTTTTAACTGAAGTCACTGGGGAATGAAAATGTCAAGTACCCTAACACTGCAGAAAAATGATAATCACTAACCACCCAGCACAGCGTCTGCTTAACCAGTCTCAGAAAACTAATTCAGTCAATAAAGTAGGAAATTGCAGGCATTATAGTCCTTTTTCTCCTCTCTGTGTGTGTGTGTGTGTGTGCCTGCTCATGTATGTATATATGCCAGTGTGTATATTTTGCCAAGTCCTTACTGGAGTCGTGAGATTTCTGGGTGTCTGCTCATGGTGGTCCACACAAACAAAAAAGACTGGTAATTGAAGAAATTGCTCTAAAATCACTTAGCCCGGAGAGTCTGACAAGCTGCAATCAGCCTCTGACATGTGTGTAAATCCTAGTTTTTTGGATGTTATTTGACTCTGGTGGTAAAGATTTCTGGTTAACTGCTGTGCTGTCGGTTTCAGAATTGGAAGTCAGGATGTGCAGGAATGTAATTCAGCATGTCCCTCACACTCCTCTGCCTATTCCCCAGCCCCAGCTTTCAGCTGTAGGTACTAAGATGGTGGCTGGAGGTATTGAAATGCTGGCACATGAGAGCTGAAATGGGCTTACTTGCTTTTCAGGTGCCAGAGACCACATCAAAAAGAAAAGCCTCAACCACTGTGGAAAATGGGAAGGAAGACAACAATATATTGCCTGAAGACAGGGACTTCCTTCACAAGATTTGAGTACATTTTTGGATATAAAAATGAGCCTTTCAGGCTTCCTTTGAAAGACAGAAGGAAAATTACCCACACAAATTTGTGAAAAAATATTTCAAATTATGGGTAATGTATGGCTTGGTATAAGCACTTTCCATATGAAATTGTAATTCAAAGCACGACATCTGGCAGCTGGCCTTAGATCTACAATTTGAGCACCTCGATTCCTTGAGAGTTGCTGCTTGTATTGTTGGCTGGGGGTGACGTTTTGAACCCTCAGACTTTTTGTCACTCAGTGTGATAGAATTTTACTGAATCTGGGCAAAGGTTTCGTAGTGACACACCAGCCTCTCATGGAAGGATACCTATGAGGCATAACCTGCAACTGGCACCCTAGTGATTAGCCTGGGCAAAGTCCAAAGTTTAGATAAGCCCAGAGAACAAACAGAATTCTCAGATTTTAGAAATGTCGGCAGGATTTTGTGGGGGTTGCTGTAAGTGCTGAGTAAAATGCAATGCAAAACTTAAGGTGTCCTTCCTGTTCCCTTGGACAAGATATTCCTTCAAAACTTATTTTGTTCCCTGGGAGAAAAACCTTACTCACTCTCTTTTTCTCAGTCTCCCAGGTATTTGAAGTCCTATAGACACATCTCTCTCTCCCTCTTTTTCATTCTCTTTTTCTTTCATTTCTACTTCTTCTTTCCTTCCTTCTTTCTGAACATATTGCTCAGATTTATCCATATGGTTATGTGGTCTTTGCCCCTTCTTGCTTTCTTTCCCTTAGTCTAGTTCCCTGATTCAGATAAGCTGGTATCTATTATGGATTATTTTTGGTTTCAGGAAGAGACAAGGCCATGCACTTGTTCTTCTCTTTAAAACACATCTAATCACCCTTCAATGTTGTCTCAGTTCCGTGTTGTTCCCCTGTCTTGGTGATGCCAGCGAGATTCATCTGTTTATTTCTGGTTTTTTATTCAATTTGTACAGCATGAGTTTGTATTAAACCTAAACTAGGATTTTAAAGCCATGGGACCTCTGTGTCTTTTGGTGCATGAGCTGCCTTGAGGGTATTCATGCATTCCGAAATGCCTGGCACTTGCAGCAAAATGTATTATGATGTATATTATTACCTGGTGATAAATCTCCAGGTAGATTATGAACAAACAAAATCTATGATATTTCTCCTCAGAAAAGCAGTCTAGGACATCATACAGAAACTCCAAAACAGTTTTACCATAAAAAAACCTTAATTATCTGCAAATAGTTCGTGGGACATGCTTTAAAAAATTACTATGAAGCCAAACAAAAAATACGGAGTTGGTAAGGATTTAGGTGTTTTGTTATGTGGCTAATACTAACAAAAATCCATCAAAACTCCAAACTCTTGATAAATATCTTTCTTCTCAGAAGTTTTGAGTCTGATTTATGCAAATCATTTTATTAATAATTTAAAATAATCTACTTTCCTATGTGTAGTTGACTAGTTACTACTTTTTACCAGGAGGAGACTGTAGATAAGTGAGGAGTCTGAACATGCTCTCTCACTGCCACAGGTGAGGCCCCATGGAACAGGAGCTGAGCACACTTTCCAGACATGCAAATCTAGGAATCCTCAATGGAGTTATTCAAGATTTATATCAGCACAACAGCAAATGGAATAAAGCCTGAAAACCACAACCAACATGATGTCAGGCAGCCATCTCCATGGCTTGGGGACTGTGGCCTTGGAGGCTCCTTTCGGCGCAGGGTGGTGAGCACTGTGTTTGCAGGGTCTCCAGCAGACTGTCTGACTTGCTCATCTCTGGCTTGAGCCCATCTACTCATCCCTCTGCCTGACCCTGTCTACCTAATCTTGGTCAGACAAAGCTGATAAGAGAAACAAAAATTTGTAGTGAACATCAAGGCCTCTTTCAAGAGGATCAAGAATTGAAAAAGATGAAAAGCTCCTTGGGTTTGGTTCCACATCATTTGTAGAAAGAGTGTTTTACAAAAATTCAATACCTGGGCACGCGCTTCAGGAGACAACTCCATCTTAGATGAATGGAAATTCTCTATGGATCTCCCACGACACATTAACAACCGTTGCAGTATGCACAAACGTGTTCTTCCCACACAAAAACAAGAATATTATTCCTTTGGGATGACTTCTGTCTTACTGAGGTTCAAACTTGTGTTAGTGTCTCAAGCTGGCTGGTGAAGGGCGTTATAATTTACTGGAGTTCTTCCCTTTACTTTTGTGATGGTCTCTGTTGGTGTTTTTGGCTGGAGGTGAGATTTATCTCTAAATTTGTCTTCTAGATCAGTCCATGTTTAGAAGTGCTCTCATCTGACACACTTATTTGTTCAGTATGTCTCTTTATGGCTTTTTAATAAAGAACAAGTTTCCTGGAATTTTCTTTGTTGCCCTTGGGGTAGGAAAAACTGACTGATCCTGAGTTTTCTCTCATAATCTTTTTGCCCATGGAAGTCTCCTTTAGTTGAGTTGATACCTGGTAGTCACTAGAATATATCAGCTGGGACTACAGTCAGAATATTTTCATCTCCTTACACAGGAGATGAAAGATCACTTAAGATCACTTCTAGAGCTTTTTTAAAAGTGTTTATTGTTTTACTTATGACACAGAGGTCATGAATATGCTAATCTGAATGAAATTACTGGTTTAAACACACTGTGAATTAACATCAAACAACACACACAGAGATTTTTCCAGGCTTTTTACAGTAATGGACTTTAGGACTAGCTGGTAAAGAAATGATCTTTGATTGCATTAAGTGTGTCAATGTTCATGGAATGGTAATCCATGTATTTGCAGCTGAAGTTGTGTCTCATTAAAAATCATTTGATGAATATATGGGAAACCAGGAAAAACATCAGAAGTATAATTTCCATCAACTGGGAACAGAAACTCATTAACACAATCCCCTCTTTTACTTCCTTTGAAAATGGTATACATCTAAGCAAACTTAACCATTATTGAAACGTTTCCTCTAGGTATATTCCCCTCTTCTTGATGAGTTTTGGGACTCTACCAGCACCCACCATTATTTTAGCATTCTTCCTTCCCTCACTTTCACAGAGTCTGTGCATTGGGCTTCCTTTTCTTTTTGGATGAAGTGAGGTGGACAGCCTTTTTTTGAAGACTGTTCAGTTCTTCTCTCAGCTTGTGTCTCTTCTTCCTCAGGAGGTTCATCTAAATCTTCTAGGACAGGCAGAGGTCGACTTTTGCTTTTTAGGCAGATTAAGAGCATTCAAAGTGGAGGTTTTTTGGCACCGTGTAAGCAGAGATTACAGGGTCTGTGCTACAGCTGCTTAAGAGCAAAACAGCTGGATGTGCTACTGTGGCTCACTCGTTTTAGTGCCTAAATTCTACCTAAACTACCCTCTCAGGGCTCTTTTAGGAACCTCATTGTGACTTCCAAGTTTGGGCCAAGACTTGGGTGAGCATTTAACACACAGTAGTGTGGTGACTTTTTTAAAACCACCTATCAGTCCCATCTAGACAGGTGGATTTCTCTACAGATGCCTGTGAACTCCACAATTCATTGTCTACAAGACACTCGTAGAACATTACATCTCAGGGAAAGCTTTGTATATTCATCAGAGCTCCAGCCTTGTTGCTAGGAAAAATAAGATATTCAAAGCCATTTTTACTAAAGGATGTATACACGGAATTTTGTAGATGTGGAAAGCTGCAGAAAGGTAAAACATGAAATACACTGTAACAACAGGAGAACCTTATTGGCTGCTCCAATGTTTCAGCATTACCACCTAGAAGGTTATTTCACTTCTGCTGATACAGGAGAGCCAACATCTGCTCCAGCTGTTACAGGTTACCATGAGATAACCCCTTCTTCATTGCTGTGTCCCTTCCTTGTCTACCTGGAATGATCCAACCTTGTTCTTGGCTTTATCAGATTTTCTTTTATTGCCATGGCTGTGCACTGGAACAGCACACAGGACTGCACAGGCTCAGGTCATTTCCTCCTCCTCCCTCACTGGGGTCTCTTGATTAATATTTCAGTTGTGCATCTCAACGGGGACATCCCCGGCTGTGCTCCTTTGTTACAGTCCCCTTAAAATGTGGTAATGTAATGCTGTAAATTATGCATCACAAAAGACTGATAATATTCAGCTTGCTCCAAGCTCTCTGTGATGCCTACACGTGTCTTGAACAACGAAAGGAAGCTTTGAGCATGTGCTTGTCAAAACTGCACGTTCCCATCCTTCCCCTCTTGCACACACCCTCAAATGCTTATACACACTTCATTAGATCAAGAGAAGCCCTGGGGGACACTGTCACAGCTACCTACGTTGTTTTCTTGTAACTAGCCTTCAGTCCTAAATATAATAACTCTTTGCACAAGCCCTGTCATACTTAGAATGCCTCAGACTGAAATTTTTGTTTTCTCCCACACAAACTTTGCTGAAGATCCTGGGGTTACATGGAAATCAGAATCAGGCCCAAACTTTCAAGGTTTGCTCTGAATTTCCTGGGGTTTGTGGTTAGAATCCAGACCCTTAACATTATCTTAACATAGGTTTTGCATTTGTATTTATAAACACAGTGTACTGCTGCCTATTTGAGTTTAGAATAGATTGTGGTATAAACATATTTCCTCTTTACACATTATAATCAACGCACAATGGCCTGCTTTATGTAAAACATATCACAGCCTTTGCCTCTCTGCATGTGCTTGCATGCACATATAGCTTAAATTAGCTAACTTAATATTCTCATGATGTGTTCAAAGAGGAGATCTGTGAATGAGGTAGGGAAGGACAGTCTTGCAGTTCCTATTTTGGAGTTTGATATTAAACACTGTATTTAGAGAAACATTTAATGATGATTCATTTTAACAGACTTTTTGTTGATGACTTATTTATAATTTCATCAACCAAACGCTTCCCTTGGCAGAATATGTTTTGGCTCACTGTCACTCCTGACAGCGATGTAGAACAATCCATAGTAAACGTGTCCTTTGGAAAATTAGCCAAACATCATTCCAATGCAATGACTCTGTAGGCCATAAGATGAAAATGATTAGTTACAGTTCATTGGATATTGCCCCAAACCTGTTCAAAACTACTGCTCGGCATAATCCCCAGGAAGGTGTTTTGGCTTTTCTCACAGTATTGCTGAAAACCAGTTGAAATCAAAATTGAGTTTTGTTTAAGGGGTGTATTAATAAAAATCAGGGCCTGAATTTCGCAAGTGTTGTCTGAAGAGTCTGGCCTAATTCTGTGAGGTATTTTGCTTAACTGAAAGCGTGTGAATTTTCTTTACGGTGTTTATTCACACATTTGTGTTTTTGTAGTAAGATTTTTTTGGTTGATGTCCTTGCACTGTAAATGTTGTTTCAGAGCAAACGTACAAACAACAGCAGTAATACTACCAGTGAAAATACCCAAGTTCCATATAGCATTGTCATGTGTTGATATCACAGCACTTACCAAGGGAAGTATGTATCATTATACCCATTTTATGGAGAAAAAAACAGAGACAGAAAATTTTCATGGATGCATTGTACCAAGGGCTCCCTTCCAATTGGAGAGGGAAAATTGAAATCACTTTAACTTCAGACCATTTCTAGATACTTTTACTCCAGTCTTACTTTGCTTGATGTTCCTGTAAGATGTAATAAGTCTTGCAGGATTTTTTGAGCACCAACAAGGGCGTTGAAACAATGAAGTCTGTAGCTGAGGTGTTATCCACAGCACAGAAATTACAGCAGGACTGTGCAGTGCTTGTGTGCATTGTGGTACTCTGGCAGAGTACTTGAAGATTAAAAATGCAATATCCTGTTGCCCTCTTCCAAAAAAAAAAATCACAAAATCAGAGTCTTTGGGACAAAGTGTTTATTTATGATCTCTGCTGGGTGCCTGTTGCCCAGCCTCATTTATCCATGGACTACTTGCAAGCTGAAAAAAAGGGAACTGCAGTGCCCACAGAGGCAGTTTCCCCTCAGCTGCATCTTCCCCCAGCACGCCCCCCCAGGCCCACACCACTACTGTGGCAGCTCAGCATGATCACAGGTTTTGTGGTGTCCTGTGCTGTGTTCTTGTCCTGGCTGCTTTCCCACCCAGACGTTCCAAATGGTCCCTGGAACACAGCAGGGCATGAAGGGGAAAAGATGAAACCACAAGGACATCACTCCTCTTCTAAATCTTTATCCGGCAGGACTGNAGGAAAGCAGGTTTTGTGGGGTTTTTTCTCTCCAAGCAGTTTCTGGCATGAAATTTTGCCTTATTGTATTAACTTACCTATGGTTTTGAAAAGCATTTAGTATGTTAAAAACAGCAGTATATATATATTTTTACAAAATGCTTCAGGTTTTTCAGAGCTGCAGACAGTTTCCCAGAGTATAAAACTGGCAGAATTGATTAGGTATATGAAGGTCCATCTGCTCAGATTCTTAATCATTAGACAAGAGAAATTAGTTCACCTATGATACCCTTGTTCCTTCACAGACTTTCTTAAAGACATGTCAGACTACTTTAGAGAGAGATCTGTGCTATTAAGTTTACTTTTTGGGTTTCAAACTGATGGAAATTGTCTGAAATTGCTGCTTAAGTCAGCTGAAGAGCTGGGGTGAAACCTCTGTCTTCTCATTCCTGATATGAAAAATTATCCTCAAGCCAGCTTTCAGACTCAAACTGGTTTTAATGAAGATAAATGGAAGCCTTAAACCCTATTAATATATTTCAATATGTTAGCTGTAAGTCTCAATAGCAAACTTCCACCAGGGAAATTGCTGCGTATGAAAAATTTGCCTCTGTCCTCACTCTGTGCCTGGAAATAAAGAGGTATGCATAGATCTACTAAAATGCAATGCTAAATGCTTCAGCTAAGGCATTTTATTAGCAAATGATATGTCTCTGTTTCTCTTAGTAGTTGACAAATGCAGTAAACACCTCATATTCCATTACTTTCTTTTTCTAAGTCTAGCTGCAAAACAAAAGATGAAAAATTTATCTTTTTCGTTTTTTTTATTTCTTTCACATAAAGTGAGATAAACTCTCTGAGCTGAGTGCCATGCTGGTCCTCACCAATGCAGGGAAGAACAGGATTTGGCTTCCCTTGCACTCCTAAACTTAATCAGGGATTTTAGCCTTGTATGTAGATCTGCGAAGTTTTATCCCTGCTGAAAAGTTTAATTAGCTACTGCTCCCCTCCAGCCCCTGGGTTCCCTTTTTATGGGAACATTTGCATGCTGCAGGTCGGGGTCAGATCCACAGCAGTGTCCTGGAGGGCTGAAAGTGGAACCTCTTGGTTTGTCTGAGAAGGGCAGGGGACGAGTGTGAATTTTCTAGGGGTGTGAGAGGGGGCTTGTCTCCTCCTCCTCCTCCTCGGATTACACATGGTATCTGACTGTCTCAAACAGCTGTGGTTGTGCAGCCACTTTAATCAGGCTGGGGCAGAAAAAATAGGTTGAGTGGGGAAGCTTTGGAAACTGCAACCCCCACCACTCCCTTTCCATTAGGGAAATTGTGCATATGTAACACATGCATCATATATACCTGTGTCTGCTTCCTGTCCCTTCCCTGAGCAGTAATTAATTTAAATCAGGCATGAAAGCCGAGTGAAATACAGAGTCTCTGAGCAGTGCCAAAGATGCTCTAAACAGATGCCTGCTGTATTTGTGTAACCGTTTTGAACAAAATATCATAAAACATGAAATTAGTGTCAGATTGATTCCTCCAGTGCTTAATGCAGTCTACTTGGATGCTGAAGGCAATAGAATTTATTACAGTCACCAATTCACTAGGCATTGATGCGTGTAATAAATTGCATCTAGTATTTTAAGAAGAGGCCATACCTCTGCCACTTGATGACACAGAGCTTTTTTGCAAAGGTAAAAAGTAACAGGAATTTGAGAGTCCTTAATATGGTGAAATGCACTAATTACTCTCAGTCAGATTCTTGAACACTCTTCTGTGGTGGGTAACTGCCTTGTTACCTGTGCTGACTCAGACCCATAGTGAAATACCAATTTTTTTAATTTTTTTTTTTTTAACAGAGAACATGTTGTGACAAACTCCCCTTTAGTTTCTGTGTGTGCTACTCTTGTGTCATTCTTCTGCTGGTAAAATATTCCAAGACCTGCTGTTGAATATAGCCTTTCAAAGAGATACAAGGAGAGAAGGCTTGATTATTTCATTAGCAATAGAATGGGTTACATGAACATGTTATTCTATCAATGAATTAAAGCCTTGCCACTATATATCAAAGAACCATTATGGGTAAAATAAGGACCATATGCATCATTAAAATCTTGTTTTGTGAGCCTTGAAAAACAGAGTGTTTCACATTTTATTTTGGGTCACTGTAGTTTATTTACTTAGCTGTAGATCTGTGGGGGTTTGTGTTTTTTTGGACAGGCATCCATCTGGAGGGCTAGCCTTGTACTGGATGTGGCTGATTTGTACAGAAACATTTAAGCCGGCTCTTGTGGAGAAATCAACCCCTCAGTTGTGCTGGCTTTTTGCACATTGATTTAGCAAAGGCTGGTCTTGACTTTGTTTTTTGCAAAGTCCTAGGCTCTTTTTTTTTCATCTGTCTTATCTTTGCATACTTGTCTTTTCGAGCTGCAAGCTCCTTGGGGCAGGGGTTGCATTCACGGTGTTTAATGTGCCTTGCACAAACCAAGTCCTGAGTTCAGGCTCATAAGTATCAGCTGAAAGCTAATAAGAAGAATGAATTCCATCTGATCCAGCTCATTGCAGAGGCTGATCCTTAAAGTCTAATCTAGTCCACTTTGCCTACAGACTTGCATGTTTAGTGACCACTATGGAATGAAAAGGGGAACATGATGTGAGGAAAACAAAATGTCAATAGGTAGTATTTGGTCTTCTCTGAAGAATATGTTCTGCTTAAGGCAATCTTTCTTTTTTTATTATAGTTCTACAATAGGTGCTAGTGTTTGTTAGGACAATAAACTTGTCACATTGAATTATGGTAGTAAAAGAGCACAGATGCACACAGAGCCAAAAACAAACCTCAGAGTGTTTTAATTCATTAGCTCAACAACTCATGTTTTAGGAAATAAAAAAGATGGAAAATTAGGAAATGGAACGGAGTCTTACGTGGGGGGAAGCTACAAGAATCTGAATGAATCCAAATATCATTAATAGGGCAAGAAAAAAAACGACTCGTGTTCATTGCCAGATATTAAATCTTGTTTATCCTTCCTTAAACTAACCAGAAACACATTTTGTTTGAGTACTGTTTAACAGCTGAGATGCTGCGGTTGTGCTGTAACTCTCCTCTGCTGCTTTTATCTTCTCTGAAAAGGGAGTGTGACTGCCAGGCTTGGAGCCTGGCTCCCCCTGCTTTGAACACTTGGATGTGGGAAGCCCAGGGCGGTTCTGCCTGTGGCCCCCCACTCAGGAGAGCATCAGCCTTCAGGCTGAAAGACATCCTAATGTGCAACCAGTGGCATCGGAGCAGATGTGTGATAAGGGTTTATTGCCCTCTGAGCTGGGTGTACACAGCCTTTTTTTATTAGGAGAATATGAGCCCTTGTCTACATGAATTGTTCATACTGTAATATCTATATTACAAGTAAAGGTTGCGCTTTCAAGAGGAAGGAGTTGCAGGAGTTTTTTCCTTGCTGTACAGGGCTAACTGTTTATATTTTGTCTTATTTCAGGAGACAATTGCAGGTGTACTTCTTCTTTTTGATGCCAGCAGATGAGTAGATAGCTCAAACTAATAGACGCAAATATTTGAAACTAATGCATATGGATTAATATATTACAATAAATGTTTTATCTGAGGTATCGCTAGCTGCATAAGAGACATTTATCTCCTTGATTGACTTAGGAATATCCATAAACAAAATATGAAAAGATGACAGATAACCAGTCTGTGGCTAAGAAAGCAGATGGATGGCTGTAAACAAAGAAAGTCTGTGTTGGTTTCTGGAGCTGGAAGTCCCTTTAATATATAAGTGAAAATCTAGAGGTTCCAAAAGGGAAGTGGGCAGAATTCATAACCACGAAGATGAGGATTCAAGAGGCATAAAGTTTGTTTTTTATGCCCTTGGTTTTGAAGTGGGCTTGCACTTCTACAGTGCCTATAAATCAGAGCAGTTGGTGGGAGACTGCTTTATACCCATGGATGCAGTGTCTACCTCTCCTCCAGCATCAGCTTGCACCCTGCACCTTTGGGAAGGGCATGACCTTCTGGCCTTCTTGTTGGCCATGTGCCAGAACCATTAAACTGGCACTTTCCATGGTATTTTGGGTCTCTTGGCCATGAAACATATAGAAGGGGCCCTGTTTACTACCACGATTCTGTTTACATTGCTCATATTTGTGAAGTGGATGAACTATTCATGCTGCACCAAAGGTATTTTATGACATTCCCCAGGCATTTCCTCGGTAGCACTTATTGGCAGGTCCTAATGGCAGTGGTTTCATCTGGAGAAACCTGATGGAACATGGACTGCCTGATTAGAAGAGGGCTACCCATCTCTTATTTGTTCTCCTTCAAGCCATGAATAAATTTCCATGAAGAATTGTGGGTGAAAAAGGTCTTCATACAAGCACACAAAGTTCTTGATCAGGCTAAGGGAAAGGAAAAAGTACGCTGATAGCTTTGGATGGAAGGCTTAATATCTGAAAAATTCTTTTAAAAAAAACTCTTCTCCAAAAGTACATTCTAGATTTTCAGATCCCAGCCAAAATTACCCAGTGCTTACCTGTTGTTTTTTTGTTCAACCCCGCTATTATTCCAATAAACTGTATATTAGAAAATTAAAATCTCATTTCATCAGAATAAGTACTATCTTTGCAGTCTAAAGTTTTTAAGGTCTCCTTGACTGCAATGTGCAGAAGATTTTAGATCACTAAAATGGGCAGACCTGCATTCCTTTCATGCTGGTTTAGCAAGCTTGGGAGCCCTACTGAGCCACACGAGAGGCAAGTCACTGGGATTCGACTAAGAAACAGAAACTGAAATAGGGACAGAGAACAGCAGGTTCACAGCTCAGTGGTGGGCAGCCTCTGTAGTCACATTTTAACATTTTGCATTCCTGCCCATGGGGAATGGTGCTATTATTCTAAAGAGCAAAGATATTAAGTGTAGACAAATGTGAATAGTCATTGTACAAACATTCTTGTCCACTAGAAGAGAGAAATAGTTTGAAATAACTGTGCAAATAAGTTTTGCAGTGTGGGTGCTCCTTGTATACTTTAACAACTAGTTCAATTACTTTTGAAATACATCCAGTGGTAGGGTGGAACATGGCAGCTTTCTCAACAAAATACCGCATAAACTCAGGGCAGGAAATGAAGAAATATATCACCTTTATGTTTAATTTTCTCTGAAATTTTGCATGAGCAAGTAGCAGTTTCTTTAACAGGGAAATTGAGTGAACAGCCTAGTTTTGAGACACTGTGTTGCAAGGAGTTAAATGATCACAAGCAGTTTGTATTTCGTGTTCATGGTTTGTCAGACTGACAGTCCATTCTAATCACCATCATGAATATCCCTTTTTATCCTATCGAAGTATTAACTCAGTACTGTTTCTGAAGGATTATATTTTCTGAAGAATTAGACCAGGTTGGAGTAAAGTTTTGAGGGGTATTTAGAACCATGAAATTCTAAGAATGATGTTGAAATCACTAGAAGTGGAGACTGGCACTCTCAGGCTAGGCTGGCTGAGCTGTAATTTAGTTACTGCAGTACTTTATAAATAGCTGATTGATAATCTAAATATGCCTGCTTGTTAACAGTTCTAAATACCAAAACACTTGCCTGTAGCAGCTGCAAAGTTTTATGGACACTTTTAAAACTCAATATATTTATACATTTTCATGACTATGTTATGTGAAAGAGGTGAGATTTCAGCGTTTTCCTTCCAATATATAAATTTTGAGTCAAAAACTTATTGAAAAATTGACATTTTTGGATTTCTTCTTCCAACTTCCACCAACAATCACTGACTGACCCATGATGAAGAATATTTTACTGATTTTTTTCCCTAGTTAACTACTCTGAAGCTTTTTTTTATGCAAAAGTTATTTTTGTTGAACTCTTTCAGACAGAATTGTAACACTCTCATTGCCATAATTTAGAGAGAGGAGTGTTGCAGACTGAATTGCTATTACCTTCTGCTTCTGCCAGGCACTATTCTTTTACACGTAGGCTCCAAACAGTAACCAAAAATACTCCTGCTGAGAGTGCCAATATGTCAGTACTACATCAAGACATCCTAACACTAGAGTGGGGGAGCATATTGTCACTTTTACCACGTTTCTGTCTGACATTACAACTCACTACCATGATTCTGATTGATATAAAACTTCCTGCACACTCGTATTCCTACTGCCAGCTCTCTGCAGTTTTTAAGGAAGAATTGTTCTATTCAATTAAGTAGGAAACTGTGCAGTTCCTCCTTTCAAAATCCAGAATTTTGGTCAAGTGTCTAGAAAACAATGGGAGCTGGGAGAGGTGAAATTGCTACAGGGAGTTGCTAGGACTTTGATATAAGCATAGTACTGGAGTATCTGCAAAAAGACTAATCATGGGGAAGTAATTAATACTGAAACACACAGGTTTACAGACAATTTTCAGATCCAGCTTCTCATTCAGATGAAAAAAGTTGATCCATACCTCTGATCTGTTCTTCCAGCATTGTACTTATCAGTTCAGGGAGCTGATCTGCTGAGACTGTATGCAACACACCGATTTTCAAGGCTTTCTCAACAATAAAGATTCCCCAAAAAAAACCCTTTGCCTCAGAGCCCACCCAAACAGCTGGCTGCTGGGAAAGACAATTGCAGTGTAAATAGCACTCCAAAATACAGTCTGATGTTGCTTGTGCTAACTCACCTTTCACTTAAAGGCACAAATGTGAAGAACCCATGAAAAGGGGAAAAAAACCCACAAAAACTCCAAGCGAAAAATATCAAGGCATATATCAACCCTTTACCTGCTTTCAAGATTTATTGCAAATCCCTGATTATTTGTTGATTTTATGATATCCCGTAAAAATTTCCAAGCCCCAGATGCTGAAATTGAGCAATTAGCGAAAATCTCTAAATTCTTTCTCCTCTTAACGAGTGAATGCTTCCCCCATCATCGATCCCCTTTTCAACCATTTTTTGCAATAGCATGTTACATCTTGTCTTAATTAGATTGCAAGCAGCTTTGACTGCAACTATGATCTTACCCTGTGCTATGTACTGGGGCCCAACTGTGAGTGGGGCTGCTGAGGGCTTCTATAACACAAACAAATACAGCTATTTTTCTTTTTTCATAGGTGTCTTTTCTGTCTAGTTCTTGTATAAACACTGTTTTGTGGAGCTGAAACTGTAACTTGGCTGTCAGTGTGGGGAGCCAAGGACTGACTGAGCATCCCACGAGATGAACAAATCTCTACCTTATGTGGAGGAAGAGAAAACAGCAGGACTAACTGGTTCAGAGGTACTCAGAGTAATAAAATAGCTCAGTATGGGTTGCAGACTTGACTAGGGATCAGGCACATTTTAAAACTGTTTATTGACAGAAAATCGGTGTGCAGCTAAATGAATTATTTGTTTAAGTACAGGTTTTCTGTGAGCAGTATCGGTTTTTCAACAAGCTTTTTCCATCCCATACTCCACCCCCTAATGTATGAAAATTTCCACACGGAAATGCTGCCACAAAGTTCCATGGGAGCTGTGGTTGGAAGCTGGATGCAGCAGCTCTCCTGATCTCAGTCAGGATGTCTGGTTATGCTCAATCTGACAAAATGTGCTGCTCGACTGACCTCCATCCCACAGAGCAGGATGAGGTGGGACATCTCCCCATCTCACTGGGAGGAGTGGGAGAAGTGGTCTTGGAAGCTCGGCCAGAGGCTGGAGAGACAGCATTTCCAGGTACAAAGAAATACCTGCCAGTATTTTGATTTTCAGCTCATAGTTTTCAGGGTAGGAGGAGGGAGGGGCAGGAGTAAAACATCATTCTCCAACCAGTGCTAACATTTGCCCATAGAACTGGGGAATGTGGTGGTGTGAGTGTTCAGCTCCTGGGGAATCAGAGTGCCAACTCTCTGGCAGAAACCTTGCTGAAGAACTTTATCACCTGAGAAGGAGCAAATAGCACTTAGATCTCAGCCACAGAGCTAAATGTCATACTCATAAAGACTTTCACCAATAACAGACTGCTTTCTTTTCAATTCAAGTTGTACCATGGAGTATAACTTCCATTTTACCTTTCAGGTCCTGCCATCTCACTTGTATTTTTCTTCATCCATGATTTGATTCCTGTGGTGACTGTGGACAGATACTTGTTGATTGTGGTCAAGAGACCAGGTAGTACCTCACTCCATAAGCAATCTCAGTGCTTACACTGGGCTTTTCAGATAGCAGCATCATTTAAACATGGTTTTCCACTCCAGTGTCAGAATCTAGCTGTCTCTCAGGAGAACTGAGAGCAGGTTATCCTGGCCATTGTCTTCAGTATCATGAGACTTTATTTTTTTGACACATAAATATTAATATAAATATTTAAATAAATAATTATATAGAATTATATATCTATAGATTATATAGAATAATATAGAATAGAATTATATAGAAATGTATAAATATCGATATTTATTTGATATATTTAATATATAAATGAGAAATTATTTATTGCTTGTATTGCTAAATTATTAGTACACCTAATGAAATAATTAAAATGAATGAATGAAATAATTAGCACCATTAATTAAATAATTGAAAAGCACATTATGAGCATTTTGTTTTACATGCTTGACACACTAAATAATTTGTATCTGTTTGAGTGTTTGGGTTGTTGACAGGTATTTGTGAAAACTGCGCTAAAAAGGAAAACACAAAATGATAAATGCAAATGATCAGAGCTCCGGATGCTAGCTGAAGAAATGTACAGCTTTGTGCTAAGACTAAACATATCTCCTGAATCTACAAGAGATCAACAGAACTTTTTTGGCATCTCCTCATAATGCATTGGAGCAAACTGTTGCTGAAGTGAAACAGACTCAGATTTCAGTCTTTGCGGGAGACCACAGAAGGTCTGATTTTTCTCTCAGTGACAAAAAGGCTGTCCATCAGAGTGATGAAGGTCTGTGGAAGAGCAGAGGACCACAGTGGGCAGGAACGGGGAGAGAACCAAGCGAAGTGCAGGCATAATTTCACAGCACTGCTTGTTCTTGTCTTGTGCCTCACAGCAGAGTCTGAGCTGTGCCATCTGCTCCTCATGCTGGTGTCACAGCCTTTGTGGCTCAGCTCAGACTGGAATAGGTCATTAAATATTGGTGCCAATTCCACTAATCAGGGGAAGCTTGAGGCCCCCGGGGTTGCCTGATGGGATAAGATGCCTCACATAAGGGAGAAGGGAAAACTCAGATCTCATGTAATTCAATCACACTTGCTCAGGAGGATACTAGTTGGAAAAAGTGAATGAAAGAAAAGGGACTGGAGAGTACAGACTTTCTGATACTTGGTTTCCCACTGGAAATTAAAACAAGTCATTAAGCAACAGGGGTTTGCTCCCTTCAGCTGACTTAGAACAGCTGCTCACCAATTTCTGCAGCACACAGAGGAAAAGCAGAACTTTGCCTTGGGTCTGAGCAATTTTTCAGAAGCAATCCAAGTCAAACTTCCACTCAATGACTTCATTCAAAGCTGGTTTACATCATGAAGAGAAATTTTGTTTATTTATTTGTAATAACTTCAGGATTTTACGGACCCACAAGAGGATGTAATTTAAGAAAACATCAGCAAGCTGTTTCAAACACCAAGGCTATGTCAAAACCTCGTCAATGGAAAGAGTCCATTATTAAAAATTAAAAATTAGAAATCAGAAATTAATAATTAAAAATTAAGAAAAAAAAAAGGAAAATGTCTTTTGTAGATGGCTTCAAGCTGAAAAGCTCCAAAACTTGCTTTTTATTCTGCAGTAATACATCTTTTTTATATTACTGAAATCATATAGAGGAATGAACAGGCCTTCTCAAAGAACATTAAACCAGTCATTGAACAAAGTTGGTAACGGTAAAATCTATTGTCTTGAAGAAATGTCACAGCAACAACGTTCTAAAACATGCCATGTCACACAAATGAAGTAATTAAAAAATCCAAACATTAGAGATGTAACTAAAAAACTTTGAAACTGGAAAGCAGCAGAGTCCAGCCTGGTAATGCTTAGGAGAAATGCAAATTTTCTCCTGAGTGACCCCGAACAAATCACTTGGGCTATCCATGTCAGGAGTATACAGCAGGCCAAATAATATTTTCTAATCTGTGGGAGAGTTAAGAGACCCTCTAGACCTCTGCAGATATTCCATAATTCAGACATGACTGGAGGCTCCTGAGTAGAATAAAGTCATCAGTTTTGTTTCTAATCTGTCTCTTAATTCACCAGGTAAATTATGGCAATAATTCCATCACTGCTTTGTCTCCTGCTATCATGCTTTTCTGGAAAAAAAATCCACAATGCCTTCTTTTGAGGTCTTCAGGCAGAAGACACACAAGCGGATAGGCTGTGGCAGCCTTCCATGAGGGATCAGAGCATGGGAAGGTGACAAGGGAGAGGTGGACATGACAGCTGAGCCATGAGAACCCTTGGCCAGGCAGGGGACATGCAAAGGGAGCATCTGGTGCCAGGAGCACCTCTGGAGGCCCCTGCACAGCAGAGGAATAAATGGCAAGAGTGGGCAATGGTGGCTCAGAGAAGAAAGGCAAGTTGGAATAATCCAGAACCAGGCTAAGAAAAGCTGGAGGATGGGGGAGGGAAGACTTTGGTTGATTTACTGGGTCCACATGACCAACAGCTGCACAGCTCTGGCAGGTTAACAACAGAGGGTCTGAATGTGATCCCAGAGATTATAAAAGTCAGGGCTAAAGGAGAATATTTGGCTGCACAGAGTGTTGACAGAAGGATTTTGGCTTCCTTAGACACCAGACAATATGTTGCAAAGGAGAATTAGTCAGGAATGGGATCACTCTAGTGAAAAACTCTCTGTGGAGCCTTGGCTTCCACTGGGTTTGAAGGAAATGACTGAGAGGATCGTCAAATGAACAAAACCCAGAAACAGAGATCCAGGAAAAATCTTGGAAGTGGACAGGGAAAGGGGGAGAAAGAAGTATGAGAGGAGAAAAATGAAATACCATGGCAAAACAATTTGCTGATGCATCTTCAGACAGATGTCAAGAATTTGAAGACCATGTTAAAGCAAGTTTCACCACCAGCTTCATAACAGCTGGGTTCTCTATTTTTATTTTAAAATTGTAGATTTATTTATATTGTTTTGTAGGTTTATTTTGAAAATGCGAGTGTAAGTCCTGTAATGTATTGATATAAGAACCTAAATAGTGATAAATAAATAATAAATGTTGAAATTTCAGAGACATGCATGAGGCAGCTCTGTTGGCTGTGTCTGGGGTTAGCAAGATTTATCAGGGTTGAATTGCAAATCATCCCACTGGATGGTGAGGTGGAAGTTGTAAAATGTATAACCTCCGGATCCTCCAGTATAGAAATATCTAAAGGACGGTTTCAGCAGAGCTTGCTTATCTGTTGCAAAAGTGAAAAATGGTCAATTGTCTTCCCAGAATGGGTTGAAAATGTCAAGTTGTTCTCAGAAAATGGTTCAAGGAGAAGGACCATTGTGCAGGGAGATACACTGGTTCTCCAAAAATATGATTAGAATCTGACGCAGAGGAAAATTCACCACAGGATGAAAAAGGAAGGCTGAACAGGTGGAAAGAAGTAAGAAGAGCAGAAGAATAACAATATTACATTTTGAAAAAGTAAGGCATTAGACTGAAAGAATCAGTGCATCAGGTTTCAGAAAATAAAGTATGAGGCAAAGCAGTCCAGGCTTATGAAGTTATCCTAAAAGCAGACTATTCTGCTTCAAAGAAAATATATATGTGGGGTACATTTGATTCATTCTTGGTGTCACAGGGGAAGCACTCAAGCAGGAGAGCTATGTTCTCAGAGGGGTTCTCTGGCTAGAGGAACTGAGGCTGAAATTGCTCTTTGAGTTGCTCTCAGCAGCATATCCATTGTGATGAAAGTGTGAGGTGGTCAAAATTTTCTTCTCAGTATGTTTGTTGAGTGACCAGGACTGGAGGATGGCATGTATGTCATTGCAACTAAAGATATGACATGGCCAATCTGATGCCTTAAGTTTTAGCTTTCATGTTTTTCAGATTCTGTGCTGCCTAGGAGTGCAGTTCCGAGCGTCAGATTAACTACCAGTCAGCTCTCTTCACAGAGTAGGTAGACAAAACAAATCCTTTTCCTGATGAAGACCAAGGACAATTTTGAGGCCCAAAAGCACGAACAATGGTGGACTGAAGAGAGGAACAAGAAGGATAGGACCTGTAACTGGACAATTAAACCCCAATATGCAAATGGACCATAACATATAAAAGTGTAAGATCTTGTGACTGGTCTTCCATTTTGTGACCATTTTCAGTCCACCTTGGGTGTAGCCCTGGTCAGGCTCTTGTCCTGCCCAAGGTGAATCCTGGAGACCTTTCAATAAATATCTACTTTATTCATTAGCTCTCTCCAGTCTCTGTTCCAGGTCAGCCCTCTAAAGGCATCAATACAGTCCTGGGACAGTGACAGGTCACAGTCCATAGCATGCCACAGCCTGTATGAACTGTGGCAGTTGGTATCATACGTGTTCTCCCTGCGGGATATGATCAGATAAAAAATAGTCTTGGTAAATAGAAGAGGTGGTCTGAAGCCTTCAAGATGAAATAAAGGAGAGAGAAATACATTACATGGGTTAAGAAGAATCTAAACAATCAGAAACAAGATAAGAAAGATTATGAGTGCAGCTGAATTGTAGAAAGTGATCTGGAGGTCATAGGCAATCACAATGCCATGACTTGCTGGTGCAGTGTTAGGATAAAAGCAAATATTATTCTTTGGTGGTTCACCTGGAATGTCTCACTGTGAAAAAAGTAGTAAGTGTCCTGCTTTAGGCTACATGGGTGAGGCCTCAGCTGATGTGCTTTGTACAGCTTTGGGAACCACACTTCAAGAAAGATGTAGACAAATTGAAGAGAGTGCAAAGGAGAGCAGCAAGAATGATCAGAGGTTTAAAAAACATGACCTACGAGAAAAGGTTGAAAGAACTGGGTTTGTTTAGTCTAGAAAAGAGAAGACTAAGCATGAGGCTCAAGGGGAGGGGGAGGAAGGGATAACAATTTCCCAATATGTAAAAAGTTGTTATGAAGAGGACAGTGATCAATCATTTTCCATGTCCACTGGGGACAGAATGTGAAAAAGTGCACTAACTTGAGCAAAGAAGATAGATTAGACAATTAATTAACTCCAAGGCTAGTGAACAGCCTACCCAAGGAGGTTCACAGAAGAATCTTAATTTTTAAAAGAGGTTATCCAAACACCTGTAAGACATGGTCTTTATGTACTTAGAGGTGATTAGCATGCTAATCTTTCTGATCTGTTTGAACAGTGTGTGCTGAACACCATTCACATGAAAAGAAGAGCTGTCCCTAGCATTGTCACCATACAAACCTTAGACCTTTGTCACCAAAAATCCATGTAGTAACCATGATAAATATCTTCTTGTTTGAAGCTGAAGGCTCTGAAAGTTGTGTATCGTGGTACATCACCACTAAAACCTCATGAGGCAATGCTTCTGGATATTTTACTTGTCACTATGTGTAGCTTTGTTTTTCTGGAATATCAGTGTAAATTCTAATTTCTTTTAAAAATACTTGGACATCATTTAAGGATACTCCCACATTTAGTGTTTTTAAATCTTGACATAACTTGGACAAAACTTTACTACGTCCTCCAACCCAGCTTTGTATCAACAATATGTGGGCATTTTTTTACATATTGCTATCTGATCAGACCGTTGTCTTTCAAATGGATCACCTCAATTTTGATGCTCATGCCATTTTTGGTATCTCTGATATGGTTGCCATTAGGGCCACCAGTTCAATAGGTATCTCTTGTCTAAAAAAGAATGAGGTAAAGATAATAATTTCATATAATCCCAAAATTCAGTAAAAATTAGCACTTGATAACAAATGAATTGACCTTTTTTGCAACTAAGTACCTAAACCTGGAAAAATTTATGACAGCTTTCCAGTCCATCCTGTTCACGAAATTGTCCTACCCTTATGTAAACTCAAAAGCTGTATAAATAGCTGCTAGTGCAATTCAATTAACTCAGACCAGGTACTCAGCTTGTTTCCTCTTAAGATCAAGTAAAATTTGTGAATCAAAATTAGGTTTCTTGGCAATAAAGAATCAGTAAAGGGAAATTTAGATTTGTACATGGAAAGACTATATATGGCATAATAACTACACAGAGCAAATTCTTAATTAATCTTACTGATTGCACAAAAAATTTTTAAGAGTGACAGTGACTCTAAGATAACAGAAGTTGGGACTTCAGGCAGAGAGCTTGCGGAATGAAATATACATAATCAAATTTCTAAAGACAAAACAGATTTTTTAAATCATGTTTCTCCATTCTAAATCCACTGCAAATAACTTCAAGCCCATTCTTTTTCTTTTATCATTTTTGTAGACATCCTTCCATCATTTATGCCTATTGGTCAATTAAATTAGCTGAAATTCTATTTGTCACCCTCACAAATTATGGTGACTCTTAAGATTCTGAACCCAATTTACTTCTTCAAAAACTTGTTTGCATTTCACTATTTTTGTGACAAAAAATATTGAAACAACATATTTATTTATTTTAGACAAATCAAAGATTTTTCTTTCAGTTATTAACATAGCTCTGAAATCAGCTTAGTGAGCTTACTGACTGCGTGATATGTGACCTACATATGATAAGTATTTCAGTAATAAAGGTATAATACAGATCAAGAGAAAGGTAATATTGTTAATTTCGTGTTTGTTTTAGAATTGCTTCTAAAGCTGGCCTGAGGCTTAGCTGTGGAAGCTGCATCTCTTCTTGGTGCACTGCACAGCTTTGCACGAAATGGTAAATGTAGGTAGAATCCTGTCACCTGTAATTACATCCAAGGACTATTGGGCACTGAAATGTTTCCTCTCCTGGATCACTGAAGTTAGAGAATTGATCCTTCTTCATCTCTTAAACAGTGTGTTTGACTGTTCTCTTCCTAATGTAAACAAGATTTAAGCAGTCTGGGTATTTTTTTCTTTTCCCAGTGATGACAGCCAGAGGAATAGGACACCCTAGGAATATGTGCAGGTTGGGTAAAGACAGCTGAGGGGCTTGGCCCGTCCAATGCCTCACAGGGCTCTCATAGCCTGTCTGCCTGCTTCTACCCCTGCCTGAAACCGGACACAAAGTGACACTGGGGACATTCTTGGTTCCTTGATATTCCATTTCTGATGCATTTCAGATACTCTAGCTGTGAAAGACAGGAGCTAAATTGTTTTATAAGGCTTACTAGGGTTAGTTAAGGGGGCAGGCAACAACAGATGCAAAATGGATAGGCTCAGAAGCAGTGGGAGAGCTGAGTGGCAATACAGGCAAGGAGGCAGGCAATAGAAAATAAACATCGGACTATTTTTACTTCTGCTTTATGATAGGAGAGAAAACCCCAGGACCAGCAAAAGGCTGATTGCTTTCTTGCAAATTACTGCCTTAAATCCAGTCAAAAGCTTTACCACAGTAATTTCCACAGCAGCATCAGACTGTCAAATGTTGGTGCAGAAATGCTCTTCAGCCCCTCTCCCTGGGGCTGCTTGCAGAACTGTCTTCTTCCAGGTGTATCTCAAGCTGTGATGTATCTCAAGCTGCAATATGTAACCAAAAGTGTGTATTCTATTTGCCATCTGTTGAAACTGGCTGAGGAGGTGTTTTTCTTTGTCTCTTGTATAACCCATTCCTCATAACTCCAGGGGGGAGGGGGAGGGTGTCTTCTGTTAATGGGACCGCTGTTAAACCAGCTGGGGCAGTGTTCTTTATCTCTTTCACAACCCGTCCTCCCTCCAGGGGATATCTGCTGTTAATGGGCCATCAAGGCTCACTGCATGGCTGATAAAATTACATCATCCCATTGGGAGATGCTCCACCCAGGGGGAGGAGCCAGGAATTCCTACTTGGATAAACCCTGCAATTCAGAACACCATGATAGCCTCTTTTCCACTTGATTCCCAGAGGAAGACCAGACCCATCTCATCACCACTGGACCCTTCTGCAGGATCATCTCTGCTCCCACAGAACCACATCTGTCACTTCAGGAGGACTTTCTTTGGACTGTTGCCAACAGCCTGACCCACAGGGTGTCAGGTCGTGTTCTGACTCTCTCAGTGTTTCTAGGATTTTTTTTGTTTGCTTGTTTGTTGGTTTTTTGGTTTTGTTTT
>VZDJ01000135.1:2081710-2129302 GCA_008694505.1 Cyanoderma ruficeps
AACAGTTATTCCTATTCCCATATCTTTGCCTAAAAGCCCCTTAATTGCAAAATGATAATAATTTGAAAAGAGGGAGTTTGCATTCTCCATTCCAAGAGAAGCTCCAGCTTTCCCTGACACCTGTCTTTCCAAACCAAGACATGACAGCAGTGCCTGCCCTGCACCCTCTTGCCTGCTTTGTCCAGATTTGGGTAGATGTTCCTGCACTTGCCTTCTGAAGTATCCCTCCTGCTGCTTTAAGGCACAGTGTGCCTCTTTCTTTCTGGGATTTGCAGAGAAGATATCTCATTCGGGTTCACAGGCAGAATAGTTTCCACAGCAATGCCTCAGCCTGGATAGGTCAGTCACATTATTCTCGACTTCTCTGAAACTTTTATTTTTCCACACTAGCATCTCCTGCCCTTGAGGAGCACCTCATCTAGTGTCTGCGAGGCTTCTGCTTCTTGTTTGACATCCCTTATTTACAAAGCAAACAAAGTGTTCCTTTTAACACACATCATGCAAAGTTTATTAATGAAGAAAACAATCCCAGGGGGTCAACCCAGGGGACCCTTGAAACCTGCCAGCAACAACTCTTCAAACGCTCAACGCGACAGATCCTCCAAAACGATATTTCACACAGTGAAGTAAAAATAATATTTTTCTTTCAGCCTTTCCAGCCGCTTTTGTGGAGAGCAGACAGAAATTATTTTCTTATTCGGCTCCCAGAGCAGAGATCTGTATGAAGCTGCGTTTATTTGTTTAACACGATGATTTCATCCTAAATGTCTTGACAGCAAATAGTTGGTGGTTTAATAAAGGCTCTTTGAAAAAAGGGACTGAGCAGTTATTTGTACAGGGAAAATGTGAAGTATGTGGCTCTCAGGAGAAGAGAGAGAAATGCCTGTTGTGATTAGGGGGTGCAGGGAAGACCCTAAAATCCCCTCTGTCCACCAGAGTAAGAACAGTGACACTTGTGGCTCTTTTGCCTCATGGCCACCAAGCTGAGCTGCTGCAGCAGACCATGGGATTGAAAGTGGTCTGACCTTGTTATTAACAAATGACTGATATGCCCTTTGCCCTCTGAAGCAAATGCTCTTACAGAAAATGAAAGATCTGCTGTTTGGGAAGAACAGTTTGATTATGAAAGAAATAAATTAATGATGAACAGACTTGGGACTATCTGGGGAGCCTTGTATGAGGGTCAGCAGGGAAAAATTTATGCCAAAGTTGTAGGGGAGCATTTCTCCATTAACTGGAATTCCTAGTGATCAAAGAGTCCCTGAAAAGTCCACATGCACCTGTTGTCTTTGCAGAGGTATCTCTCAGGGAAAGTTTTGAACAAAGCAGATCTCACATACACTGTGTCAGTGTATGGACACAAACATATGTACCAGCTGTAGGGAAGCAGTCAACATAGTTTGGGAATCTGTGGTGTAAAGTACCAAATAGGGAGTTTCTTTCCAAAGGGTGCACCAATATTGAATCTCAGATGTGTGTGATCTGGGTTAATTTCTAAAGATGTAATATGTTTCATGTTTGTTGTTTGATTTACAGCTGAAAGGAACATTATTCAATTGCTTCCCAATTTAGCATCTCTGTGGCTGGGCAAACATGTCTAGCCACAGCAACTGAATCAGGGACTTGGGTTAAAATCTAAATTTTATTTACATATGCACTTCCACAGTGATGGATTCAGTGTCATTTAATTTCAGTCAATATTTCTAAATTCTGTTATGATTTACTACCTATAGAGTAAGGAATATAGGCCATACCACGTATAGACTAAGACTGTACACACCATTCTCTAATATTAACAGGTTTTAAAAATAAGCTAATAGCTTTGTATAACATTTCATGTGCTGTGTTTGTAGCTTCCAGCAGCTGTTGGTAACATTTATAGGGCCCAATAATGGTGCCCTGTTACATATGTGCAAACATGTAGTAATTCTGGTGGAGATGAAGCCATTAGTCCCAGTGAGACTGGGATTAATTCATCAGATGTGGGAACAGAGTTGTCCAGCAGGTACCACTATTTCAACACAATGTTGTAGTGGGTACAAGTATTTTTATAACATAAAAGAAGAAATCCTGTGCCCACAAAGCCATTTATGAGTATTTTAATTGCCTTTTTTCATTCTAATAAAGATATTACTTATACTAACTGTCACTGAAATTTGAAATAAAGTTAATTGAAAACTTCAGTGGCTTCAAGCTTTTGTCAAAGGATCTTTGAAGCACTTTGAAGTGAAAAATAGTTTTGAGCTATCATTTATCTGCTCAATATGGTCACATTGTGCAATATAGTACAGCAGGATGAATGGAATCAGTGAGGTTGCAAAATTCAAAATTGGCTATGCAATATTCATCAAGACATATTACTACTTATAATTACTAGTTACGATCTCTACAATAATTTCAAGCAGAAAGCCAGATAATCAAAAGAAGATACCCAAACAACCTGACCATATTTAGCTTTTAAAATGTGGAAAAATACTTGATACATGAAATAAAACTGGAAATAGGAGGAGAAAAAGAGTTTAAAAGATGAGAGAGCTAGAGGGTAAAACTAGTGCCTGTCCTTTCAGAAGTCTGCTGTGGCCTACCTTCATGCATTGCTCAAAAGCAGTGAAGCAGTATTCAGAATCTGGTCTTTTAATCTACATCTTTTGCAGTATGAGCTATGTACTCCTTCCTCTGCAGAGGCAAATTACAATCAGTGTTTGCTGAACACTACTTGTTAAGCACTCAGACAAACAAGCACTGGGCAGGTGAACAGACTTGAAGACACATTCAGCAATGTCTGTCTGGTGTTGACAAATTCAGGGAGTAGCAGAAGGGAGGCCACTCCAAGTATTTGTAATAAGCACTGCAAGCATCTCGGGAAAAAAAAATCACTGCTCACTGATTTCTATAGACTTATTACTGTTTTTAGAGCTATCATCCATGGATAACTGACAAAAATCATAGGGAAAAGCAACATTTTCTTTTTGCACTCACAAACCAAGAAAATCTGCTTGGTAATATCTCACCTGGTGTGGCTCCTGTGATCACAATATTGAGGAGTTTGGGATACATTTGAGAACACTGAAGGTTAGTACTGAGGTTTTAGATTTGATGAGGGTTTAGAATAGCAAATTTCAGCTCACTCAGAGCTTTTTTGAGAGGGTATCAAAGTAATCTGGTTGGTTGATGTGTGATGAGTGGTGAACATTGTCCACCTGGTTTTGGCAAGGCTTTTGATACCATCTACCACAGCCTCCTCCTAGAGAAACTGTTGTGTTATGGTCTGGACATGTGGTTCACATAGTGTGGGAGCAGCTGGCTAGCAGGTGGCACCCAGGGGGTGTTGGAAAATATCTCCCTTTCAAATTGCCAACAATTGTGGTTCCTCAGGGTTAACATTGTTCTCTGTGCTGTTTAGTATCTCCATAAGTGATCTGGAAGATGGAATCAAGTATGATCTTGATGCCTTAAGTTTCAGCTTTCATGTTTTTCAGATTCTGTGCTGCCTGGGGGTGCAGTTCTGAGCCTCACATTCAGTGTAAGTCAGCTCTGCACAGAGCAGGGAGACAAAACAAATCCTTTTCCTGATGAAGACCAAGGACAACTTTCAGGCCAAAAGGCACAAACAATGGTGGGCTGAAGAGAGGAACAAGAAGGATGGGACCTCACAACCTGTAACTGCACAATTAAACCCCAAGATGCAAATGCACCAAAACTTAAAAAATGTAAGATCTCGTGGCCATTCTGCCATTTTTGGGTCCATTCTTTGTGCACCTTGGCTATAGCCCTGGTCAGGCTCTTGTGCTGCCCAAGGTGGAACCTAGGGGCCTTTCAACAAATACCTCCTTTATTCTCTAGCTCTGTCCAGTCTTTGTTTCAGGTCAGCCTTCCTAAGGCATCAACCCAATGAAATTTGATGAAGATAACAAACTCCAGGAGGAAGTGGAGACTTTGTGAGACAGACCCTGCAGGAAGACCAGGATAGGCTGGAAGAGTGGGTTAATCTTCACAAAGATCATCTAGGATGAGAGTAGGATGTTCCTTGTTGAACACCTGGAATACTTGTACTCCAGAAGTGCAGCATGGACTGGGATTTGCCCATCTGGGGAGCAGCTCTTTGTGAAAGATCTTGGTGGACAAAGCTCGATATGAGTGACCAGTGGCCTGCTGTGACACAGAAAGGTGACAGGAAGCTGGGTGGCATCAAGGGGATCACCAGCAGAGATGACCAAGTTGTTATTCTGCTCCATTCACTGCTTCTCTGGCCTCACCTCGAATCTTGTGTTCAGTTTTGGCCCCTGTTGTACAAAATAGGTGTGTAAGAAATAGAGGGTCCAGAGAGGACCACAAAGATGATCAAAGCCCTGGGAATCCCGACATGTGAGGAACGACTGAGAGAATTGGGTTTGTTCAGCCTTGAGACATGGAAGACTTTGGGGATATCTTATCACCATGTTCCAGTATTTAAAGCCTGGAAGATGAAGTTCCTTTTTTACAAAGAGTCACGATGAAAACACAAGGGTTATTGGGTACAAATTATGCCTGGCAGCCTTCTGATTAGATGCAAGAGAAAAAAATTTCACAAAAAGAACTATCAGCCTCCAGCATGAACTCTGCATGGAAATGGTGGATTCTGCAGCATAGAACACTTCTAAGATCAAGTTGGACAGGGTGCTGGGCCATGGTGTGGTAGAGACTGTGCTTTTGCCAAGAAAGGTTAGACTAGATGATCACTGGGGTCTCTTTCCAACCTGGCATTCCATGGTTCTGTGATTTTGGGCACACAGTCCCTTCATCAGAGGGCAGTTTAAATTATCATATATATGATCTATACATGGCCAATTCAGCCTTTTTTCTTAGGCTGGTACCGTGCTATAAAAACAAAACCTGAAAAGCAAGGCTGGGTGGTAGGAAGGTGAGACCATATAATCATGAGAGCTAACCTGACTGGCAGCGTGTGCTCCATGTCCTTAATGAACCTGCAGCTGATCTGAGGAGCAGCTGAGAAACACCTTTGCCTCACTGTTGTCATCATATCACATACAAAAGCATATGCACAAAATTTGGACCATTTGGAAATGGCAAGTTTTTAAAGTCTTTGATATTTCCCAGTAGCAAGCCCAGCTAAAATCAAAGTTGTTTCAGACAGGAGTGTTTTAAGCATCTTAAATTATTTTATCTGCTGATATATACTGCATAAAAACAGGCTTATCAGTTTTTAATACGAGACCTTGCAAACCCTGGTATATTGGTGGAGCTTTTGTACACTATAATTTTTCCTTAAAGCTGCATGATTTGTACTTTGTAATTGCAACCTCTGTGGTGCTTTCCACCACTTGCTTCTCTGTTCACAGCTTGCTTTACATCCAAGAATCAGAACACTTCCTTTTCTCCCTATTTCTGTTTTCCTGAAACCTTTTATGGCATGCTGAAAGGGATAAAGGCAAAAAAACCCCACCTCCACAGATCTCCCCTCTGTGATTCTTTAACGAGATATGCCCTTTGCTAGGAGAAGATGTTTTCATCTCCTTGCAAGAAGAAAAGCTGTCCTAGATACTGCTTCAGATGTCTCCTGATTAGCACATGGACTGATGAACACATTGAAATAGCAACCAGAAAATTAAGATCTTAACCTGGAAAATCTGGTAATTCCTCATTTCTGTTACAATCATTCAACTGGTGAGATTTTTTGCTCAGAACACTGGGATCTAGGTTTGATATATAAGTTCCATCTGTAACATAGGAATGAGTAACCCAGTGCTAGTGGTTGAAAAGCTGTAAAATGTCATTTATATGCGTGACACATTTCTGCACATGTTGATTGCATAGCCCTACCTAAGAATAGTATGTCTTTCTCAGTAAAACCACAGATGGATAAGTACTTACAGCACAATCTAATTTTTTTTATTGTAATCAACACATTTAATTATTTACAGAGTTTTATGCTGAAGCAAATCCTGAAGGACTCAGAAATCTGCTAAAAAGACTGAAGATAATTGGAGCACAGAGAGTATTTCCAATAAGTAATGTGGACTATATTTAGCTGAACTAGGTTGCCTGACTTCTCAAATTTGCTCTGCACCACCCTGAAATTAGAGGGATGCCCTATGGCCCGAGGACAAGGGAATCACAGAGCTGCTGTGGTTCTCATTCTACCACCAGGCTAGTCCTGAAAATCTGACATCCAATGCTAAAGAACAGGAGACTCCCTCATTAATGAATGGAAAATATCTGCCTCAAAGCAGTGTCCTACAGTCAGAGTCATGGCTCAAGACTTGCAAGGCCACAACATCTCATAGAATAAGAATGTACCTCCAGCAGAGCAGATATGAAGACTGTGTCTAGTTCATGGTGGCTTAGATGAATTTCAGTAGGCTGTAATATTCCTTGAAGAAGTCAGAATGCCTATCTTTTAATAATTATTTGAGTGTTATTACATCTGATGAATCTTGGGTAGTGTTAGACCTACACATTCAAAGTCCAATGAATTGTTCTTCAGAGTTGAAAGCAACTCTGACTAGGAAAACTATCCAAAAATTATCCGAAATTATCCATGTCGTTTGACAACTGCTGCTGAGAAACTATTAAGCAGTCAGTAAATCAACACTGGCCTTTCCAAATCTCATGCTATATACAGCAGTATTCTATCCACACAGAAAAAGGTGAAGTTTGCAAATATAACAGACTTGAAAGAACTTATTGTCTTTGGAGCAAGATATCTACAAAGCAAAAGAAATGGGATCTATAACAAAAATCAGCTCCATATTAAATGAATGAGCAGACAGGATAGGAAAAACAATCTTTAACTAACAGACAGAAATGTAGCTGCCTAACTTTTGCCACTGATGTTTGAGACCGTCTTGGTCTAATCATTCTCTTCAAGGTCCCCAAGGTAGTGTTAAGCAAATTTCAGATAAAGAACCCTGGCTTACATTTCTTAACTGACAAGATCACACTCTGTCACACTTTGGAAAACTTAAAATAATGAATAAAATATAATGGAAAAGTACAGTTTTAAAATGCAACAGCTGGAATAAGTGTATGGTAGTGTATATGGCAACTATTAATATGATCTTAAATGGCAGTCAAAATGTTTACTTTTAGTAGATTGTGTAACATTCTCTATTAGGTACATGAAAACATCATTGTTTTATAACATGTTTTTCATTGACGTTTATATTGTCAGTTACCCCAGTTTTTTGGCACTCATTTAACTATAATATAAGATTTCAGAAGCAGTTTCACTGCTTTAGCAACGACCATAATATAACAGATGTAATATCTGAAATAAATAGATATGCTAGTCTAAACCAAAGGAAAAATAATAATTCAACCTTATGCAATCCATTTTAATGCATTAGTGCCGTGAAAAATGCAAGAAAGTTGAATTCTTTGCAATGCCTCAACATGGTGGGAGATGAGCTCATATACTGTGACCTATTTTGCATTAACTCCTGGTTTCACAGGTTCTCTGATTTAACCAAAGTACATATTATAAAGAAAGGATCAATGTCCTACCAATCATTGCACAGCAGTGGTTTTAAGAGCATTTTTGTACAAAAATGACTCTACTGTTTGCAGAAACTTCCCTCCAGCAGTAAGCACACGTAAACTCTTAGTAAACACCTTGATATAAATGATGGCACCCCCTGGAGAGAGAAGTGACCATCCACACAGGTGTTTTTAGTAAGGAAACATATGGATACAGATGGCTGTGCAGAGAAAAAGCAGGCTGTCATCTCATTGGAAAATAAACCTTCAAAGCATCTACTAACCAATCATATAAGAATCAGTGGTTTGTTCCAGCAAGGATGCCTGTCTAATTGCATGTGGATTGAACTCTGGTAAATAAAAGTTTTCTCATTTAGATTGCAATTTTATACAATAACAAACTTCTGTGAAGGATCTGTAGTGCCTTCTTCTGTCACTGCTTAACTCTTACAGACTTCATGGACAAAGGGCATCCTCAGTACTCTCATTTCACTGGCTTAGAGAACAGACAAACAAAAAATGTGCTGTATTTGAAAATAAAGATGTCAAGAAAGTGTGTATGTGCTCCAGACAACATCTCAGTGTTGGAGTGAATACTGCTCCTATTTTTAGGCTACATAGGACTAAAACCATCTTAAAGAGCTACTGCCCTGACACCAACAAAATTTTATTTTTGCAGATTTCAGCTGATGCCAGCTTATTTCCCCTGTCAGCCTGATCCTGACAGTGTGATTTTAGGATCTGGGCAAGGTGTTGATATCATGCAATGATTCAAACGTGACATATGGCAGATGGAACCTGGTAACTGGATCTTGTGCCCCACTTGTAAGTGACATTAAATTTGTCCTCATGTGTAGCAGTGCTTTGCCCACTCTGCTCCCCCATGATGCCAGTGCATCTCACCCCGTTGCCCTGAGGGCACAATAAACCTACAGTAGTTTTTTTGTTTATCGTGAAAATTAACATGAAGCACTTTATTATTTAAATGATCAAATACTCCATTAATCCATGATACTATTTACTGTTTAACGTTACTACTTACTGTAATTACTGCTATGGTTGGTGCTGTGGTATTGCTGGGAAATTACACAGAGGACTGTGTGGGTGACTAAATCAGGCAATGAAAATAAGGGAAAAAAAAGTTGTGATCTGCAAAAGGTGAGGGATATGTAGTCTCTAGAAAAACAAAAATAGTAGACAAAGTTAAACACTTGAATTTACTTTGTATGCGTAACACATCACTAGAAATCGTTTATGGAATATACTGCTGAGTTAACAGATCTGTTTAATATCCTTAACTTCTATGAATCTGTGACTGCTACAATTTCAAGCATCATAGGAAAAAGACCCCTCACAGATTTATTTGCAACTATGTAGTGAATTCCTCTTCACTAGATGCACCTGGTCTGTAATCCTTGCTCCCTTCTCTTGTGTTTCACTAGATTTTTTTTCTACAGTTGAGCCATTGATTACAATATCTTCTTCTTTTTTGGTTTGTTTTTTTTTTCCCTTAGGTATTTTCTCAGAAAGAAAGACTAAGCATCAGCTGTTCCATGGAGTTCAACACTCAGGAAGGTGAAAACAAAGAATAGAGGGGCAGGTGGAAAAAGAAGCAGAAGTACCTTTTGATATTGTCTCTCACAATTTCCTTCTGGACAGGATGCCCAGCACACAGCTGAATAACCATGCCATGCAATGGGAGGGCAACTGGCTCACAGGATGAATGTAAAGGGTTACAGTGAATGGAGGGACATAAGGCTGGCAGCCTGTCACTAAGTGAGGTTCCACAGGGCTCTGCCCTCAACCCTGCGCACTTCAACATCTTCATCAATTACATGGATGAAGGACTGGAGCGGACACTTAATTGGGAGGAGTTGCTGACTGCCTGGAGGGCCGGGAGGATCTGCAGAGACACCTTGACTAATTAGGTATGGACAAAGACCAAAAACATGAGGCATAACAAGGACAGGTGCGAGATTCTGCACCCGGGATGAGGCAGCTCTGGTTATGGGATAGACTGGGGAGTGAGAAGATGGAGAGACATGCTGTGGAAGGGAGCAGTGGATCCTGGTCAATGGCAAGTTGAAAATGAATCAGCAGTGCCCTGGCAGCCAAGAGGGTCAGCTAGGTCCTGGGGAACACCAGGCACAGCATCAGCCAGGCAAGGGAGGGGATTGTCCTGCTCTGGGGCAGCTTCACCTCAAGTGCTGGGGGCACTTCTGGGTGCCACAGTATAAGAAAGACATTGAGCTGTTAGAGAGTGTCCAAAGTGGGCACACAAAGATGGCAAGGGGAAGCCACTGATGGATCTGGAGGGAAAGCCTTAAAAAGGTGCTGTTGAGGACACTTGGTCTGGTGACTCTGGAAAAGAGGGGAGATATCACTGTGGTCTGCAACAGCCTCAAAGGTGGAAGTAGAGTGGCACTTCAAGTGGAGCAGCAGGTACCAAGATTTTCATGCTCATAACCAGAGATAGAATTTGAGGAGGTGGCACAAAACTGAGTCAGGGGAGGTTTAGGTTGGATGTCAGGAGAAGATTCTTCACCCAGAAGGCGGTTGAGCACTGGAAGAGCTCCCCAGGGTAGTGGTCACAACACCAGTGTGACAGAGTTCAAAAAGCCTTTAGACAACACTCTCAGGTTCTCAGGCACATGGTTTGATTGTTGGGGTGTCCTGTGCAGGGCCAAGAGTGGGATAGGATAAGCCTTGTGGGTCCCTTCCAACTCAGCTTATTCTGTGATTCTATGATTCTAAGTAAAACTGTGAAATAGCATTCCTTTCCCTAAGATCAATCAGTTGCCACATTTAAGTATGTGGCAAAATGTGGGAGAAGTAGGGGAAAAAAGAAGTGGTTTCTTATGATTTAAGTCTTGTCATACAGCACCATAGGCCTGGCTCTGTTTAATTACATGTTTTCTCACTTTTGAATGTTTGAAGTGTCCCTGCTATTTTTTCTTGGTGTTTCTGTGGCTTTTTAATCACTAAGGACTTTCTGACTTCTTTTTTTCTAGCTTTATGGCACTTTGTGAGAGTAATACACACTGTTTTCCTTGCTGTTTTTTTTTGTTAGAGAACTCCGAAGGGCCTCTTTGGTTTGGCAGCTTAGCACTGATTTTGTGGCCTATAAATGATGGCTTGTTTGCTCGGTTCAGACTTCACTACTTCTCTGGACTTTCTTTTCTTAACATGTAGTTCTTGTTTCTCCTTCCCTGGTGTCCTAGGGTGACTTTTTGATCCTTATATCCCCAATCTGTATATTGTGTTGTGTGCCTTTAAGATTGATTTTGAGAGCGAAGCAGGGAAAGAAGAAGCACACAGGTTGTTTTGAGAAAACTCATGCCCAACTTATCACACACAGGTTTTTACATTACTCTCTTGCTTTCGTTCACATGAGTGGAATGACTTGGTCTGCTTTACAGCGAGCCTACCACATGTATGACCTGCCTTTAAATGATCCTGCATTCACTCCTATGCATGTGTGTTTGGCTGAAGTGCGGACAGGCTGCAACACAGAGGCCTGCTTTGCTCTTAGTTTAGCTAACTAGGGCTGAGAAGTTTCCTAGACTGTTTTTTTTCTTTTTCTTGGGACTGTTTAAACCTGCTCTGGACTGAAAGACCCAGAGGAGCACTGAGAGCTGATACCTGTGGCCTACCAGGGCCTGGGCCTCGGCATTTTGTCAGCGCCGGGGGAGCTGGTGGGAGACCGAGGGAGCTGAGCTACAACCCACATGAAAGAACTTTCTGAATTTACCATCTCACTTCAGAGCAACAAAAAGCTTTATTGTTTCATATTATTAATTCTTTATGCTTGTGTGCACTTTGTTGAATAAATAGTTTTTTCCACTTTTCTCCGAAGAAGTTTTTTTCCCGGACCAGTTTGGGGGGAGAGGCTGTTTGGGTTTGCTCCCTGAAGAAACCCTATTCAGGGGTTTTCTCCCAAATTTGCCCTAAACCAAGATACCTGGTGTAGGCAATACAGCTGTTACTTCAGGAGCTGAGTGAGCCAGACAGACCTAGCCTGCTGTGGGGTGGTGCCCAGTTCCACACATGTGCCCAGGAAGGAGAACCTGACACTGCTGTGGGAACAAGTGGCTGCCTGGTTGGGATGCCTCACCCTACAGGCAGCAGACCCTGACCCAAATGTAGCCCTAGAGCCAGCTGCCTGAAGCCAAAATGATGACAGTGTGAGAGATTCCCTCTGGACATGCAGGCTGCCTTTGGTCCCATTCTTTGCTCCGGATCCTGCTCTCATTGCTGTGAGCTGGCTCTCTGCTTCTGGCTTGCCGTACGAACCACAAGTTCATATCACTTTATTTAAGCAACTTTTTCAGTATAAGAATTTTGGGGGAACAGAGACAAATAGTAGTGTTACAAGAATTTCGACTACCTTAACCTTGAGATCATGTCTTCATAACTCATTCCTTGCATGCCATACAACTTCAATAAATGAGGCAGAAGTCTTCCAGAGAGCAGATATCTTCTGTAAATAAACCTATTTTATTCCCCAACATCACATCACAGGCTCTGACAGTTAAAATATTCCTATAAAGAGAAAAAAAGCACATAAACATACAATTGGGCTACCTCATAATGCCAGCACTTAAGATAGGGGACGTGTGTATGAAATAAGTTGTACAAATTTCTTACTTTCTTAGATTTTGGGTGCTTGGCACAGTCTTCATGTTTTACCAAAATGTACTCCCTCACTTTCTGGAATTAAGTTAACTCCTTCCAGTTTGAAAAACTAATGGGGCTGAACATTTTAAGCTCTAAGTACAGATCTCAATCACAAACCTAACAAAACGAAAGTATTATCAGACTGTCACAGTCTTGTACAGGCTGTGCTATTCCATAATTAGAGATGCACATTTCTCAAGGCCTTCACTGCCATTCTGCCATGTGGTATTTCCTGATTCAATCACTGTTTTTCAAGAAGAGATTTTCCAAGTGCTTAGAACTCATCTCTTCCTCTTCTTCCTTTTCTAATCTGTTCATTTGGCCAACTCTTCACACCAAGTTTTTACACTACTCTCTTGTTTTCCTTCACATGAGTGGAATTGATGCCTGGAAGGCTGACCTGAAACAGAGACTGGACAGGGCTAGAGAATAAAGTAGGTATTTATTGAAAGGGCTCCAGGTTCCACCTTGGGCCGGACAGAAGCCTGACCAAGGCTGCACCCAGAGTCTACTACAAAACACCACACAGAAAAGGCAGAGCCATCACGAGGTCCTACATTTTTATCAGTTTTGGTCCATTTGCATATTGGGGTTTAATTGTCCAATTACAGCTTCAGGTTGTGAGGTCCCATCCTTCTTGTTCCTCCCTCCAGTCCACCGTTGTTTATACTTTGGGCCTGGAAGCCGTCCTTGGTTCTCAGCAGAAAAGGGATTTGTTTTGTCTATCTACCCTGTGAAGAGAGCTTACTAGCACTTAATATGAGGCTCAGAACTACATCCTTAGGTAACAGAATCTGCAAGCTAAAGCTTAGGGCATCAGAATGATTCAGTCTGCTTTACAGGTGAGCCTACCACAAGTATTACCTGCCTTTAAATGATCCTGATACTTTAAAATCAGCAGTAACTTCCAGATTAAAACCCAGCAGCTTTACACTGAGGAAGCCCAATCATAAAACCATTCCTTTTTAAATCTAGGCATTCTTCACTTGTATAACTCAGCTGACCTGTTGTTGTTTTGCAAGTGGCAGTGAACGAAAAGAAAGATTAAGAAACCTGTAAGCTCATAACTGTCTATGTCAGCATCTGTATGGCACAAAAATCAATGTATGTCTACTCAGAAGATTTTTGTTTCACTTGTTGCTTCATTAAGAGCCTTCAAAATTTTAAGAGGTGAATGCAATATTTTAGGACCAAAGACAACTGACTTTTCATTTTATAGGACAGGAGTTGTAAAGTCCTTTTACATCCTCATGGCAGAAACAGGGAAGATAAGTAAGCAAGTAGGAAAAATCCTCTTTCCAGAATAGATATCATTGCTATGTCACTAAAATGCCACATTGCTAGGTGTCTGAAAAACATTTCCTTGGAAATATAAAAAAATTACAATTATTGCTTAGCAGAGAAAATCCTGGCAACAAGTTCAGGTCAGAAGAAAGCTGCTCAGCCACCCACTGTTTTCTGAAGGTGTGGGGCAAACGTGATGGAGTTGCAAGGAGTCCTGTTCCCCTTACAGCTTCCTGCTCACAGCTTGGTTCTTTCTCTGACCTTGAAATTACAGTATCCTGGAGGAAAATTCTTACCAGGTTTGGTGAAAGGGCCTATTTTAGAAAGCAATTGAGATGTTGAGAAACCCAGAATCCCTGTTGAAATCAGTGCCTGGTGCCAGGCAAGGGTCCAGCACTGAGGGTGTGTGTCAATAGACAGCTGCCCTAAATGAACATCCCTATAGTACATAGGTTCTTGTAAGCTCTCCACAAAAATTTAACTGTTTGTCTTATCAGTGAGTATGGCAGTTAACAGGATATTTTTAGCACATCTGCCTTTTCCCATGTGATGGGCAGGTAGAAGGAAAGCTACAGTCAGCACTGATCAACAAGTGGGTCCTGTAGCTCAACATCCAGCTCTCCATGGGTCACCTGTGACCATGACCAGTTTGGCAAAATGTGGTCCCAGCTGCTCAGGCAAGTGACACCTCAAAGGAGGAAGAGTGACAGAGCCAAACACAGACCTGGCAGAGCATCAGCTTGGCACAGATCATCCAGGCTAGTACACTTGAGGATGAGTGCCTTGGTCACTGTCAGATCCCTTGTTTATTTCTTGCTACAGACTCCCTCTTTTGTGGCAGTAAAAAACTATTTGACAGCCTTGTCTTCCTGCTTGAAACTGATAGCACTCATCACTACTTTTTCACTTCTCTGTTTCCCCACTACTTTTACAGGCAGTCACATACTTTTTCCTTCCACAGATGTTTCCTGCGTGGATCCCTCTTGTTTCTGTGCTTCACTGGTATCCAAGATAATTTTCTCCGTCCCAGGCTCCTTTATTTGTTCTTCTCTTGAATGATTTTACATAACATTCCAAATGACATTTTTATTGCAGTATTTTCATGGTCCAGCAAAATTTGCCAAGGGAGGTGTTTTACAAATAATATTATTACTTTGAAGACTTAGTCCTGTGGAATCACAGAACATGTGGTTATGTTTAAATACATTTGTTTTCACTGTATGTCCTCTATTATGATTTTGCTTCACTGTGTGATATTGGTGCAGTAAGTGGTATTTATCTGCAAGATACCAACAACATGATCTGATTCAAGTGCAACATGTTGGGTTGTCTCCCTCTGAGGCATGGAGGTGATACTTCAACATAACCTTGCCTGACCTTCCAGGAGAGTCTTCTAGATATAAGGCAGAACTAGTGATTGTACTGATCCAGGGCAACAGCCTGTGAAAGTTCTCATTATATTTTCAGAACCATCACTGATCAGGTCAGTTGGTCCAAATCCTACTTAAAGACAGTTTCTGGAGCTTCTAAAGTTTCCAAAGTTTCTGAGCCATGTGAGCACAGATACCTTCTGTGTGTGTAAGAAAGCAAGTCATGGCAAAGTGAGCAGGGTGGATGGCATATCTCTCCTCAAAAGTGTTCTCTGCAAGATCTTTTCTAGGTCAACAGATTTGGGGCTGACAGTTTAGGGAAAATAGTAGTGCAGTTAACACACTGTGAAGACTCAGGGTTTCTGTCTTCATTGGTCTGATTTAACCCTGTCACACAGAAGAACTGTTACAGAGATAATTAGATTTAAATTATGCACAAATATGGGATTGGCAATGGGCTACCTGCAGCTGAGAGCCCAGGCCAAACAGCAGCAAGAAGGAGGATATAGAAACAGTCTGATGGAAACTGGGAAATAGTGAGTAATTAGATTATGATAGGAGAAGACATTTTCTCTGAGAAGGTTTCAAATGCAGAAGGCTGTCTCTTAAACACAAGGTTTATCCCTCTAAAACCAAATTATCCCATAAAGAAAAATCTAAAAGGGATGGTTTAGCATGATCTCTATGGCCCAGTTAAGTGTGCTTTGTGCTTTCATCTGGAATTTTGGAAACATGTTTGAACCAACTAATTAATTTTTTTTGGTCAGCTTGTGGCCAACAGACCTGCAGGTTTCTGTACTATTTTAAAGGCTCTGGGAAAGCTGACTAAGAAAGGCACCTGTGCAAGTTGCAAGACTACATGTGGGGTTCAGTTATCAACAGCTCCCCGGTGGAAGTTTGTTTTTGGCATCACAGACTCAAAAAGGTCAAAAACTGTATGTTGAAGGTAATAATAATTATTTAGCTACTTATGTGCACACCCTTCTAGGTATATGGTGGTGACCAGAGCAAGAGGAACATTCCAGCCAGGAGCTCCAAGATCTCTTTGCAAAAAATTTCTACCACCATATATTTAAAACTTCATAGCATGCATAGTGTTTCAAATTTGATCAGTGTTGTTAGAGATGACCAGCCTTCATAGATGCAGGCTTCGAGCCATACAGAATTCTAGATCCACTGAGATGCCTGAAAGAAGAAACTGGTGCCTGGATATAATTTACCATTCTTTCCTATAAGAAATCCAGGTCTCACAAAATGCTTTCCACTGATGGACAATTATTTCTATCATGTTTGGGCAAAGTTTCTTCCTGTTCCAATCTTATGAATACTGGAACAATTCCTACTTAAATATCTTAAGCTCAGATAAGATTAGGTTTCTCTACTAAAGTGAAATTCTCAAGGTCACTTTCATTGTCCATTGTATCTAAATGCAAAGAGATAAATAAATATGTGTCTGGACTTCAAGGCAGGCATAAATTCAGTCAAAACACAATCAACTTTTTTTCCCCATTTTTGTATTTACCACAGGCAGAAAATTGCCTGCTCTCAAAACAGATATGAACAATTTCTAAGCCTCATCTGCAAAGAATGCTCACTGTTTTCAAGAGCATAACTGAAGCAAAAGCTCCAGAAAATCCTCCATGTGCATATCCTCATGGCAGAGAAAAATGGCTCTTTCAGTTTTTCTCAAGCCATTTCCTACATAGTACTAGGTTAAAAGAAGATGTCAGAACACAAGTTCTGACATAAGGCCTGATACTGATTCCCAGCCCCTGCTTACATGTGGGTAACTTCTATTTAAACAAGCACTCAATCTCAGAAGCTGCCTGTTTTCTTTTACACCAAAAACCTGACAAATGGATAGACTTATCTCTGGTGAAAAACCAGCAATAAAAAGAAACAAATGCTCTTCTGGTAGATGTTATTCACTGACATTCTGGGGACACTGATGAAGTTACAGACCTGCTTCCCTGGGCTTTGTGAAACCTGGCAAGCAGCTCTTCATATCCATAATTAATGGATATCTGTGGTTTTCAAGAAGATTTTTTTAAACATACTGTCTTTTGAGAAAGAAAAAATGTTTTCCATCTCTCTTCCTTCCACTTTTTTTTCCTGGTTGATTCTTTTACATCAATCAACAGCCTTGAAAGGGTAGATACTGTTAACTCAAATACAAACAGTAGAAAGAATAGTCATTTTATTTACTTAATCTGCTCTTTCTTCAAGCTCAGCACCTTGCAATCTCTCATAGGTAGACTGCACATGAGAAAATTGGTAAATGACAGTGCTCCACTATCACTGCTTAAACTTCTACCTGTCCTCCTTTATTTCCATGACTTTGCAGTCTGCCAGTAGGTTTCAGAGTCCATAAATGTGCTCAGATCCTCCCACAAAGTGTGAAAGAAGTGTGTTGTGCAACATTTTAGTTTCATGAGAAGGGACACCTGAAATTTCTGCCCATGTCCTCTTCTCTGTGACTCTGCCAAGGTTTATGTGAAGAGCATCCTTGCACCAACAGTGCCTGGACCCTGGACGTATTATACTTGGCAGAGAAAGAGCTTTGGGCACTCTCATGCATTAACACCCTCTGACAACTAAATACCACACAACTGCTCACTCATTTCTCCCTCACTCCTACTCCCTCCCAGGTGGGGAGGAAAATTTGAACTGAAGAGGCCTGTCATGGTTTCAGCCAGGGTAGAGTTAATTTCTTCTCAGTAGCACTGACATTGCTGTGTTTTGGACTCCAAATGAGAATGGTGTTGATAACACACTGATGTTCTGGTTTGTTGCTAATTTGTAGTTATCCTAAGTGAAGGACTTTTCTTCCCCTTGTCTCCTGCTCTGCCAGTGAGGAGATAAAAAAACAAACTGGGAGGAAGCATAGCTGGGACAGGCAACCCAAACTGCCCAAAGGGGAACTCCACATCGCTGAAGGTCATGCCCAGTATGGGGAGAGTTACTCAGAAGGGGGGCCAGTCTAGGGGAAGGGGGGGTCTGGCAAGAATCACCAGGTGCACTACTTGTTTTTCCCTCTTTATAATTTAGAACCATAACTGTATTTTTATTTTATCTTCAAGTATTGAACTGTTCTTGCCTTAACCTACAAGTTTTACTTTGACTCTCCTCCCCATTCCACAGGGGCAGGGGAGAGAGAAGAGGATTTATTCTGTGTAGTGCTGACTTTTCAGCTGGACTTAAACCATGACAGCCTCATGGGTTGAGATGAAACGGTATTGTAATTGAAACAAAATGTAACTGTACAATAATAGAGGAGTAGTAGTAGTAGTAGTAGTAGTAGTAGTAGTAGTAGGAGTAATGGAAAGGAGAGAGAGAGAAAGGGAACCCAAGATAAACAAGACAACTACTCACCACCCACTAACAGATATCCAGCCTGTCCCTGAGCAGAGATGGGCCCCTTTTCCAGGGAAGTAGACACAGTTTATGTACTGCACGTTCTTCTGTGGTTTGGAATATACCTTTCTCCAGTTGGGATCACCAGTCCATCCTCCCTCCCAGCTTCTTGTGCACCTCTTCACTTGCAGAGCACAGAAATCGAGAAGTTCTTAGGGTAAACATTACTCAACAACAACAGCAACAGTGTGCTACTGAAACTATTCTCTTGTAAAATTCAAATGCAGCACTATGCCAGCTACTAAGAAGAAAATAAAGTCTATCCTGGTTGAAATTAGGACAGGCACAGTTCTGTCTGACATGCAGTCCAGACAACAAAGAGTGAGCTTTAGGAGGTAAGAAGAGCCTTTAGAGAAGGCAGGTACACCAGATGTTCCTATCACATTTTTTGCTGGATGAAGCAACTGATGCAACAGTGGGGTTTTCTTCTTCAGTCAAATAAAAAAGTGATGGAAGAACATATCATCTCAATGTAGCTGCTTCCACTGCAAAATAAACAATTCCTATTAAATTTAAATGAGTCTGATATAAACCTATGCTCAGTCAAACCAAGAATATCCAGTCCAGTAAGTTGTATTTCATTATATTATACTTTTAGATTTTTCTCATCTCGGTTTCCTTTGCTTTTCAAATTGTCAGTGAAATTTTTGCAACACACTCTATTCAGGGAAGAACTTCCAGTGAGGAAACTATTTAAATAATCTTGTTATGTCTTTCCATCTGTTGGTCCAAGTGTACACACAGTTTCTACTAAATATGAAGTAAACAAACTGCTGCATCTGTCCAAGGCTGTTTTGCAAACTTAACCACATCAGCACAGGCCTCTGAAGTACTTGGATGAAATAAGCTGTTTAAGTATGAATTCTTATATTATCAGTGTTATTGAGATGTTCCAAAACAATCTGGTTTATACAGAGGATAAAATGTGCCAGAATGGGAGTTAAAAAAACACAAGAGCCAAGTGAGCTGAGAGTCATCCTGACCTGCAACCTCCTAGCCTCTAACAACCTGCAGTTTAGGAAGTTACTGCAGGGACAAATCCATGGGCTGTCCTGTCGTGAACCAAGAACAAATTTACTCCTTTTTTTTTTCAACTCATTCACACTTACGGGCTCTGAGGACTTCTGAGTAAAAAAGTTCCACGTTTGCACAGTGGAAAACAGACTTCTGGGTGCTTCAGGCGCTCTTATTACTTTGCTGCCTTTCAGGTCCCCAAAAGCTTCCTATTTCCCCCTCCTTGCTGCCTGTGGTTTACAGGTGTCACTGACTGCCTCTTCAGACTACTTCTTTTCTGGCAGGTATTTTGTTAATTTCTCTGTTCTCCTTTTGTTTTCCCCCATGAAATTAGGAGGCCAGGACTTCTGGCAATACCACAGCAGACACTACACCATGATGAGCACAAAACAGATTAATTTCTGACTAAAACACCCCATGATGAGCTTACCCTTTGGCTAATGTAGAACATTGATTAGACAACTTTGGGGACCCCCACTGCACTACAAACCTTCCCCTGGCATGTTTTGTGACCAGCTTCTCTTTTTGACCAGCTTCTCTCTTGTGATATCTTCTCTAAAGGCTTTTGCTGAGGCCTGTTTTACACACCCCCAAGCCCCTGTCAGAGACTCATCTGTGCCATCTGGTGCTTGGTCCTCCAGGGACTCTTGTAGACTTGTGAGGCACCATGATCTTTCTCACACATTTAACTGAGTGCATTCTTCCGCCTTAATTACCGTGACATCTGGAGGAAAAATAAATGTTTTCATATGAAAAAATTATATTCCTGAGAATTCATGACCACACAGCTAGCATCTGGGGAAATTACTCTCTTTGGGACAGCCCCTTGGGTATGCAGTTAGGATCTGCATGTGAACTTAAGCTGTCTTTCTAGAGGAATCCATGGGTTCGGGGCTGGTCTACAGGGGACTGTGGGGAGCCAGCTAGTCTGCCCACGTCCAGAGCCACCTGATGAGGGTCCCATACTTGATTTGGCTTTCTGTGCCATCATTAGGAAGTCTCTTGCCTTTGTGGTTTCCAGGCCAGCCATGTGGGTGTGTGTTGGAATTGCAACTCCCAGAAATAGTGACGACCCTTGACTTCAGAGACCAAATAAAAACCTGCTAGACGTGCTGGGTATGAAGGGCCATGAGACTCTGGATAAAGCATGGAGCTGCCTGGCCCCTGGGTGCCAGTCCACTTTGTTCCCTGCAGGCAGGGACCGGCTGAAGCTGCACCAAGCAGATTAGCTGTGCTTGCCCCTCCATATGCCAGCTCTTTACAAGACCCCTCTGTGCTTGCAGAGGTCTCTCTGAGCAGTGGATTTGCTAAAAGCACACCGAGACGAAAAAGACCTCCAGGTACAGCTCTCCAGTCCAGCACAAAGCTGCATGGGGTGGTCCAAACCATTTCTTGCCATGTTTCCTCTTCACCTTCCAAAAAGTGAAGTGTCCTGATGAGTAGGAAATACACAGTCCAGAGAGGAAGATATGACCCTGATGTGAGCAGCCCATCAGGTAAGTGTTGGGACCAGTTCACTGCGTGGCAAGGGCTGAGTCTGATGTGTCCTGAGAGCCAAGCTGACTCTCAATAAACCACTTGGAACCAGGGAGGAGGGGTCCCTCCCGATGCTGCAAGCACTGGCTTAGCTGGGTCTGAATTTCGTTCTGGTCCGGGGATACAACCACTGCCCCGAGAGCTTTCCCCTCCGGCAGTGTGTGAGCCCTCACTGTTCGGACAAAGTCCCTTCCTCCCTCCCTCCCTTTCCTTNAACCCCAAAAAACCAACCAAAAATACAACAAAAAAAAACACCCCAAAAAACCACGACAACAGTAAGAAACCAAGAAATACAAAACAAACAAACGAACAAGCAAACACACACACAAAAAGCCACCTAAAACGTGAAACAAGACCGCGTCTCCGGAGGACAGCGGAGGCGACGGGCGCTGTGTCCCGCGGGGCTGCGGCTCCGTGCTCAGCCCACGGGTGCACGATTAAATAAATCCCCGCTTGGTGCTCCCGGCCCGCGTTTGCCGAGCCCGGCGGGCGGAGGGAAGGAGACTAATTCTCCCTTTCAAAAACCAGGTTTGTCACCGCCCGGCTCTCCGGTGCAGCGGAGGACGGCGCGGCCCCTCCCCGGTGACGGTCGCGGTCCCGCTGGGAAAAGGCGGCGGCGAACGGAACCGGGGCTGGGGTTGTGTTCTCCGGGAAAAAAAAAAAGGGAAGAAAACGTCGGCGGCTGTCGGAGGGGTCATCTTTTTGTCGCTTCAAACGCTGTAGCCCGAACTTATCAAGTGATCTTCGTGACCGAGCGTTTCTCACTGTGTGTTCGGTTTGTTTTTCCGGGACCTAAGCAATTTTTAATGTACTATACACTTCCCGCTTAATCCCCCTCGTTTATTATATAATTACGGTTTCAAAGTGATTATGTAATTAAAATCATGTTTCACTGCAGCGTACTTCAAAAGGAAGGCAAACTTCCCTAGCATTATTTGCCGGTGATGTCATAATTTCCCTGTGATATTTAAAATAAATACATTAGTCCAAGAATTCTAAACATGTCTGAAAGTATATAATGGAATTGATTGGCATAAAGCAACGGTGAAACCTATCACTAGTTTAATATATTTCTATGCTCCCATGCAGTGTAAATTATAGGATAATGGGGTGCAGGCGATGGTAAGCTCTGTTTATATAATCCATTTCTTCACACAAGTTCCCATTGCTTTTCCTTCCCTTTGCTGTATGTGGTGGTTCTCTGATCCTACTGACCTCAGCCATGTGTTTTCACTTTTTCTTCTGATCTCAATTCCATGACCAGCGGGGAATAAAATACAAATTGAATAGTAACCATTCACAGGCCACTCTTTTCAAACTGTTGTTAAGCCTTCTTTGTCTTGTCTAGCAATTGATAGATAAATGTGTCGTATTTTACCCAAGTCTTTCTTCTCTCCTTGTAAAGCTTTGTTGCCCCAAGTTCCTTAGTCCATCTTTCTCTTTTTCTTTATAAAGAAAATCATTTCATCAGGGCTTGTCACCGAAAGGGACGGTTCCCTTCATTGGCAGTACAAGGGGTGATGGCTAAGCAGCGGAATTGGACAAAAATATCAGAAGGGGGAAATAAAGGAATTCCCCAAACATTTGGTCGGATCTATTCCCAGCACGACTGGAGGTTAATTTTAAATTTGACTTGTTTCTTCTGTAAACGGTAAATAAAGTGCTCCCTGGGCTGCATGAAGTTCCTTTCTGAAAAGGAGAAAGTTCCCGAAAAGGGAAGAAAATAATAATTAAAAAAAACCTTTCGTCTTTTCCCTCTGCATGTCTCTTTTACTTCAAACCTGCTTTCTGCGCTCTCAGGCGGGGCCGACGCTGTTTATTCAGCTTTTCTTGACAATGAAAAGCAACTAAGAGAGGTTTAAACGATCTTCTGTTATTTTGGGACTTGTTTTTCCAGCAGTCTTCTCCCGGGCTGCTTCTTTGGGGATATAATGCAAAAGAAAATAATTTGGAAACCCATAGAGAAAAACATGTCATCAATACCATGCCCTTTATTTGATTAAAAAAAAAAAAAACCAAAACCAAACCAATTGTCGTGAAGGTTTCTTCCGTGATCATCTAAACTGCGGAACAGCGATGGTTGTAATTATTACCAAACTGCCAACATGCTGAAGGCAATCTGAGATAATTTAGCATCTATATTTTAAATAGCTTGATTTAAATGTCCTTTTTCTTTTTCGGCTTACTCCACCTCTATTGCAACCCGGGGTTTAGCTATTAACAACTGTTTTTAAAGCGGTGGTTGAGAAGAGGGATCTTTTGTTGTGCCCCTTTTTGAAGAACTCCTGCTCATAAGCAAACATTTTGAAGAGTGCATCGGTCTCTAATCAAAATAATCCAGATTCTTGTGTGAAAGGTAAATATTTTGCAACCACATTACTGGAGCTGAAATAACCAAACAAGTCAGACACCGAAATTAGCAACGTGGTGAAGTGTGGGCAGTGAGAGAGCTACAAGACGGAGAAGAGGTCCTCTTAACCTGCCAGAAGCTGTCGAGTGTTTCTTGAGTAGAAAACGCTGCAGTGAGGTTTTGAAGGAAATGCAGCTTAGCAGAAAAATAGTTTTCGAAATTTTTTCCGGAGACAACGACCGTCTGAAGCGAAGCCGTGTACCTGTAAAACGAGCCCCTGTGTATCACATGCTTCATATTAAACTTTCATGCAGTTTTCCCTCGCTGTTTTTTTCCAGCTAAAGAGTTCTTATAAACTTTCCTTCGTTTATTTAAGTCTGGTTTTCATTGCTGCAGTTTTGCATGGTTTGCCTTTGTTTAGTTTATTAACCCACAGGGTTACTTTAACTAAATATTTGGGCTGAATACTTTGGGGTTGGATTTCAACGTTTTCTAACAAAATTACGGAGTTTTTTGAAGCCACACAGAGAACTCTGTGTTGACTTTATTAGTCAATTTAACAGGCTATAAGGAAAATAAAAATAAGAAACATACTAGCGTATCCCCTCCAGTGGGGATTGGGGTTGAAACTGGTCTCTTTTTTAGTTTTTCAGATGCCATCGAGGCTGCGTTAACTTTCCTAACGTTTTAACAGGATTGTCAGATGTACAGCACTTCTGCTCTGCCGAAGCCCCGCGCGGTGCCCGAAGCCGATCACGGAGGTATTNTGTTTTTAAAAGCATTTGCCCTGATGACTGGGACAGAAAGCAAGTGGTTAGCCAGGGAGATATGGGCACTTGGAGAGAGGGTGAGCTGCAGGCAGTCGTGTGTGTTGGGAACAGGAAGCTCTTCTACAGAAAGAAAGCAAAATCTCCCTGGCATGGTGTCACTTGCCTGGGTTTTAGGACCCCTGGAACAAAAAGTAGGGTGGCAGCAAGCTGGCCAGCTGCTCAGTGCAGTGCACTGTCAGAAGGAAACCAGGGGACTCCTCCAAGATACTACTGTGGATACGAATCCCCAATCCATACAGGAACCCTTCCATGCCTGTGGATTTTCTTCAGGGCACACACCTCTCTCAGGAGGTAACTGTCCAGTGCTGTGCTGTGCACATCAAAGGGTGCTCTACAGAGAGGCCCAGTCCTTGAACAGTGAACTTTTATCGTTTAAAGGCTGGTAACATCTCCTGGGGTGAATTTCCTGCATGAGGAATGATAAGCAGAGCTTATAGCTCCCTTTTCAAATGGGGATCTGCAGAAGTAGATAATCTCAAACATCAAGAAAGGCAGAGGAAGGGTATCAGAGTGTGGAGATGCTACAACAGCAATAAGACATGAAGACCAGTGTGTGGATGTCAGCTCTCTTAGGAAAACAAGAGCCAACAGAGAGATGCAAAGAGGGATCAGGAAGGGGCCAGATTGCGAAGGAGCCTTGCAGGGCATCATCGAAGGAATAAATGGAGACAAAAGCTGTCTTTGTCACCATTACATGAAAAGAAAAAGACATTGGGGTTTCCAAACTGCAGAACACCACAAACCAAAGTGAGAGCTATGCCTGCGTGGGTGAAAGAGAAAAGTCCTGTGTCAAAACTATGGGTGGACACAGCCAGGAAGTCAAAACTTGCAGAAAAGCCTGAGCAGAGCTACAGACAGGTCACAGGCCTGCAAGAGGCCCTGCAGATCCATGGTCAAATATCGGAGGGACAGTCCAACATTTTAGAAAAAGCAGCTGCTTTTTTAGTGGTGTTAGTATCCACTAACCACTTTAATGACTTTGAATCTCAGACTGAGATTTTAGATAGTAATGTGAACCCCAATATAGATGCAGTAGTACACCTAGCAGAGAGATGTGCCTTCACTTGTTCTAGGAAGTTCTCCACGAGGCCTAGAAATGAAAAAGCAGAACTCTTGCAATACCTCTCAATGGTAAATTAGTCAGTCCACAATGACCAACAATAACCCGACAACAAATGTATGTCATGTCTGTCAATGGGATTAATTCAGTGTAAAAATTAAGCTGTCACTTCTCATAGAGTAGCTCCCTGCCAACACGCCATAGTGGACACAGAGGTTGTCCACTGCTATCTGGACAATAAAATGTGAATATGTAACTCCTTAAAATTTGTCCCATTCCATATCATTAATGTAACATTGAGATGCTTTTCTGATACCAACATGAGAGAGCAGAAGAGCAAGAACTGTCTTCAAATAATATTATATTTTTGTTTTACTTACTTGCCATTGCATCTTGCAAAATACTTTGTGGTTTCTTGAACAGAAAAAAGGGAAGCACAGAAGGTCTGTGTTAGAGTCATGCTTAGGATTCAGAAGAAATAAAATCTTGGAGCTTAGCTAATAGTGAAGAAATAGGACAACTTCTAGAAAAGGCTAATAAATGTTCCCTCTGTTAAGTATTGCTTTAATTTGTCTCTCTCATAAGTGATCTTGCAGTACTATTATTCCAAAAAGTTAAAATTACTGTATTAAAACCAGGTTTTCTAGAGCTCAGAGTTTTCAGCAGCAGTCTTTTATTTCACTATGTAATAAGAAGATACAAATTTTGTTTTTTGGAGAAGTTCTGTGTTTTCCTTCACTCCAAAGAGTCAAGTCCGAATAATGATTGGTCATGACTCAGTCTGAAATGTGCTGAAATGTGGCAGCAGTAAGTAGTGAGAAGAGTGAATGAGCTAGAGAAACCTGGATCAAATGAGGAAAAGAGAATAGATTGGGAGAGGAACAGGTTAAAAGGTGAAACAGAGTAAAATTGTCGTGATGAAAAAGACACCAAAGACAAAAGTTGTCTGCAGTAGCTGTGTAGCCTGATAATCACTTGGAAGTGATTATCAGTAGAGATTATTACGCAGTAGAGAAAAGCATTACTAAATCTCCACCTCAGACTTGATACTATCAAAATCCTTAGATATTCATCTTGTTAAGTGTATGATATTACAAAACTCTTAGTCCCAGCTCTCAGCTGCAGTTCCCTGCTTTGCAGCATCCTGAAAGATGCACTTCAGCTCTGACTTTGTTCAGTGTGTTAAATCCAACTGCAGCCAACTTTAATTAACAAAGGAAGAAAGGGTGAACCAATGATTAGTTGACAGATCTCCCGGCCTGTCCTGTTGAAAATCACCTTCAATGGCTATAGGACAAAAAAAAAAAAAAAGAGCTTAGCATGTGTTATATATAGGACTGAAGATAAGTCTTCATGATACTGTGTATTAATTTTTCTTTCTGATTTGAAGGATGGCCATTCACATCCTTTGGCACTGCAAGCAGTATTAAAAAAAATTCTAATGAGAAAAACCACCCCACAGCAGAACAAAACCCACACACAATAATAATAAATTACATAATTGCATAATTATCCAGTAATTTGAAGCAGTGATATACAGCCCACAAAATAAAAATCATTCCCACACCCCCAGTTTTATTTCTGTGTGGGTTAAATGCACATATGGAGGGGTGATAGATAGACACTGTTTATATTCAACATGACAGAGCACTTATTCTTAGACATAGAATAGACTAAGATATCAGATTTTAATGCCATTAGTATTTTCCTACATCAAACTGGGGAGATGACAACCCAGGCCTATTCTAATTAAAGATGAGGAGCAGTTTCATCAGTGCATTTTTTCTAATGAATATTTTATAGTGTTAAGTATCTATAAGATAAATGCTTAACTAGTCGTTATATAGAGTTTTGGTCTAAATAATGAGAAAAAATTAACAAATAGTAGCAATATTGGTGTGACACAGTTTAAAAGGTAGATGGGATTGACTGTCAGATAATCTGTGTGTGGTGACTCACATGGTGGCTATTTCAAAACAAGACAGAGGTTTCATATGTGTGCCATGCCACCATTGATACTTACCATATTTTATGTGCTATTGGTCTTGATCCTTTTTAGAGGTTTCTATTGTTGTGGGCACTTGAGGATGTGGAGTAATAGACAATCTCTGCAATTTAAATTGAGAAGCCAGATGTTGAGTTAGATGGGACATCAGGACACAGAGAGGTAAACAGACCTCCCCAAGAGTAGGCAGCAGCTCAGTGCTGCTTTCCACTATGGGTATCTCTTTATGTGTCCTCACAGCAATAGCTAAAATCTTTTTTTTGTTTGTGAAGGCTAAAATGAACTGTTTGTGTAGTACAACATAGGAGGAAGCAATGCACTATTTCTGCAAGAGACTTAGTGGGCTCAGGAGAAGTATAGAGGTGTAGAGGACTAGAGAGATGCAAATGCAGTCTGCTGTGAGTGTATGCCAGTGTATTCAACATTATAGCTCATAGCTGTGACCAATGTAACCACCTTTATGCAAAATATTTATGTGTCTCCTTGTACTGTATTTTGTAAGATGGAGGGTTCATGTATTTGTGTAAACACATATATGCATGGAATTACTCAAGTGTTGTTACAATCATCAGGGAAAATGTGTACTATTGTATTTCCCCCAAGTTTCTCTGGGTTGTAACGCCCAGAGAGGCATTTGAGAGAAACAGAATTAAAAGATAAACAATTGTTTCTAGGTATGTTTCATTGACTGGGTGGGAAATGAGTGTCTTGTGATAAAGACAATGATGACATCATGATTGCGGGCGTATTAGTGTTATCTGTGAGAGAATATTTAATTTTCCTATGTTTTAGAAACACTTAAGAAACTACTGTGTCAGAAATTACGATAAAAGAAATACTCTGGACAGATTTGTTATAGAAATAACATTTATCTGCAAAAAGCTTATGTTGACTGCCTTGTACAAAATCAGAGATAGCTGTTTGTTCTTGTGGTACAGCCCTGTTACTTGGCAAGAAAGCAACTCGCCAAACTTTTAGAAGAGCACTGTCAGTACAAATATGTAGATATGTATTTAGGTGGTCCAAAAGTCTGGCAAAGTAGTTTCAACTACTGGTTACAGATTTTTATCTGCTCTACTCTAGAAATTTGTGCTGATTTGAATCAGTAATTTGTGGTGTATATTGCTGTTATTTTCTTATTGGTGCTACTAAAAGTGTGCAAAAATCTTCCTTTACCTCCTTCAAAGGTCTTCATTTAGGAGAAAAAAAATCCAATGATTTTCAAAATATATTTCCTTCATGTCAGTGTTATGATGTGACAGGCCTAGCATTGCTCTGTTATACCTTAGTGAAGTGCAGTCACTTCCTAGTGAAATAACATATTTGAGATTACAGTGCAGTTCAAAACTTGTGAGGATTTATGAAATAGTCCTCCAAATCTATTAAATCTGAAACAGAAGGGGAAGACACAGTGACAGTTCATTTGTGTCAGCTCATGCCCATTTGCATGATGCTATCCAGCCTATCCTGGTTTTTAAGTTAACTTTATGAACACAGAGAAAGTTACATACCTCCATGTTTTCTGTGCTCAGATACCAACAAAAGACAACATTATCCTCCTGTTCTTTCAGGACCTGGTGCTGAAAACCACCACCATCCTGACTGACAGAACAATTAGTGTTGTCAGCAGAGAAAACAGTCAGCGAACCAACTGAAGACCAATGTGTTTATTTTCCCACTCAGAGATGTAGTCTTCCCAGGTGGAGACTCTGAAAACATTCCTGCTAAAGCTGACATGGTTTTTTCTTCAGTGAGGGATTGGTCTACCCTGAACAGGAAATTAATCCAAACATTTAAGAGAAAGCAATACAAGCTGCATCAAGTGCAGGAGACATACAGTTATGCCACTGTCTCCACATGGAGAAAAATACCTCATTTTGAGAATACTGATTTTTTCTGGTTGGTTGTTTTCCGAGCTGATCACATATAAATGATGAAAGAGGATAGTGGCTGTAATGTCAGAAAAACTGCATAAGGCAGCATGAGGTAATACTCTATTGGACAAGACTTGTAAGTGGCATCACATGACCCTTAAATTAAGATGAAATTCACTCAGTAAATGAACTCAGAGTCCTTTGTTTTCTTCAAGTTATAAACATACTCCCTTGTTATTGTTCAGTTTCCAAATGTCTCTTTGTATAAAAGCATACTACAATTAACAGCACTGTGTCTCCTATCTGTTTATGTACCTTTTCTATTGACAACTAATGTGCAAATTTTCTTAAAATCAGCTCAGCTAACAAAGCCAATTCTCTTGCTGCCACCAAACGCATTATTTCTTAAGACATTTCTATTAGATGATATGACAGATGATATCAGAGAAGCAACACAGGACACGACAAAGAAAATTTTCAGCCTCCTTTTTTTATGCCTTTCATTGGGATACTTCAGTAGAATTGAATGCTCTGTGGTGTAGTGGCTTTGTTTTTGGAAGTCCTTTCAAATGCTAGAAGTGTCTCCTGCTGCCATCTGTATCAGAAAGGATGAAGTAATTTCTGAATTACTGATTACAGATTCTGAATGGAAGTAATAGCTAGAAGGAGATCAAAAGGCATCCATGTGTAAAAATGTAAACTGTTTAACTGGCAAAACACTGTAATTTTGCAATAACTTGTATTGATCATTTTGCAAGACAGACTCATACAACAATGAAGAGGGGGGATGTACACAAAAGAGAAGGGTTTCCACAAGCACAGCCCCTACCAGAGCCTACATTTCATGGAAATCCTGGACTCTTAGTGGAAATCCTAAGTAGTCAGCCAACCTCCACGAGCACATGAAGACAATCTTAGCTGGAGGAATTTTATCTGCAATACAGTACAGCACAAGTACAGGAGATGAAAAGGCAGATGAAGGTGTCACCACAAGCAGTTGGTGCCTCTGTGCTCCAAACTCAACACACACAGAGTGCTACCTAAACTCCTTCTTCCTTCCCCTTCTGCACCATCTTTGGTGGAAAACCCCTCTTCATTTGGTGGAAAAATCTGCTCTGGAGGTTTCTGAAATGTGCCGTTATTAAAAAAGAGGGTTTTTTCTTCTCTCTTGTGACAGCTATCAGATATTTTGAGTCACAGCTGCATTTCAAGAGTGTAAAAAACCATTTGAAAAAACATTATACATGGGGCAGTGCTGGTTTTTTTAAGATTGATGTGGAACAACTACTGCAGGTTAGAGGAAATTATAAGGAAAGCAAATTACAGTGTTGATTGTCTTTTTACTGCCTGAAAGCAAGACAGCACTCTCTTGTTTGTAGACCCAGAGCTATTTCCTAGCAGATTCCTGCATGGGCACAGTGCTGCTGAGACTCAGAACCAAGGAGAGCAGGATACTGGAAGCAGGGAAAGCACCCAGTATAGGATGTTGAGCTTCCACGTAGCTTTTCCGCTTTGTTGTGAGAGTAGCAAACCAGAAAGGGTGCTTCAGGTAAGTGCAGAAATTACCAGGGATTGTGGTGTTACCCCGTGGTGTGTTTTGCTTTGCAAGCAATAAAACATCTCTTGATTTCAAATATTGCCTTCCGCAGCTTGCCCACACCCTCAACCCCTAGTCTTAGCACTGCTAGCCATTTTACCCTGCAGTGTACACCCTCACCTCTTTACTCTCCTAGAGAGTAAGCATCCCCTAGAGATGCTAATGAAAACTAGTCAGCTGAATGAAGGAAAAAAGGCAGTAACCAGAAAAAAAAACCAAAACCAAAACCAAACCAAACCAAGAAACCAAACCAGACCAACAACTGCCTCTCACCAAAACAGGGAAAAAAAGAAAAAATGTGGAACAAAAAAAAAAAAAAGTGAAAAGAGCCACCCAAAACAAAACTCTTCCTATTTACTGAGAACCCGTCTAAAAATCTATTAAAAGATGTGTTCAAACATGCAGAGGTTTAAACGAAGGAGCCTGAGGTTAAAGGCTGAGAGCACTATGGATCCCAGAAGGACCTCTCTGCCATGCTTTAAAGCTCTTCATGCGCTCCAACACTGGCTTGTCAGAGGGCATTAACAAGGGTCTAAGAGATCTACAGAGGTTTGTTTTTTTTTGTAGGATAGGTGAAAGGAGCATGTGAATTAATTAAAAAAAATAATTATGTTTGTGTGTTTAGATACATAAATTTCAGTGATGTGGACATGCAGGTACAGTTGACCACTGCTTCTTTTCTCCCCCTAGGTGCAAAATTTCATCAGCATCCAGGACATTTACTGAGCTTGTTTGCTCTCTGCCATCCATGACTTCAAGCATTTACTGTCTCTTCCCTGTTGCTGTCCCTGTCCCTTCTTCCCATCCTTCTGTATGCCCCAGCAGATGTTCACCCTCCTCTGTCCTCCACAGTGTGGCTATATCCTTGGGTGGTCCAGCTTCCCTCAGGGAAATCAAAACCCCTTGAAAAAGAAAATGGAAGCTGCAGGAAGGCAGATAAAGCATCTTTCTTCCTCTTACTTAAAAGTACAGCACCACCGGCATATTTTCATTTCTTTAAACAATCTGGGGATGGTGAAGCCTCTTCCAGCAACTGTGCCTTTCTCTTTGATGCTGGTCTGGTCTGGGTACCCGTGCCTGAAAAGTGGAGACCTGCACTCTGACAGGAACAGTGAGTAAAACAGCAGGAGAACAGTCTGTGCTGGTGGTGCCATTCTTGGGGACAGCAGGCATTTAAATGAGGGGAGAAGGGCATTATGTGCAGGTCAATGGGAAAAGAAGCCACAGCCAGGAGAATAATGGAGCTGGACAATGAATGATGCATCTTGCAGGGGACCATTCCTATGGTGAGCAGCTCAGTGGCACTGGATGACATGACCTTATGCCGTGCCTCTCCAGACTGCAAAAGTGTCATCTTCATCCAAGCCCAGGGAAACACAGTGAGGTGCATTTACATAAGTCTTTAACTCCAGGACAGGAGGAAAGATCTGTGCTGGGTTAATTAAGAACCTGCTATCCAGGTAAAGTAATTTGCTGGCCTGAGAACCAGGGGATGCTGCTCCACTATTGTGAGCTAAAATTCAGTTTTGTAATCTGAGGCTTAATGCATGACTCGTGACATAAGCCCTTGCTGTACTGATGGTATCCTCCTGGGAAATGATGCATCTGGGTCAATGGCTGTGCCTGCATTTGCTTTCTCAGGACTGCTGCTATGTGACCTGAGAGTGGCAAGATCAGGGAACCAGCATGGGGGGATGGAAGGCAACGTAATCCCAGGGGTACAGCCATGGTAAAGGCAGAGGAGCATTTCTCTACCTCAGGCCCAGGCTGGACTGTGGAATGTGGGAAAGAGCCTGGTGTCATGTCCAGAACAAAGCAAACAAAACTCAAACTGGAAGAATCTAGTGGCCTGCCAGACAGCTAGGTTAGGGACTGGGACAGGATTGAAGGATCTCCCCCCCTGTGCCTTCCAATGTCCTTCATCGCTAGTGCCCTTAGCCCTCCTCTTCTTGCTTAGAAGCAGCCAATGATTTTCAAATCTCCAGTACTCAGAAAGCCAAAATCCCCCTGAGAGTCAAGCTGTATTGTTAGCATTCACATTCTGTTTGAAATGCACTCAAGCTCTCAGCAGGATGTTTCTGTCACTCTAGTGCTTCTGTCGCTTGCGACTGTCTGCAGCCTCACTTCAGATGCCCAGTTTTAGCTCTGAGCTGGTCCTGGCCTCAGCCATGACCCCTTTGCAGGGAACTAACACTTCAGGGCATGGCAGAGATGGCTGTAAGCACAGGGTGACAGTTGAAGAAGGCTTTCATGCCTTTGTTGGGTATCCCAGTGTGGTGTTCCCCAAACCATCCACAGACAGCATTGCACTCCCACAAACGGTGCGTAGTCTGTAAGCTAATTCAAGGTGGACTGGTCTCCCCCTGGGAAGTCTCCCTCGGAGACTTCTCTAAGCTCATTGTGACCCAACTGTGTCAAAACCATAAGCCTTTGCAACTTCATGTTAATTTGTTACTTGTAATTGGTTAATTCCCCATGTTCTGGGTTTTTATCCCCCTTGATTGGTTCCTTTTGGATCCTCTCCCCAATTGGTCCCTATGCCAATTCCTTTGCCCATTGGCCAAGTTGTGAAACCCCACTCCCTGGTTACCCTACATAGTCCCTGTCCCTTTGAGCTATCTGGTTCTTCCTCCTTGGGTTATTCCCCTTTGGATGTCCTGGAATATAGAAGATCTTTGAAGGAGAGAAGACGTTGTCTTGCTGTTTTATTCCTGCACCCCCCGAGGTGGCAAGTGTGGATCTGCTGTTCAGGCAGCCTCACAAAGGAGCAAATCACTCAGTGCCTGAGAGTGCCTGTGCTCCTGTGTCCTGGTTTAGGGCAAATATGGAAGAAAACCCCTGAAACAGGGTTCCTCTGGAGAGCAAACCCAAACAGCCCCTCGCGCCAGCCAGTCCTCAGAGAAAAGTGGAAAAAATTATTTATTCAACAAACAAAGTGCCCACAAGCTTAAAGAATGAATAATATGAAACAATAAAACCTTATGTTCTGGAGTGAGATGGCAAATTGAGAAAATTCTTGCCATGGGTATAACTTGGTTCTCTCTCAGTCTCTCATTCGTCTATCTGGAGGCCCAGGCCTCGGTAGGCCACAGGTGCCTCAGTGCTCCCCTGGGTCTTTCAGTCCAGAGCAGGTTTAAATAGTCCCAAAAAAAGAAAAAAAAACAGCCCAAGAAGCTCCTTTGCCTCAGCTAGCTAAACTGACTAAAAGCAAAAAAGATCTCTGTGCCACTGCTGTCTGTGCCTCAGCTGAACAACACTGTCCTGAGGAAAAACGCAGAGGAGTGAACACTGTTTTTCAAAACAAGCTGCGCACTTCTTTCCCTGCTTTGCTCTAAGAAGCAGTCTCAAAGGCACAGAACTCAACACACAGCACAAACAGAACAGAAGATTGGGGATACAAGCATCATAAAGTCACCCTAGGACACCCCGTCACACAGGGTGTCTTTTTAAAGACGCTTCTGACGGGGAAAGTCGCAGCACCTTCACCAGCAGACCAGACCATGATATCACAGTGGGAGTGGCTGTGACCAGCATGATTCGGGGCAAAATCTCTCTTGCAGGTGATTTGTGTGTAGGTAAGCCAGGTCCTCAAGGGGTGTTGGTTTAGTGGGTAGATGTGGGTGTGACTGGAGGTCATTATGAGTTTCACAGTAGGTAGAGAGAAGTCCAAATCTGATGAGCGTCAAAGTAATGGGAAAAAGATTGTGATTTTAAGGCACTTTACTGTGGAGAGCAGAGGCTTTTGGAGGACATCCAGGAACAATGATTTCCAACTGTTAATGCAGGCCAGGAGTGAAAGCATCTGATCTAGACCCCCACAAGTCCCTGGAGGTTGGTAGAGAAGTCCTGAGGGCACAGGAAACCTAGCAATTTTGCTGAAGTATTTCCCATGCTGTCAAAGGATTTCCCATTCAATCTTTCCATCTCAATTTTGAGCAACAGTGTTGGGGAAAGCTCAGAGAAGCAAGTGGGACCAAGATCCCCACAAGACCTATGAGTCTTGTCAAATCTCTAGTGTTAAGAATCCCTTTCTCTTTATGCCTTCCTACAGCTGAGGTTAGCTTTCTCACATTAGTGTGGCAAAGTCCTGCTGTCTCCCTCTCTGTCTCCAACAGCAGCTGTAGCTGCCACCCAGCTGTGCTAATCCAGCTGTGCCTTCCAGTGCAGTGGGAGTCTGCAGCAAAGTGCCACTGCTGTGGGTAAACCTCTGAGCCAGGCACTGCCCTCCCTCCACACTGCTCTGCTAAGCACAGCTTCCACCAGCTGCAGAGTGTTCAGCTCTTCTCTCTGCTCCACAATTTTCCATGATGTGTCAGACAGCATGCCAAGCTACATCATCTCATGCTCTTGGAGGAAGGTTAGCATTGAGATGCCTGCTTTGGGGACCTGGGTGGTGGTGTTTCCCAATAACTCACTCTGTAGAGATAAAGTGGAGCGCATTGTTACTAAAGAGATAAAGTGAGAGGCTTTTGTAGATTAGCACACACACCTGGTCTGTGCCTGTCTGAGGTATGGATGTGTCACAAGCATAAGCCAGGATTGTACTTCGGGGCTCATGGAATTTGCTTGACATTCAGCTCTCGTGCAAAATATGTGCTTCAGAATCTAGTTTCATTTGTATGTGTTACACACATTTTTAGCCATGATGGGGAGGAAAAAAAATTAATAGAAGGGTAACCAAGTGTAAATCTTTGTCATGGTGAGTTTGCAGGCAGCCTGGGAAAGAGCTCTGAAGTGGATGAACTGTCTTGTTCATCTCAACAGCCATCTTCAAGGCTTTCAGTCTAAACACATAAAAGCCAATGCTATTAATGGTTTACTCCCTGCCTATGTTAGCAGGAGACTGTGTGATCACAGCCTGAAATCACCCTGTTCATTGCTCAGAGAGCAGTCATGGTCTTAGGCCCATCTTCATATCTCAGCTTTTGCCTTAAATTGTGGACCTTCTAAGGAGTTAATGCACTGTCTTCCATTCCAGCATCTGTCAAGCACAGACCAGACCACCACCAGAAGGGTGCTCAATGTCCTACGCAGTTTGTTTCCTCTGTTAGGTGATTAGTGGCACAGAAACTTCACCAGCTGGACACTGAGGGGTAAAAGATGCACACAAGGTTGAGCTAACCCTCTTTGGATTTTGCTGGGACAGACAAGGAGTGCTCACACCTTCAGGGCCAGTGAAGATGCAGATGGAGGCACTTTTCCTCACTGCCTCTTGGATGCTGCCTAGGTGCACACCTAACCCACATGAGCACGGCAGCAAGACAGCAGGCACATCGCTCTCTGGGCAGGCAGGGACCTGATTCTAACTTGTAATGCAGAGGTTTCTCCAGAAATGCTGCACTGATCCTCTCCCAAGCAGTTGCCTTATTTCTCTGACAACATATTTTGATGCTGCAGTACAGTTCCTATGCCCAGACCTCCAGCACTTTGATCTTCTGATGGAACCTGATAGAGGCACTGCATGTTAATCCGTTGACAAGGATGCTGCTGTTTATGCTCCTAACATAAGTCACCCCTTCCCACTCCCCAAATTTCAAGCTGCAAAGCTGCCATGGCATTTCTGATATGCTCTTCTTACAGTGTCACAAACTCCCGGGTCTGTGCAGCGACACTTTAACACCCTTTTTGGGAGCAGGGAGAGAGGGATCAGTGAAGGATAGCAGAAGGCAGGGGACAGAGCAAGGCTGCACTCTGGAGAGATGCTAAGGGATAAAAACAGACTATTAAAGATCAAGGTAGTGCACTTCGAGCAGAGTACATAAGATACAGGAGAGTGCCAGTGGAAAAGGAGAAGAGCCATCAGAGCACACATAGCTGGGGTTTGCTTAATACTTTGCTTTCCATCCCAACTACAGGTATAATTAAAAGCACAGTGTGTTCTGGCTTCCTTTTCTAGACCTGTTGCACAAGTTACACATGCAAAGCATTTGAAATAACAAGGCACAAGAGCATCAAAGAGGCTCACACACACATGAGGGGTGACAGAGGAGTGCTCCCCACCTCCAGGAAGCCCTGAGTTAGGGATTGGCCTGTGCTGTGTGTGAGGCCCCAAGCAAAAGTGGCTGCTGCAGACAGCTGGGGGCTGGAATCAAGCTATGATAGCTCCCCCTCTGTGCTTGCACTGCTGGAGACAGGAACAGCCTGCGAGAAGCAGGGTTTTCACAGGATGCTAGACCTCAAGGAGCTGCTGTGTTTTAGGGTCTCTCTGTCTGCCATTTATGTTGTGGGATTAGGCCACGGTGGATAATCAACACACAGAGGAAAAATAGTCCTGCCGTGACTTATCAAACACACATGCAAGAGCAAGCATGAAGTACTTGAGGCTTGACAGTGGAGTGGATGCTGTTTGAAATGTAAGCACTTGGCTAAGGAAACATCTGGGCACAAAGGGGCAAGGCTGACTAATTACAGTGTAGGAACCACATGCAGGGGACAAGGCAGCAGAGCTGCTCAGAGTCTGAGGCAATGATTTGCTTCCCTTGTTTTGTGATTCACAAACCACAAGGGCTGCAAGCATCATTCAAGTGATGGTGATAACTATCACCACAGGAAAGGTGCAAAGGTTCTTGCTACATGAGAAGCTGTTGGTGATGATGGCAGGAGTCAAACCAAACTGTAGGCTCACCATCCTTCCTCCACAGTTCCCAACCAGCAGTGAAGACACTGACTAAAATTCATGGAAAGGAGCAGGTAAATGATAGGCACTGTTGCTAAAGAAATGACTTTTTTTTTTTCTTCTGCATCTGGCAATGACATGATTTCTTAACAGAGGAGCATAGTGCTTTTGTTCCTTATTCAAACAACTATGGAGCCATTCGCAGTGACTCATAAGAGATGAACTTAGGTCTGGTAAAAAATTTGCTTATCAGAGACATTAACTTTTCTACTTATTGAGTACAATCCTGTTACAGGCCACATTACAGCAGGCTTTCTTTGGATCCCAGCATCCAGGGATTTGAGAGGAAAAGATTTTTTTTATGCTTGTTTCAGAAAAAGACTGTATCAGAATTTAGCACATTGTGCCTTTCATTTATTTCAGTTTTACTATAAGGAATGCTCCTGATGAGAGTAAATTTCAGACGTGGATGTCAGGAATTACCCTCCCAGGGGTTACATTATGAAGTGGGGGAAGCAGTTGTGTTTCACCCTTCTGGCTATTAACAGCAACTATGGGGTCTAGTCCCACGCTGAGCAGCAGATCTGGGGGGTGTCTCCTGGGCAGCACAGGTTAGGACAAGGCTTTTCAACAAAAAGCAAAACCCGCTCAAAAGAAACAAATCATGTAAAAGCCAATGTGTTCTCGCTTCCTTGCCCACTCCCCCTCCCTTCAGCTTTCATGTCGTTGGCTCAGTTAATTAAAATTGCAGTAATAGGGAGGCTGGATGGTTTAGCAGATTGGTAATGGGATATACAGCCTTTCACCTCTAGGTCAGTGGTTCGATTGCGGCCCAAGTTGGTAGTGACCAAAAGTTATTAGCATCGAATGGCTGCTCGGTGACCCCTCTGAGATGTGTGGGTGATTTCAGTGCTCTCCCTCCCAGGAAGGTGTCCATCTGGCAGGAACTGCTTCCGTGGCTGGCACTAATTGGCACCCTTGCAGGCAGCCCCAGCAGTGCTGGAGATGGCCTGGGCACAGGAGTGGCATCAGTTCTCTCCACAGTGGTCCTGTCCCCTGGGCTGCTGTGGAGATGCTTGCCCTTGCTCCTGCCTTGCTGTGTGGATGGAGGCACATTGTTGTTGCCCAGGCTGCCTAGGGATTACCTCTGTTCAGGAGAAAAATGAGTGTGAGTTGGGCTAATATGATATCTGAATCAAACAGTTTGGGGAATGGTTGCCATTTGCTACTCAGGTTTTACTAAGGGCAAGCAATTTGGGGCAGTACAGCTGCTTTTCTACTTAGTGGAAAAGGCAGATGTGCCAGCACAAGGCTGCAGATAGGGTAGCACAGGTGATATGAATGGCAGGTGAAAACAAGACAGCTGCAAGCCAGCAGGACCTACCAGCATCCAAAATAGCCATCATGATGGCTTGATTTGCTCTGGGGAGGGCACAAAGCTCTGCAAAGACAGGGCTGGCCTGGGCAGCCCATGCTGAAGAAGAGCAGACACAAAGATTTACAAGCTATTGCCATTCAGAGTTCCACAGTCCCTTGGGAGGAAGAGAGAACAGGGGTGATCACCCATGCCAAATTCAGCTCTCTCAGTTTTCCGACCAAATTGTTATTATCTAATTAGTCTCTCATTTAAAATATTAGTATGGCCAAGGCTTCCGTGGATGTGAGTCAGCAGAGCTGCTTTGGGACGATTACACCAGCTGGCAATTTTCCTCTTAATATTGGTGACTCTTGCAGTAGTCAGGAAAAATGCAATCCATGTTTCTATTTTTCATAGCTGTGGCATGACAGTTGAGAGAGGGAGGAAAAGAGAAATCTTTTTCCAGCTTCCCTCAGCACAGTATTTGAGTTCCTTATTTTCTGGCCATTTAAATCCTCACAACTACGAAAAGACTTTTTAAACAGATATGACATGCAAAATTACAGAGGAAATATGGGCTGGCGTGAGTCTTCTGAGTCTTCTTGTCCCTCAGTTGTCTTGGGAAAGCTTTTTCCAGTGCCATCAGGAGTCCTGTGAAGCAGTTGTTTCAATATACAACCACAAATCTTTGATAGTTTGGTAGTAGTTTAGTTATAGCAGTGCCTGCAGTACTGTTTCTGGCCATGCTCAGAAGTGACCTTACACAGCAGCATCTGCTAAGCAGTTTACTGAGAAGGCAATAATTTTGGCCTTCTGTGTCCAGAAGGCTCTGCCAAAGCCCTGCCAAGGCAACAAATTTGCTTAGGAATTTGGCTTTCTCCCCCAGCACACATGTTGTTACTTGCAAACAAGTGGAAATGTTTCCTTTTGATGTTCTTGCTCAGCTCCTTGAGGTCAGTGCAGAGTCTGAGTCTATCCTCTTCCTTCCCCACAGTTTTCAGGCCTCAGCTCAGACTGCTGGCTCTTTGATTCTACAAACAATGCCATCTGCTGTCACGTTTTATAGTTCCTCTGCTGGGTTGTTTTCCCTTCAAAAGATGATCCAACGTAGGGGGTTGCCTGACGGACTCTGTCTCCTTCCACCACCTCACTGGTGAGTCTGTGTCCTAAAGCAATCCCGTTCTTGTGGACTTGCCAGACAACTGGTAGCCACTAGGCCACCAGCATAGCTGCTTTGTTTAACAGCAATGAGAGGTGGCACGTTCCTGCAAGCTCTCATTCCAGGCAGCTCGTGCTTCTGGAAGTGTGGGATTTGATCCTCACAAGGGACAAAGAGTCTCACCTTGAGCTCATAATCACCTTTCCATTGTAGAGATTCAATTGTTCTTTCATTTGCACCCCTGCTATTCCAAAGTATTTTTTAAACAGTCTGTATTCTTTTTCTGCAGTTTCATCCTTTTCCATGTGGTTTCAAAACCACTTTTTCTCCACCACTTGGAACTCTGAACTCTGAGTGCAAACCATGCCTTTCCTTTGCTGGTACATCTCAGCGGAAGGTTTACAAATAAATGGACATTTCATGTTCCTAAATTAGATGCCACATCAGTGGTATTGTTCCTTGGTTGGCATCAGTTTTCTTCTCCCTGTTCAATTTCTGTAAAACATTTTCTTCTGTGTTTAGCTGTGGAGTTGATGGTTGTCTGTTGCAGTTCATCTGTTCCAGCTCCTTGGCATGAAATCAGTGCCTCTGTATCTTGGGCCAATGTCTCTGGAAAGTCTTTCAATACCTCTCTATTGCTGAACTCCAAAATGATTTGCTTTTTCACAACTGACTCATATTCCACTTTCACAAAAATAACTTTTTGATTTGAGGCCAAGGTAAAACTGACTCTATTTCTTTTCGTTCTTGAGATTTTACTTGAAAAAAATACATTCCAGTTTTCACTGTGATCTACAGTTGTGTTGCAGTCATTACAGGCCTGAATAATCTTAAAGCACTTCAAATACACAGGCTTAAATACACATACAGAGTGGAGAAGGAGGATAATATTTTCTGTTTAAAGAAGTTAGATTTGAGCTATTATTTGTAGTGCAGAGCCTCAGCTATCCACAAGGACTGCCTGGCACAGAGGACTCTGCATGCAGTTTTCTCTATAAGCATGTCAGTGCTTTACTGACCACACACCAAATATTACCCTATTGAGATCCTTTTTTCTTCCCTTCAGACATCAGTCATGCTACCAAGTTTCAATTTTATTATTCATGCTTCAGCCTGCATATTATGTACATTGCTGAAGAACAACCTATAAATGATATACATTGCTTAAAAGAACCTACCTACTTATGATATGTGCAGAACTGTGGAGCAAATTGCCAAAATTAGGTAGAGCTCACAAATCAGTAGAGTAAGAAGTATTTCTTTCACCTTTCAAAAATGGAAGCCAAAATGTTCTGAAAGGTGGTGTATTAATCTTCAGTGTTAGTGAGCTAAAAAACCATTAGACAATGGAAACCCATAAAGATTTCCAAACTTCTTAGGCCAGCAGGTCAGTATAACTCTTCAGTGATAAGGGACCACTCTGTCTGCTTGTCATTGAACTTTTACTTGAATATCTCTTGCTCCAAAACATTGCAGAGTATTGTATTTCCATAGACCAAATACCATGGACTCACTGCTCCTTGGTGATCCATAAATGTCTATGTGGGAATCACTGCTGTGTGCATAAAGTTGCACCAAAAATCATATAACTACAGGGAACTAGAAAATCCCCGTGTCCTTCCTAGAAAGCTGTCCAGTAGAGATGCAGCTTAGATGCAATTAGTAATTTTTCATTCATTTTGTTTAAATACATCTTATTTAGCAGTTATTTTGCCTAGCCTTCAGTTTCTGTTACAAGCCCTTCAGTCAAAGAGCTTTTCTGGCACTGTGCAACGCTGAGCACAATGTGATGTTGATTGATGAGCACATCAGTAACAGGGAAGGCTGGCAAATTTCTGCTGTCTGTGTTACAGCCCCACGAGTCTATTATATTTATGTCAAACAAAGATGTGTATTCGCTTGAACCCAGTGCTTTTTCATCCATGCTTAATGCTTCTCAGAGCTGGACTCCCTACTGGAAGCTGTGGAAGGTGCACGCCTGACATGACCAGGCCAGTGGTGTTTCACAGTTTCTTCTAAGCAATCCTGGGGAGGTTAAGGCAAGGATCCTGTACTCTACTTTCACAAATTTTATGTACCTTAAAATAAACACCTTATTGTAGTTTTGCCTGTTGACACGCACAAGTGTTTAGTGAAAGTCCAGTCAAAGTAACAGTACACCCCCTCCCCATCAAAACAAAGGGAAAAAAAAGAATAAATAAAATACTTAGCTTCATGATATTTAAGAACATCATCCCACCAAGCAACAATATAGATATTTTGACATGTACAATCTTATTTAGGGAGTACAAATATTTTAAACATGACACATTCACTCATGGCACACTGACGCAAATTGCAGTATTCTGTGTTTTTGTCGTCTGCAAGGGAACTGGGAAAAAAACCCAGCTAATGCAAGTATGATTTTCAGCATCCATTTCAAAGAAAATATATCTTGTTAAAATATCATGATTAACAGCAAACTCAGGGTAAATTGCCAAAAAGTTACATAATGAATGTAGGGATGATCAAACTTGATATCACTGATATTGCAAAAGTAATGAATTTGTAATATCAAATTGTGCAGAAATGATATTTCAAAAATTTTTCTTAGTTTTTTTTGATGTACCATAAAGAAATAAAATAGGATTAGGCCATTCTTAAAATAGATTTTTTTAGATTGCCTTCAACCCAAAACTTTCATAGTTTGGAAATTGTCCATTGATCCAAATTCATTTGAATCCAGAGGCATGGGATTCCCTGGTCCAGGTTCTGTCTCATTGTGACATACCTGCAACTGGTTTGTTCTCCTTCTATGCTGCGTGAACTGAAATACAGGCAGAATTTCCAGTTTTGCAAAGACAGAGGAAAATAAAAATCAAATATTTTCTAAATCCAAATCTATTTAAATTCATTCAAATAAGTGGAAATCTTGGTAACCGCTAATAGTTGGAAGGGAAAGGGTCAGCTAACTTCAAGTATAGGCAGTATACAATTAAGCTAGTTTTTCTGTAAAGAAAAACATTATTTTAAGTATGTTTTCTGCCAACTGGTGGTCACACACAACAGAAGTGGTCACTTAGCTGAGTCTTCTGTTCTGCCTGAGCTACTCCTCTGTGTCTCTGACCTACTTACTCTTTCATCCAGGGCTTGAAACAAAAAATTGGCTGCAAAGATTTTCTGTCTGAAATCCAGCAAAACATTTCGTCATTTCCTACAGGCTGTTTCTTGCGCTCCTGTGGGAAAACTGGAAAAATCCTCTTGCATCCCGAGTTGTGTTGATGTTAACCCAAGGTTAATTTGTGCCACAGTTGGAATCTGTTGGATATCTCAGTGCCCACTCCCTCCTTCTCAGCAGCATCAACGCAGCTCTGCTAATCAGTAAAAAACACACCATCCTCCTTAGGCTTCACTCAGGGTGCCAAAATATACTTTCATGTACCCTAGAATTCCAGTAACTCCACTGGCACGGTGAAATTGCGCTGCAGAAAATGAGAGCAGAGCCTGGCCCCTGGCTGAGGTCTCGTACTGGGGCAGACAACAGCTGTGGGGTTTGGAGCATCAGGTTACTCAGGGGCTGAGCTGAAAGCTGAGACAGACAAAGACATGATTTCTACATTTTGGTTTTTCATAATAAACATGGACACCTGCAAAACAACGCACAGTCCACACACACTGCTAATAACCTCTTAGCAAGTTACATTACCAAGATTTTAGATATGTCTTCAGAGAAAAGATGGAATAATAATCATCCTTTGCAGGAAACAGAGTATATAACAGGATGGATACATTACTCCCCAAAAGGGGAGTCATTCATCTTTTTCCATCCTTTTTTTCCCCCTTTTTTCCAAAATTGGATGCAAACAGAGTAGGAACAGCCCTGAGATCAAACAATAGAATTTTTACACCAAACCAAAACCAAACCAAACAAAACCAAATCAAAACAAAAAAACCCCTCTTTGTGTGCATTGTTCCTTAATGTGCTGGATGGAATTTGTGGCACTTGGGAGAAAAGAATAATCTTTTATTAGTTCATGACAGTTTTGAATCTGGCTGCCTGATGAAAGGCAACATGCATGAACATTTGATATTTTACTTTTATTTCTTAAAATATTTAGTTAACTATGCTAACTTCAAATATTAAGCCAACATTTACAAAGAAATATTTGGGAGTGTAGAATCACTGTTACTAAAAAATAAACACTGCAATATAAACATTGCAACACTTGTAGCTCACTTATTTCAATAAACATTGTTCAGTAAGTAACTGAACTTCCATTGAAGATAGAAGAAGAAAGAAAAGTTGGTCCTCCTTGGGATGAAGACATTGCAAAATATAGTTCTTGGGAATTCATTTACTCAGTCTGTTTTGTAGTTTATATTACTTATGATTTGCTGAGAGTAAATAGATTTTTCATTTTAGGAAAGTTGAATTAAATTAATTGAGTCCAGATCACCTGGATTTTCAGCAAGTTAAAATACAGCACAGATGCAGATTTAATTATTATAATCCACTCCTGCCTAAATTCAAACATAGATTAGCATACCCCAGGCTTTATAACAACATCTATTGTGGACCAGATAGATACCTCCTATTTCAAAGTACAGTGATCCCACACTTGTATCATATTCCCAAACCATCTTCTTACTTCAGTAACATATATCTCATAAATTATTTTTGGGGTCTGAGTGGTATCACACAATTGCAATATCAGGGTTGCCTATGCTGTTGCTTATTAAAAAATATAGTTAAGTTCTCAAACAAATATACCTGTCCATTGGGCCTGCTTGTTTATTTTTGACAACTCTCCTTTTAGTATGTACCTGTTTTTATGGGAGGTCAACAATTGTAATTGGTTGTGATTTTAAAATATGAGCAAACTGCCTCATCCTTGTGCTAACCTTCCCTTGCAATGGGTGGCCAGCCTGGTGGGAATGCTGCAGAAGGGAAAAGTGAGGATATCTCTACTATCACCTCTACTGTTTTCCCATCCAACAAACTACTACACTACAATCAAATACAGGAGTGGGAAACAGGCAGGAGCATGGGACAAAGAAGCTCATATGAAGGACAGATGATGGGTGCTGATGCAGTTTCAAAGTGAAACTGAAGCCCAAGTCAGAATGTTTTTCAGCCTGTATAACAAAAAATGACAGCTAAGACCCTGCAGATCTTTGCTTCCAAATCTTTGAAATACCTAACACCTGAGATAAACCAGTTTGTATCAAAGACAGTGGTGTTTGGAGGGTTTTCTTTTGGAAAAATTTGTTTTACGGAAGAAGTTTTATGCGTCCCTACGTAATTTCTGGCTGAGTTGGTTTAGCACAGTCATGAGAGAAGGTGAATGCCACGAGAAATCATCTGAATCCAAGGTTATTTTAATAGCAGGACAGTAAAAAAAGGACAACCATGAAGACCACTGAAGCACATGACTGTAGATTTAGTCTAATTTTTAACTCCTTTTCTTGTTAAAATCGAGCACTTACAGAAAATGTTGCCAGATCATGACAGATCCACCTCCAACTGGATGTCTGGTTTGATTTAAAGAGTTAAATAATGATCCTCTGCCACATGTTGAGTATAACTTGAGGTTTTTAGCAAAGTATGTCTTAGATTAAGCCTACAGTATACGCCACAGCACCCTTGAGTTGTTTCTCTGAAGAGAAACAGCATTGCTTCTGCTCACCAGTTGAGAGGACTTTCCCTTCAGGCTAAATGAGACAACAAATTAGGGGTGGGCCCTTCAGTGTGGTCTTTTGCAAATGGAAGGTACTGCACTGTCTAACCAGGGAGGTTTCTGGCTAGGGAGGTGCAATAAGATTAGACAAAAACCAGTTGAAAAAACTGAATTCAGTCATACAGATCCAGCTGCAGACTGTTCCAGCCCTGTGGGAGAGGGGAGTCTTGGGCACATCCTGAAATGTGCATATCAAACAAGGGGAACTGCTGACATCTATGTACATACATACATCACACCTAAAATACCTATGAAAATAATGGTTCCGTAATGACTGTGCTGAGTACTGCTTGGGATTTGAAATCTTTTTGCAACAATTAACATGTAACAATTGTTTCAAATATTAGAAAACCCCATTTAAAAAAAACCCCGATAAATTACTACAGTTTCTTAAACAGCCATTATACAGACAATTTTGAAAAAAGCATGTGAATTCCTCTTTTGGTTGTAACACCTCCAAAGGAAAGATTACTTGCATGTTTCATGTTATTTTCTGTATTTGGTAAACCAGCTAACAACTTCTATTACCCCAAACAGCATAATAAGTATTTATTATACGTGCCTGGAACTCATCTTGCTGTTGCTTACTTCTAATGTCGTGCCAAGGTACAATTACCTATAAATGTTTGTTTCCATTAATTCAAACACATCTTTGGACAGTCTTAGCTAGCTGGATCATGTCTCTCTAGTGATTTCAGGTGGATGAAGTGAAAACCACTGGCAAGAGTAGGGCAGATGTGGTACAATCTTCCTGCCTCTGTCACCCCAAAAGGGCTCTTCTCATTACATCAGTTTGTTTTAATGAGAAATACATCGAGACGTCATTCCTTTCCCCCTTTCTGCATGCAAACATGAACATTACTGCAGTCTGGAGCCACCTCATTATACCAGCAGCGAGTAGCAAGTTGTTATCCAGGACACTTTGAGCAGAGGAGTGATGGGTCTAGAAAGCTACAAGCTAGATGCATTAGTGCATCTAAACATCAGGCAACATCAGAGGTCACCGGGAGGGCACTAAAATGGATTCGTGGCATCCTGAGCCTCACTCTCAGAATGGCTGTGACAGCACAGATACATGAAACGTGTCTGTGTCAAATAAAAAAAGGTATGTGTATGTTATATGTGGCACCGGAGGTGGAGCGAAGCTATGTTTTCATGCATAGGCATTCCTGTAAAAAGAACTAGCTCCAAAATGCCTCTCTATACCCTCTTCATGTCTCATTGTAACATGCAAGGTTACAGCAGATTTACGCAGCTGTAAATTTTGATGGCAAAGTCGTGGGGGACACAAAAGCACTTTAAAACATCACGCTTCTGCTGTATTTGTCCATTAAAAATCTACTCAGTAACCAGAACAAAAAGGTTTCAAGCCTTTCTGTGGTTATCAGAGGACTACTGACACATTAGACATGAAATACCATCTGCAATTCTGCTTCTAAGAGCATCTTGTTGCTTCAGGTTATCCAAGGATAGCAAACAGCTCAGCATGAGATGCTACATAAAGTGACACGAGATGCCCTCATCACACTGCACAAAAAGCACAAAGAAACCAGGTTTTATTGTTTGACTGTTTGTTTTTAAAGCGAGTGAAAAAAATGATAGGTTCTAAACATGACTCAGAAAACTCATATCCTTGCATGAACCCTTCCTTTCCTTTTTCCTACCCTCCCACTCCTAACTATTTCTCTACAATGAACAGAAACAGGCAGCCTGTTTCAGGCAGTATAAATATCTGATAGAGTGAAGATTGGAATGGATTTTCCCAACTTAAAGCTAAAATATGTTAAAAAAAAAAGAAGAAAATATTAGCTATTATTCCCAATTCAGAGGAAGGCAATCCTTTATTAAAATGGACACTAATTGCTTGAGATAGTATTAATAATCATCATCAGACCATTGGCACTATTACTACGACATCATAGGGCACCACATTTGCTGTGTATCACAGTTGTGCATTCTATTTTATAGGCCAGTCAAAGACAACATTCTTATCTTGAAGAACTTAAAATCCTGTGGGGGGTGAGAAAGGCCCTGCTAACCATTATTACCAGATAAATCCTTACAGAATCCTGTAGCAGGCACTCTGTATAGATCCTAGGAGATACTTGGATGTGAAATGATGAAAAATAGAAAAAACATTTGTTTGTATTTTTAGGCCTTCACAGTGAGACTCTTTTCTTTTCTTTTCTTTTCTTTTCTTTTCTTTTCTTTTCTTTTCTTTTCTTTTCTTTTCTTTTCTTTTCTTTTCTTTTCTTT
>VZDJ01000135.1:2129913-2332708 GCA_008694505.1 Cyanoderma ruficeps
TTACTATTGATAATAATAATATTATTATTGCTAGTAACAGCAATAAGCAGCAGGATGAAAGCAAAATATGAAGGGAGAAAAGGGACAGGGATGGGCCACAGAATAAAAGGAAAAAGAGCTGAAAGACATGGGTGTGGCCCTCAAGCCTGCTGTCAGTGTGGTTTGAAATGAAGGTTGCAAGAGGACAGTGGATGCCTGTCACCTGAAGCAAGGCACAGACCCCCGTGGGCACACAGGCTGCTTGAGGGATAAAGGTTAAGCAAATGTGGACATGAGATTCATAAAAGAGAAGGACAGATCCTCTAAGCATGTGAGACAAAAGACCTGAACACATCTCACCACTCAAGCTTTGATATTTTGGGGAGGAGAATCAGTTCCTCTAGGGGCAGACAGATGGAAGGGAAGGGAGAAGTGGTCCCTTCTTTTGCTGTACCCTCAGCCCAGGAGATGGAAACTTCCAGGAATAAAGGAGGTAGGCAGATGGGATTCCACATAATATTCCATATCTGTGACATACATTGAAATATCTATGAAATGGGTTGACGAAAGATATCAGCAGGGATAAAACATGCCACTGAGTAAGAAGGCGAAAACCTTTTCCTACTAGCACCCAGAAGAACACAGTATATTGACAGTATTTGAAATGATAACACTTACTGCAGGCTACACTTTGATCTTAAGTTATCTGCTGTTGGACAAAGACATAAAAATTAGAAGTTCAGAAAGACATTCTACAACAGTCCATCAAAACCAATGCCACCTAAGAATATCAGTGCTGATGACAACAAGAATATAAATTCACCATCAGGTTGTTACCATAATTTTTGAGTGCCTTGAATATACACACCAAACTGGCATGTAGAATTAGCAACAGAAAGAAACTATTGTGGTGCTCATCAGCTCGTTCGTATTTTTATGCCTATTGCATTATGAAATCGCTTCCTTTATAACCATTATGAAGTGAGGTTTTTGTATTAGTACTGTGAGGTTTTATCCTACAGAGGAAAGCAGATATTTAAGTGCCATGTACCGTTATAACACTGTTCAAAAATGGACCACTGCATTTTCTTTCCTTGAGAGGAAAAATCATTCCTGAAGAGGAATGGTCCTATCCTTTTTTTTTTTTTAAGGACATGCAAACGTTTAGTCATTTTAGTTTTAACACTTGCCTGTAAGGAAGGTGAATGTGGGTACCTTACAAAACTTAAGACAGTCAGACATAAATATGAACAGGATCCCTTTAAAGTTCATAAACTGCTGGCTTGCTCCCCCTTTTATGTAAAGGTTCAAGCATAGTATAATTAATATCCTATGCCATAAATTTCACTAGACCACAAGAGGGAGCAGCTTTCAGAGGTGCAGGCAGACAGGCAAAGAGGAAAAAACTCCAATCAACAAAAATAACCATAGAGGAGATGCTCTGTCTCAGAAAAGAAAAAAAGAAATAATGGCACTCTCCCCGCCAGCTGGGTAGTATATAAAATTTTGTGGCATAAAACCAACAGGCTCATCCTTCAGGCTGAAGTAGACAGCAGGTAGATATTTGCCCTTCACAAATTACTCATTTTAACAGAAAATCCTGTGTTCATTTTCAAACCTTTTCCTGGACTGATATGAACACTTTCTCCCAGTGGAAGACAGAAGTTGCAGCCTTAACATCTCAAGGTAAGTGTAGGATCACCTCTCTGAAAAAGAAGTATTCCTTTGAAAAACAATGCCAAGTCAAAACAACGCTGTAAGAAATATTTGACATACAAAATTTCAGGCCATATTTCCAATCCATCTGCTTTATTTCAGCACCTTCTATAGAACTTGTACTTCAGGGTTGATTTTCCTCTTTNTTTAAGGAGGAGCACCAGAAACAAATACAACACGCCTCACTGGCTTTCTCTAATCTTGGTGAATAAATCTGTTCACTTAAGCAAATTGCTGTGAATTCAAGCCTATTGCAATGGATCTCATCTCTTGCAAGAGCCATTAACACAGAAAGCTGGATTTTCTGCATCAGGTGAATCTGTGTGCCCAGGCAGGCCACTGCCCCTTTCACTCTGCTGCACAATCACATGATGGAGGAACATTTCTGGGTCAGAGAGGTAAGGGCATTATGTTGTGCAGTACCTTGAGAGCCACAGACTTAACAAGTGAAAGCACATTTTGGTCTTCCCTCTTAGCTTTACTGGCTTAGACAGTTCTAATGGGATGGAGTTACAACACTGATTAGTCCTAATTTACTCAATAATGTGGTTTCAGGTAGAATTTCTGATCTTTCTGAACTTCAGCTTTCTTTATAAAACGTGACAATAGTACCAGAAATGTTATTTTTTTCCCCTTGGTTACTCATAAAGCACAGGAAAGATTCTGTAGGACATTGTTTTCGTAATAAATGTAATATCATTGCTTTTGTAAACAGTGTGACCACATGTCAGAGTGGTGTCTCAGCTTCCTGCATGGCTGCAATGCCTGATTTCACACTGGGTCACACCCATCCACTGTCAGTCTGCACAGGGGCACTATGGTTGCCTGTGATCCCTGACTCCTATAGAGAAAGGCACTAAGTGGCAGAAGTACCTAACGTACCCTGGCATCCTCCCCCTATTTGCAGTTCTTACTGCAACATCTGAAAGAAATGCAAAAGCCTGGGCAGTACAGATGCAGCCAAAGAACACTGATTCAGCTGAAGGGTTCAAGCTCATGTGAGGGATTAAATGTAATGGCAGCACCTAAAGACTCAGTTATCATTTTCTAGAACCCCTGTGGTCAATTTATAGAATAAGAACAAGGATGGAGATGACAAAGGTGCAACAACTGAGGCTTGTGGTCCCTGTGGGGACCCTTTCTCCCTTCCTATACACACCATAGGAAAGGTTTATTATATAAGAGAATCACTTTCCTGGTGGGAAATGCTGGGGACAACAATGTCTAAGGCATGCAATTCTGTGACTCCCAGCTCCATGCAGCAGGGATTCTCAACTACTGCCCCTTTTCTGGAAGAAGACAGTGAGGCTTCATTGCTACAGTAATTCACAGAGGAAGGTCTTCTTCCCTGTGCCCTGTTGCATGCACAACCAGACTTAACTCAATGGTCCCAAGAGCAAAAAGCTTATCTGGAGGCAGAGACTAACTTTCAAATCCTCTGTTGGCTTGATTCAGAGCAAGGAGTTGGGTTCAGGTCTCCCATTCCCCAGGCTATCCCCAAATGAGCCTTTCTTCTCCTTAAGCTTCATAAATCCCTAAATATAAATAATTAAGTGTTCAGTGAGCCACACAGGGGAATCAGAAATGTAAGGAAGTGATTCTGCAGCCTGCTAGTTAACATGTTCAGCTGCGAAGTGGGCAAGTCAGGTTTAAACCACTGCAGCAATGACTAGTTAATTATTCATACAGAACAGCTTCAATGGGAGTGAAGCACCGCAATTATCCAACAGATTGGCAGTGGATCTACTCTCCTTGGATGTGGGAGAGCTTAGTTCAATCCCCACTCAAAATCAAGGTGGGGGAATAGTTTTGGGAATGGCCTGCTACTTTGGAATTGTCCCTGGGAGTACTCAGTTGATTAGAGCATCATGTTAATAACACCAAGGTTGTGGGTTCAATCCCTTCATGGACCACTCACTTGAGAGTGGGACAGATCTTTTTAAGTGCCTTCTAACTTAGAATATTCTGTGATCTAGAAAATAAAGTTAGTGCTAACAATTTGGCTGCTAGGTGAAGTGCATGCATGCAGATAATTCTGGTAAACTCCAATTCTCCTCCCCTTAGTGCACATGCTGCCCTAACATGGGAACATATCTGTTGAGGGTAAGCTTCATCTGCTGTATAAAAATATTTTGTACATAAAGTAAATAATCTGTGTTTCCTTTACAGTAGTGGTGAGAAAGAAGATCAAGGACATTTTCTGAATGGAATTCATCCCACTAACCTAAAATCAGCAAAATAACACCTTCTCCAGAAGCTTTTGGAGATGCATTTTGTCCAGTTTGGATGCAGATGCCTGTCTGGGAGGCATTCAAAGTCAGCCGAGGGAAGGCCCACTCAGGTCCCTGTGATGCACCCTGCATCATGATGCAGCCAGCCATGCATCAGGGGCAGTGCCCTGATGCACAGCACTAAAGCAGCAGCAGAACCATCCCTGGGGCTATGAGAGCCCCAGGTCTTGCTAAGTGGCACATGCTCTCCTTGCAGAGCTCTCTCCATTAGTCATCTAAAATTGCCCCTTCCTCTTTGCTGCCTTATTTACTTTGGCTGAAATGCACATCACAATGCATGCCACTTTTCCTAGGGCTTAAACACTGAACTCTAAAACACTGCTAGCCTACAAGGAGGGAGTATAACCTAGCAGCATGTGATTTGGTTTTGGTTTTAATCAGTTTACAAATTCTAAACACTGGGATACCCTAATTCATATTGGAATGTCAGTTGGAAGGGCATAATTCTCCTTGTTGCTGTACTAAAAGTGCCACTAGAATCAATGAGTGATAGTGTGCACATCCCACTGACACAGACAGGGATGTGATCCACCCAGTATGCTTGTCACAGCCCTCTCTGAGACTGACTCAATGCCCTCCAGATGGAGAAGCCACAAGTGAGTAGAATGAAATATTTTTTTCCATATTAAACAAGTAATAAAGTTACATGACTCTAGCCTGCATCATGCCTTTAAATGTGAAATTAGAATGTCATTGTCACCTCTCAGCAGATGGGGCAAGGGGTTCCTCTTCATAGTAAAATTTCCTAGGGAAACACGCTAGGGAGAACATTTTGGCAGAAACCCCCCCATAGAATAATATCATCCAAATGTGGAGGAATTTCTGAGAAATACTGTGTGTCTTATCAGTGAGATTATGGGTGTAGTACCTAGCTCAGAAAACACAATGGGTTTGGGTTGGTCTGGCTGACCTCCAAGAGACAGTGCACATGGAGCTGGAAATACTAATGGAAAGGAATTAGAAAGGTTACTTTGACACCTAAAAACACTCTTAGGAAGTACTTAAAATCAAGAAAATAATCTAGAAAAAACCCACTCCGATAGCTGCAAAGTTTTGATGCTCTTTGAGTAATTACATACCAACTTATACATCAAAAACCTGTCCAAGTCCTGTTGCCAGTCTGCATAGAATCTGATGGTTCTGGCTGTAGGAGGGCTACACAGTGGCTGTGCAGGCTGTATTCTTCTGCAGCAGAGGTTATGAGACTTCTCCGCACCAAGGCCTAAGAGATGGGCCTCTCCCTTCACAGGCAGTATGTGAGGATCTCATTCCATGTTTTGATTAACAGATTTGAAGGCTAGCAAAAGACAGCAAGCAGTCGTTTTGGTGGTTGTATTTTAAGGAGAAGGGTCCTGGCCCAGTTTGGCAGCCAAAGATTAAATCCCAAGTAATGAGAGTGCTGTGATCCTGCAAGGAGCAGCAGCTTAGACACAGCTTTGCTCCACGCCTGATGCTGGTGACCTCTCTGTGAGGAGCTCCTCAGTGTGTGTGTGTGTCCTTGTGGCTCAGCTCCCTGCCATGCCTCATTCCTTACAGACACTGGACCTAGGCTTTCACTGGGGGTCTCTGATTCACCCTGCTGAGCAAACTCATGCCTTAGGATTTTAGCTTTTATATTTTTCATGTATTTGTAATCCTGCAATTCTTTAGCATATAACTACAAACTCCAACGTAGAGTGTTAGCTACTGCTTCCCCATTTTGGTCAGACAAAACAATTCCTCCCTAAGCCTGGGATCAAGGACACCTCACTGTCTCAGGGCCTGAGAAATGTACACAGAAGTGAGTGGGGAGGAGCAAATTTGGAGTAAATGACTTAATTACCTGAAACTGTAATTGGAAGATTAATCGTCAAAATGCAAATGGACTAAACTTATAAAAGTATGAGAACCTGAGACCCATTTTGGATGTAGCCCCTGGAGGGCTTTGTCTTCCCAAAATACACCTGAAGGCTCTTCAACAAATATAACTGCTTTTTATACCCTTAATTTTGCCTGCTGTCTAATTTTAGGTACCCCTCAAAGGCATCAAAACAAGCTTCAGGAACCATGAAAAAAAGCCTTGCCTTGCCTTGCCTTGCCTTAGGTGATCTCTCTTCATCCATGCCTTGCAAAAAAAAATCATGGAACACATCCATGTCTCTGATGCCCATTAGGATCCCACAGAGCAGTGCACACTCCCTCAGCTACTAACATACAAACAGATGCTATGGCAAGTTTACTCCCTTTTTTTGCACACATTTCTTCCTTTAAAAATGGTTCACACAGTAGAAAGGCACAACGCATGCTGCCTTTTTTTTTTTTTTTTTTGGTTTAGAACTGTGTAACATAAGCTGTTCAGCAGATGTGTTCAGGGAAAATGTTTGCAACTTTGCTTAACTTAAAATTTATGAACATAGGTGTAGAATTTTAGTGGCAATAAATAGTTAACGTGAAAACTAACTACACAAATGCAGGAATACGCGTACTTGATTTACAAAACTAGTACACGTCTCTTTTTCTCTTTCAAGCTGAACACATTCAATTATCAGTGTAATTACAGGGCAATGCTCTCTCTTCCACATCATGCAATTCTATTTTAGATTTGACCAATACACACGTATGGTTTGTCTGGTTTTTAATAGATACCATATTGCTCATCCATTCTGTTAGTTGTATAATTTAATTTGAAATTCCCCATCTCTGCATGGTTCTCAAGTTTGGGGGTTTTTTTTAAGTTTCCTCTCAAAGGGAATTGCTACTTATTGGTAGCAATTTTATTAGTTTAAATTCAGACCTCTTTTCCAGCTCTTGTTCTTCAAGCAGGTAGGAATTGCGTCCAAAAACATCTTTATATAAGTGAAGTATCTCTTCTTAGATTGAGTGAAAGAAGATGGAAATGTGCCTGGCATGACATTACTGTTACGTTACATTGTTCACAGTGCTTTATTCCATTCACTCCATGCCTTGCCTTCAAAAAGTGGGGAAGGGGGTCTCTGTTCTTCCCAGCTGTGCTGTGAAGATGTCCTTTCTGAGACCCACCTTTTGCTGGATATCATCCCAAAACACCCACCCCCAAATACTGTTAAATAATGTTTCTCCATTCAGGCATCTTACCAGCTTCTCTTGCATATTCTTCCTGCTGTTACATTTAATTAAAGCTTGCTGCGCTGTGATTCTGAACTACTTCCCTTGATCATGGCTGAAATTGTATATAATATTTAATTTTCATTATGCAGAGAATATCCTAGCAAATGATAGTGAATGCAAACACACAAAAGGGATTGTCAATCTCACCACCCACTTAGACTGGAATGGTTCTAGCATTACATTTATGATGTTTTTGCACAGTGGTTTCTTTTCTAGACACAAGATCTTGAAAGAAGAGACCATCAAAAACTCTCCCATAACTTCTGTATTGCTTATCCTTTTGTGCACAAAAGCTGCTCTGGTTTGTTTCAGTCTGTGTTTATTTTTTTACTTGATCTCACGTGAATCGTCTGTTATTTCAGCTGCTTCTGTCCAAGGCTTATTTGTCTGTTTGCTGATCAATACACTGATGCAACTGAGTCCAGTGCCAATGCCATGACAATATCAGCTTGGTAGCTTATTGATTCTTGGCACTTCACAGTATATAAGAAGTTCACCTATGCATATTCCAAACTTTAATAGAAACATAATTCCTTGGTCTCATTTCAGTTGTATTGCCATTGCATTTCCAAACTATTTAACTTTTTTTTTTAATCTTTCATTAATTAAGCTACAAAGAGAGATGTCAAAAAGCATCCTTTGCCATATGTTTTATGTCCAGTGTGGCACCCTGATAACTGTCCTTCTATTTTCTATTTTGCACTGTTTTCCATGCTTCCCTGGAAGAAGCTAATTTTTCACAAATAACCCATATATACATATTGCATCAGAGAATGAAGCATTGCTCGCAGCCATGCCTGAAGTCATTCAGCCAGCCACAGCAAAGGAGCTGAACAGTGAAATTTATTTCACTTCTGGCGCCACACTAAGAGACACGCTCAAAATACATTTGCATGAAATAACATCAGCTTTAACGAATCACTAAATTATGAGCCATTCTGCATATGCTAGTAGACATTGCCATTTATGATAATAAATAATTATGCACACACAGAGCTTACACAGATGCACGTGTCTGGAACTCAGAAGACTACTGTTTTTTCCTTTGGTTATGAGCGAGAGGTTTTTGGTTGCTTACTCAAATTATTTAAAAATACAGAGGTCAAAGAAAAAAACAGTGCGAAGTGGCAAGACAAATAACTGCACCCCCTCAGAAGGCAATAAATTGTTGCGGGATTTATAATTTGCTCAAAACAGTGCTATTTTTAAGCAAATATTAATCTTGAGGTGATAATATCTACCTTGCGATGCCAAGTGGCTTTGAAGCATCTGTCCACTGCTCTTACCTGTTGGGCTTTTTCAGCAGCTTGGGGCCACTCACTTGACTAGTTTTCTCTGGGAAAACGTCATGTGCATGCCAAATATTTAAACATTCTCTAGGATATGCTCTCCTGCAGTGTGGATGTGTCTTGGAAGAATCTGCCCAGCCATACTACCTCCACATGCCCCACCTGCCACTGAGATATTGCCATGACCTGGGACAGCAAAAAGTCACTTGTCAGGTGATCCACAGGAGGAGGAGCCTGCACTTACACTGTGCTTAGGCTGTCTGCATAAGAACATTATGAGGACACAGCAGGATTTAGGAATGTTTCATGGTTTTTCCAGGCTCAGACAAATTCAGGCACAGACAACAAGACGCAAAGCCAAACAAGAAGTAGTACCTTTGGTTTCAGGACTTGCCTCATCTTCATATCCACCAAGAAAAATCCCCAACCTTTGTTTGATTAGTATGCATAAAATAATATTCCCTTCTCTGTGGATGATTTTGGAACAAACGCATTGTTGTTTCCTATTTTAGAGAGTATAGGCAGCAAGCCAAGATGGAGGCTCTCAGCACGTGTCCAGGGCTCTGCCAATTTCATGAGTCCACTTTCACACACACTCCCTAGACACTACCCAACCTCAGCCTGGTGGTAAACGGTAACAAGAAATACATCTACTCCATAGTCATGATTCCATCTTTCAATGCAAAATACCTTAGCAGTTATAACCTTCAGACACACAAGTCATCAGGTGACCTGTGCCAGTGCAGAGGCATAAATGTGGCTGAGCCACAGCAAACAGCACACAGTCCTATGACTGACGAAAGAGCAGAATTAATCTTCAAAGTAATTGTATCATTCTCCTAGGATTTAAGTCACGTGAAAATAATTTCAGAGAAATAAAATATTCAAAAATTGCTAAATTTAGTATTATGATGGTTGCTTCTTACAATTCTGTACTGACTCCATGATGATACCTTTTTCCAGTCATTCTTGATCCTGAGGAATATTTTGATAAAGGAAATGGAAGCTCTGACCACGATCCAAGATCTACATCCAAGAAAGATAATGAAAAAATAAGAATATTATTTGCCGATTGCTAGCGTACCAATCTATTATTGCAATATTACACACCTATTATTATCTTATTACTAGAAATGCTGAAGCTTGGTGCCAAAGTTGCTCAGGAGGCAATGGAAAACAGAAATCACTTTGGTTAATATTTTGTATCATCTCTGTTCAGCATGGGCAGGCCTGAACTTGTTTTTCAGTGAATATTTTCTCCTCAGAAATTCCTTCAGGTATTACCATGACAAACTGAAAGTTTGTGCAGAGAATTTAGCAAGGCTTTTATGTATAAGAAAATGGAAAGTTTGATATGTCCTACGCAGTCGGTTGTTACAATTAACATTTGTGATTAGCTGGAAGTAATCCTCTGAGGATACCAAAAATCACAGCTCCACTGTCAACACTGGCTGAATATATGGACAACTAGAATTGGAAGTTTGGTTCAGTGTCAGTCCAAAAAAATACCTAGAATGCCAAGGAGATGAGAAGTGATCTGAAGCAGTCATAACTAGGCAGAACAAATTGTCTTCGTTGTAGATGTCTCTAAAACGAGAAGTCACAAAGAAAAATACAGAATCAAGAAGTGGGCCTTGTGTGGGCAAAACTCTCATTTGTTTCAGCAACTGCTTCCTAATATAAACCATTTCCACACATGGACTTCTCTCTCTGCATCTGTGTTTTTAATACCTTGCCATTTGCACTCATGTTCCTTAAGGCAAAGCTCTGTTTTCGGTTACACAAGCAGAAATGCAGTAGCTTTCCTCTGTATTAATATTAGCAAAGTGAAGAGCAAAAATTTGACCTAAAACTCTGAAACAGTTTTAATATGCATTTTTACTAGTGTGTCAGCAAAGTATAATAAATACCCTGCCAGCAGTTTCAAAATTCCCATGGAAAGAGCAAGATTTCAAAGCCTGTGCTGAAAGGGATTGTTTCCAGTGCTGTAACCAATTTCACAGCTGATAACACACACATCTACCAGCAGATAAGCAAAGAAAATACATTTGTACAATTAACTACGCCTCTAATGTACTGCACAGAACACGAGTTGCAATTTTCTTCTCTTAACTTTGGAGCTACTTAGATGTTATTTGTTGAATAATGTGGGAACAATATCATTAATGATTCAACACATTTCTACTGTCTTTCTCTGAGCATACCTTATATGCAACTAAGAATTTCAGATTGCAGAACATTAGTAGCAATGTCTGAAAATCCAGGGGGAGACTCCACAAGCCTTTCATATTAAATTTATTTCTCCTATATTCCTAGCCTGGGGTCTTCCCTAAGTGAAGTGGTACCATCAAAAGGAAGGTTTTGGTCACCCAGCTCAAAGTAAGCAATTTTCCAATACCATAAAGGTCTGAATAGTTAATACTGACCCAAGGCAGCAGTGCTCAGGCACACCATCACTCTTATGTGGAAAGGCTAGAAGAAATGGGATTCTTCAGGCTTTGAAGTGACCTGACTTCAGCCATCAATCCACTGCTTGAAGGGACCCTACAAGAAACACAGATGCTTTTTACAAGGGCATGTAGTGGCAGGACAGGAGGCAATGGATTCAAACTCAAAGAAAGTAGGTTTAGATTAGATATTAGGAAAAAATTCTTTACTGTGAGGACGGTAAGGTGCTGAACAGACAGGCTGTGGATATCCCATCTGAGGAAATGTTCAAGGTCATGTTGGATGGGGCTCTGAACAAACTTGTGTGATGAAAGGCGTCTCTGCACATGGCAGGGGGGTTGCCACGATATTATCTTGGAAGTCATCAACCTTCTGCCAAACCATCCTGTGATTCTATGACATTCCCAAGGATTATTTAAAGTTTTCTCTTGAATTTCAGGAATACCACATATAACAATTTTATTTTAAACTTTTAATTTAACTTCAAGTAGCAAATTTTGTATAAAGGTATATAAGGTTTTCATAATAAAGAAAATTTTCTTCAATCTATGTATTCTGTTCTCTTAGTTTGCATATGTGCCCATCAGATAATATAAAACAAAACTGTCAGTCAAAATAAGGAAGTGACAATAAAAAGAAAGCAAACAGCTTTATGAATCTAATCTAAGAATGTCTTGCAGGGAAAGGGAGGACATGTAGCTGAACATACTGCTCTGATTTAAGACTCTTACTAGTAACAATGACTTTGGCAATTTTCTGATTTCATAAGATCTTCAAATGACCATTTTCAATGAAGCTGAAATTGCTCATACTGAAAAGAAGCCCAAGGAACAAAAGATCAGAAATTGTGTGCTGCATCCCATGGTTCATATTCCTTTGGCTAAGGATAGTGGTAAATGATAATAAAAGAGCTGACAAATATATTTCTCATAAATAATTCTCTGAATATCTGGACTCTGTAGGAGAGCTTCCAATGAGAAAACCTAACAATGTTAGCACTAATTTCTACTGCACTAAACTATGTGTAGGATTTGTTGTCTTTTCAACATTGCCCTCTGGAAAATATTCAAATAATGTTTTGGTAACTAAGGCAAATTATTTCTAGTGTGAAGTCAGTTATGCCAGTCAACCAGCTACTTCCTGATAAAGCCTATTTTGGTCATGGAGGTTAATATGTAAAATAACAGTAAAAAGTGGCTGTCAGTGGTTTTAGTTGCATCCAACAGCCCATTGTCAGTGATACAGATTCCCCACTGCTTCTCACCAGCAGTATCCCACTCCAGGGAAATCACTTGTACATTTCTGGAGCACTTTCCTCCTTGTTGCTGTGGTCTGCTGTGGTCTCCTAAACAAGAAGAGAAAATACTAAATAGGCCTATATTGATGATCCAGTAGAAGGTACTTCAATAATCACCCCATGACCAACATTCTTTACTGTATATCATGCAAGAAGTATGCCAGATATCTGATTTGATGATTGAGCAGGACATGGGAGTGGTTAGGACAAAGTCCTGAGAAGCCCTAGATTTTCCTGAATTTAGGCCAAGTCAGATTTTCTGTCCATGATGGGCAATGCAATATATGCAAAAAAAGTATGTCTTTTTCTGAATTATCCCTGTTCACTCTCCTTTTCTAAATAGTTTTAAAAGTTAAAAAAAAAAAAAGGTGGAAGGACCATTATCCCTGTCTTCAGGGTGAAATAAAGTTCACTGTCCATGATTCCTGCAAATATTTCCAGTTAATGCAATCAATGATACAGAGACTGAGAGGTATATTTGATTCTGTAAATGAAAGAGTGAAACATGTAATTAGCTGCCTCAGATAACAGTTTCAGCAGATGGATAGAAGAGCAATGCTTCTAATGGGCCTCTTTTTTGACCCAAGGGAGGTCGTCAATTGCTTTTGCTGACTGCATGCAAAATTGAGGACATCTGGGAGACGAGTCCTTAACAAATGTGTTTATACAGTTTGTCAAACAAGCACATTTGTGAGCAACACTACTTTTGTGATCATTCCCAGAAAAGAATCAAAAAGTTCACTGATTGCTCTAAGCCACCTCTCACGATCTGCAGAAGACATACAGGTGTATGAAATCTTCCTTTAATTCTGAAATAAATGCTGCACACCATCTTCTCTGACAATGGATAGACCTTTAGCTGTCACCTTCTCCATCCCTCTTCTCTGTGCTCTTTCCCCTCCTCTCTTTGTTCAGTTATGCTACTATTACTCATAGGATCCCTTGTCATTTCACTGATGCATTTTGAAAGTTCCTTACATTTTCACTATCTTACATCTTTTAATACTCGTCTTGAAGTTTTCCCAGGGTCCAAGCAACATTTTATGCCTGTCGGCATTCTGAATTCTCTTTCACTTTACAGATTGTAGTAAAACTTCAAATTTTGTTTACATGGAGTTAGGAAAAAAACCCAGATTTTAAATTCCCTGAGAATCCAAAATGTAAAAGTACTTAAACTAAAATTGTTTCTAAAAATGCATTTTCTATTTAATTTCAAAATATTTTCTTGATTCAAAATTATTTTTGTGTCCTATCACTTACTTTATTTCACTTTAATTTATGCTTATCATATTGTAACAGAATAATAATAACTTATTAATTTTTTTAATATACTGAGGGCAGCTGTTACATAATATTGACCAAAACATCTTATCTCTAGATCAAAGTCTCTCCAGTTCATGCAGTAATAGGAAATTTTGACACTGATATTTTGATATATAGAGCAAGAAGATAAGCATCCGGTGCTCTAATAGGAGAAACAGCTGGTTTCAATATCTTAGAATACTTTTTTCCAGCACACCAAAAACTAACACAGCAACATCTGTAGACTGAGCGTGCCTGAAATACTCTGCTTTCTAGGTTATAATATCCAGCATATCATCACTGCAGCTGATCATAAACTACTTCAGGTTCAACAATTATTTCAGAATACAGGCTCCAACTGCATTTAAGATGCTGACATCTGCTACAGTAAATCCAATGGGATTGAGATAAAAGAGCAAAATTTATCATATTAATTACTTTTAAAATTATTAATGCAGTTAGCTATATATCAGTATTCCTTTGTCACACTCATACAAAACCATTTGTTGGAAACTAAAGTTGAAGACAGAAAGATTTTAATAAAAGTAAGACAATTGGGTGAACCACTTCTTGTTGTCTACCAAGACAAATTTGGTTTTAATGCTCCTCTAGATAAATTCACATTGATTTTGAAGTCTTAAAACTTTGTTATCCATGCACTTGAGCATTTCTTTTTGGAAACAGAAGAAGTGTTCTCACATCTCAAGGTAAATGAAACACAACTGCAGGGAGTTGACCCTGGCTGGACACCAGTCCCCACCAAAGTCTCCCTGTCACTCCCCTCCTCAGCTGGACAGGGCATAACAGAGGAGACAGAGGAGACAGAGTATAACAAAATGCTCATGAGTTGAGATAAAGACACCTCCAGGGACTGAGAAGTAAAGACGTGTATCATATAGCTCTGGAAAGAGGGAAACAGAGAGCACCTGAGATATGACAATTGGTGAGCAATTACTGCCATGGGCAAAACAGACTTGACTAGTGGAATTAAACCAGAATAGGATAATGAGAAATAAAACCAAACCTTACAACGCCTTCGCCCACCCCTCCCAACTTCCTGAGCTCAACTTCAGTCCGAAATTATCTCCCTCCTCCTCACCAGCAGTTCAGAGGAGTGAGGGTTGGGGGTTGTGGTCAATTCAACACACATTGTCTCTGCCTCCCCTTCCTTTGTAGGAGGAACCTCACACTCTTCCACGGCTCCAGTATGGTCTCTTCCATGCAGTGCATCCCTTCATGATCTGACTGCTCTAGCAGGGATACCCCATGGGGTCATAAGTTCCAACAAACTTGCTATGTATTCTGGTCTCTCTTCAGTGGGCACAGGTCCTTCTGTCCCCCAGCACAGGCTTCTCATGGGGTCACAGCCTCCTCAGAGGGCATCCACCTCCTCTGGTGTGGGGTCCTGCACAGGCTGTAGGTAGATCTCTGGTCCACTCTGCTCCCTCCACGGGCTGCAGGGGCACAGCTGCCTCACCATGACCTGCACCAGGGGCTGCAGCAGACAGAATCTCAGCTCTGGCACATAGAGCACCTCCTTCCTGTCCTTCACTGATCATGGTTTTCCTTTACATATTGCCACTCCATTCTTCTCTGGCTGAAATTTGATCCTTCCCCCACTTTCTAAATACTTTAACCCAGAGGTTCTACCACCACCTCTGATTGTCTCTGCCTTGGCAGTGGCAGGTCCATCTTGGACCCAGCTGGCATGGGCTTGGTTGAGGTGATTACACAGGAGAAGCTTCTGATACTTTCCCACCCCTGTAAACATAACCCCCAGACTACCAAAAACTTGCCATGCAAGCCCAAAGAAATGGCACACATAAAAGACACATATGCGTCATAGTTAGAATTCAAGTACAGAAGTATTTCTTTTTAATTATGCCTTTATTTTTGAGTCATGTATTCAGTGTTTCAACTGAAAGTATCTCACGTGTACAATTTATTGAAAAGGTTTGTCCAAACTCAGCAAAAGAAAAGCATGTTGTGTTATGGCTTCAGCAAGGAGCTTGCGAAGAGAATATAAGGCATTTTTCCCTCTAGCACATGCTGCTGTGTATTTATTCTAATTGGGAGGGTTGTCCTTTCCACTTGACTCTAAGATTGGTAACAAGTACAGGCTGGAGGAAAGTCTGGACTGACTCTTAAAGTAGCACAGAGAATATCCTTTTTCTTTTTTCTGCTTGCTGTTAGATTTTGATTATATGCCACCATTTCAGATTCAGAGGGAACCATCAGGGCAATTTGTCAGAGATATTATCAATCCCTTGTTTTTCTGCAGGGACTTCAGACTGCCATGTTTATGTCAAAGCCTCCCAAGCTCTGAGGCCAGGCATAAGCACCATCTCATACACAAACTCTATGCCAGAATCTTCAGGGATTGAGAAATGAAAGACATGTATCACATAGTTCTGAAAAGAGGGAAACAGAGAGCACCTGAGATGTGACAAAGGCCAGCTGAGGTCCCACTTCTCCACTAGGAGACATGTCTGGGCAGCATTTGAAGCTACGTCTCAGGATAAATCTGGTGTCTTTATGATCTCCAGCGTTTACTGTCTAGTATTTCGTGGGGAATTTGGCCACAGTCAGCCACAAATCATCAGGGAGAGAAGCTGCACTTGCTGCTTAGACTATGTGATTTGTGACACACAGACTGGTCGCTCTGCTATATAGTCTCAGTTTCCAGGGCCTCTTTGTGTTTTTTTCAAGAGACATTATAATCAGAGAGAGTTTGATGTCAGCGATTTCCTCCTGTGTTTCTAAATTCTCATTTCTGTGGGTATGGAAGCCCTCGTGCAGACATTGTCATGATTTCAAAGTTGCACAACGACATTTGCATGCATTTCTTTGCCTAACCCAGATAGCCACATTAGACTGTGAATTCCAGCAACACTTTCTGTCACTCAGCCAAACAATGCGTCCTTGCTGCCACTCCTTTCTCAAGTCACTAATGCTTGGGTGCCCCTTGCATCCCATTCTGCTCTCACATGTGTCCAGGGAAATTTGCATGGGTGTGTTTTAGGGATGTGTTGTGAGAGGAGAGAAAGGTGTGCTATCAAAATAAAAAAAAAAACAACAGAAAAAAGAAGTCAGAATTCAGACAAACACTGCAACAGACATGACACCCATTCAAAAAAATCTCAAACCAAAACAAGCAAACAAGCCCAAACCAACCAGAAAACCCAAACAAAATCAGGCAAAAAATGTCTCCTACAGTCCTGGTGTTTAATCTGAAAGTGCTTGTCATCTGCCCAAGCTTTAAAAGAGAAAAAAATCCCCTGTTTCTCCCTGTGAGTCACTGAACAGATCAGAATGAACCTCTAAACAAGCTGAAGCCCTCAAGGTGGCAAACTATTCAAAACTTTAAATAAATCCTTTAAACTTGTGTCCCTGATAACATCTATTTCCATTTGTGTAGGGTCAGTAGAGACAGTAAGTTTGCAGCTGAAATGAAGGCTGTGAGTGGGTCTGAACTGTGCAGCTGAACATGCAGGGGTGTCTGGGGAATCTGCACAGGCAAGCTATGGTATTGTGTTTGGGATAAAAGGCAGGTTTTGGCCAAGATCTATACCTTTGCACTGGGAAATGAGTATTAGTATTCTCTAGAATGTGCGAGGGGAAGAGATTTTATTTTTATGAAATATGTATTTAGTTATTTTTAAAAATGTACTATTTCAAACAGAACAACAGTGGAATAATAAGTGAAATAGTTGGTAAACACAATAATTTAAATAATATAATGGATTTACTAACCTATATGTAAGAGACATTAAGCAAAATATTGTATTCTAAGATTCCTTTCTGATATGGTTATAGAAAGCACAATAGCAAAAATGAGTTAATCCAATCTTTTTCCTCTGTGAAGAATACCAGATTTTTTTACACATTACTCTGCATCTTAGACATATATCTTGTGGACAGTGTGGCAGAATGAACATGCCAGAATAACATCATGTCAGCAAAGCATCTCTTAACAACTGGGTAATGTCTGAGCCCATTGTTGTGTGTTTTATCTAACCTTTCTATTGTTTTTATTTAATGAAATTTTACTGGCTAGCATTCTTTCCCTTGATGTATTTGCACATAATTATTCTTTGTAGTTTCTTCTCTGTGGTTTGTGGCACCTGCTGCAGCTAGAATATTTATTCTTTGGGGTCTCATAAGCCATAAAGACTGTTTCTTTTAGGTGTTCACAGATTTTCTTGGGGTCATTTTTTTCAAAATTCTCCTACATTATATCAAGATATACAGAAATATAATTATATTACCTAGGCAATTTTTTGCTAAATAAGTATAACATGTATCCTTTTTACTTTAAAAACCCCTTAGTATTACAAAAGAAGTGGAAGTTGAAAATTGGGATTCACTTTGATCTAAAAATGATTAGATGCTTGGCAACTAGATTCCAGCTACAAATGTCTCTCTCTCTCTGTAATACTGTATATTAAGTATTTGGCACAGGGTCTGTGGTAACTATTGTCACTATCTTCTGTCCTTCAATGTTGAAAACAATTGTAGACACCAACAGAAATATTCACAAGCAAGTAGCACGTAGAAAGAATAAGGACAGTGATATTTGGCCTACACATTATTTTCACGTAAGATCTCCCCTTTATTCCTGCTGAGCAACAACTGAAGTTTAATTCTAAATGGTCAAGCTATTCCTTTGAAGAATGGAGCATTATTGAGTTATGGCAAAGAGAAACGTGGTGGTGGGGACTGTACCACAGTGTAGCTAACAACTATCTCTGGGTTGGTTAATCTGTCCATGTGACCAGCAGTGGTCCTGCAACATCTGGAGTTTGTCAACGAAATAGAAAATATTCTCAATAGAAAATACTAATAGGGCCTCCTTGCTCCAGGGAACAAAGACTCTTTTGCTAAGTCCAGAGACTGACAGCTGAGACACTGGAAGTCCTGGCATGAATGGGATGGAGAACTACAAGTGGTACAGTTACTTATTTTTACATCAAGAATTTGATCAGAGGCTGTTAGAGCCAAAACTCTTCCAATATGTCAAGTCCAAGGAAACTACCAACCCCAAACACCTTCCTGATCCCGAGAACCTCAGAGTTACTGTATTAGGTGCTGTCAGTCTTTCTCTTTTGGTGACAGACTACATCTGTCTGGGATGTGGGTCTGTGAGCTGGTGTGCTGCAGCTGATAATAAGGGTGTTGTTGTTATACCATTACCACCATCTGCTTGCTGGATCCAAGTGCTGCTTCTCACTGGGTGTAGAATTTCTAAAGTCTTTGGGGTGGAACCCAAATCTTTAACTTTACAAGTTGGACACACACTATTTTAAGTGACAAACTTTATAACTATTTGGGACTTGCAGGTATTTCTGAAGTAGCAGTGAAACAGCCTTAGCCTCAGTTGTCTCTTCAGAATTGCCAAATATTTACACAGCTACTCTATCTATTCTATTACAGGTTCAGGTTTCTTTCACCCTATGGTTGCTGTAAAACCCACATTGCATTTGCTTGCTTCTATGAAGAGTATAAACTCTGCAAGTACATTCTTCCCAACAAGCTTTGCAATGGTTTAGTGATGATTTAGGCACTTCACAAAGAAGAAGAAACTTTTCGCAATGAGCTTCTCCAAGATCCTGCACAGCCTATGAACTCTCCAGGACCCCTTGGCAGAGCACTCCAACAACCAAAACAAGTAAAGCTTTTATTATTCTCCTCAGAATCTCCACAATAATCACAGGCCCAGTTAACAGTAAAAAGTGAATAAGCCAAAATTTTCATTCTGTAATTCCAGTTCTTGTTAAGATGCTGTTTGCAAAAGCATACAAACAAGCAAAATAAACCCTACAAATTTTCAACTTAAAAGCCTATTTTGCAATTACTGTCAAGACTCTCACTGAAATATCTGCTGGCAAGAAAATTCCATGATAAAATACAAGCTGAAGGGAATCCAAACAACTTGGATTTTTGTGGCAATTTAATGCCACATTAAAAGCAAAGGTTAGTGTTCTGCCGTTTGTACTGCTGATGCACAGGCAATTGCAGTTTAGTCAAAATATTTAACTATTATGACTTAAGCTTCTAAATGAAGGGAAAAAAAGACTACATGTTCTGGCAAACACTGAGAGGCATTATAAAAGGCTGATCTCAAGGTCATTTCAGTAAATTACTGTGGCTAGAGCTTGTATCAGGAGCTGGGAAGACAAGGCATACCAGTAAAGCATTCTAAACCCAAATATGTTCCCTCACAAGAAAAGATCTTAAACATAGAGCTCTAAATATATGGAGTGTCATTTGGAGAGAAAAAGCAAATGCAATAAACAGTAAATTTAAAAAACTGACAGTTTGGGTAGTATGACTAGCAGAGTGCAGCACACACTTTGAATAGCTTGGAACCTAGGCCTCCTATTCAGCTTGAACATCAGCTGAGGCAGCTGGCTCTAACACCTCCATAGGTTGTTGTTTGGGTTTACAGCACTCCAGCTCCTCTCTCTAAGAAAGTTTCCAGATATCTTATCCATCAAGCTGTCTGTCTATCTTCATATGGCCACTGCTTCCACTGCCTCTTCATTACTACTACAGGCTAACGTAGTGGAGAAGCATTTTACTGGCAGTAGCACTCCTAAAATTCTCTCTCTCTCTCTCTTTCTTTCNTTTCTTCTCTTTCTTCTCTCCTTCTTTCTGTCTTTCTCTCTTTCTTCTCTCTCTCTTTCTTTTCTCTCTCTCTTTCTTCCATCTCTCTCTTTGTTCTCTCTCTTTCTTTCTCTCTCTTTTGTTTCTGGTCTTGGATATCAGTCTTTTCTTTTTCTCATCAACCAATCAGCACATCAATGTAATAACACTGTTCCGTGGCCCTGCATAGTAAGTAAACAAGATTTGGCCCATCCAAATATCTCTCCTTCCCTGCCAGCATTTTTTTTTTCTCCAGCCCAATACTTTTCTGCAATGAGTGCCTTGTCAGCGTTTATCTTGAAGTGGACTGACATTCCAATTGAAAATGCTTATCTCTTCCTCTATTTCCTTGAAGATTTTCTTCTGTTAGACCTTAGTCTTCCACTGTTAAAATAAGAATCACATCCATTACCCCAGAACTGCCTCTGAACAAACACATTCATTTACAAAATCTAGGGCACATCAAACAAAGATTCTTTAAGTCATAACAGTGGTGTAAACAGACAACTTTCAGTTTTGTATGCAGGCTTTTTCAAAGTTCCCATTCTGGAGACAGTGGAAGGGAGAGTATTCAACAAAATATGCCTCAGATTTCATAGATACAGTAATTCTTTCTCAATATGTGTAATTCCAGGTCCAGGACACACACTTTGAACAGGTGAAGAGGAAGCCAACTTGAAGAATAAACATCTCTCTTTTAAAAAGAACTCATCATGATTTTTGCTTTTCTTAAATACTACCTGGCTTTTCTCAGACTCACACATACATGTGGCAGAAAGATCCTTATAGCTTCCAGCTTTACTGTGGTTTTCCTATTTCCTATTTCTTTTTCATACGTGTAAGAGGATGAATTATTGAGGAAGTAACATGGAAGCATGATTCCTTGGAATGCTATTGTAACCTTACCAAACGAAGGGGAAGACGTATGACAGGAGACTGCAGCAGAAAAGGATCAGTCTTGCACTGGACTGTTTATGGGAATATCCTCCATGGAATTAAGAAATTTTCCTCTGTCTTCCTCATAGTTCTCTGACTGATGTTGCTCACCACCTTTGTGCGCATGTGTGCGTACCTCCGAGTGGATTTTCTGTTTTCCTTCTCCCACCCCTGCCAGTAATTACCAACACACAGAACCGGGGAAGGAAGGAGGAGGGAGAGCTCTAAGGGGCCTACCAGCAATTCAATAGGGCTTTGATTTAACAGCTCCGAGTCCTTTGAAAACATTTTGCCAAGAAAAGCTTGCCATCAACACGTATAATCTCTTATCAGGGGCCATTGAAAGCCTGGGCTCCGAGGTTAATTCTTCCATCGCAATGAGTTTCAATCAGTTCAAAACTCACATCGAGATGAAAGCTACGAAGCCTTCTCGCCCGGTTTGTCCCGCAAAACCCACTGAGATCAACCGACTGGGGAGGATTAGGGCATGCTCATCTGCTGGCTCTCCAGCAGGACGGGCAGGCTCAAAAGAAAAACAATAATTAGGGATAATTGCTTGTGTCCAAACACAGGCATTAAAGCCCCTTTCCCCTTTGGTACTTTGTGAGCTGGAATGAAAAAGACACCCCCTGTTTTGACAGCTGGGCAGGCGAACAGAGCTGGTGACAGATGAAGCGAGACGTCCCCGAGCACCCGCAGCGCGGCGGGGCGGGCCCGGGCGGGCCGGGGCCGGAGCGGCCGAGCAGGCCCCGCCTCAGGCCCTGCCCCGGCGGGCGGGGCCCGGCAGGCCGCGGGGCTCGGCTGGACCGGCCCCGGCACCCGGGCGGCCCCGGGATCGGCCCCGGGTGGCCTCAGAATGGGCCCCGGGTGGCCTCGGAATCGGCCCAGGGTGGCCCCGGCACCCGGGCGGCCCCGGCATCGGCCCCGGCCAGCCCCGCTCCGGGCGGCCCGAGGCCCCGCCGGGACACGGGCACCGCTTTGCTCCGAGCGGCGGCGGGTCCGGGAGGGTGCCCAGGTGCGGGGAGCCCGCATCGGGACTCCCATCTTACAAGTGTTTTGCCTTCCTTGCACGCTTAATCGACGAATGCGGATCAGATGGGAGCAGTAAGGCGCTTCAAAACAACTGACTAAAATTACACTCTTGAGCTGTAATGTATACGACGGCATGAGTGATTAATTAGGGAAACCCACATCCGACAAGAATGATTTCTGAAAGGAGTCTTGGAAAACACTGCAGATACAGCTGGGATCCAGATTAATACATTTATCTAATAAAGCAATTCCCGGTCGCCTTCTGTCTCTCGCCTGGTCCTGTCTACCTCTGGCTCGCATCAGGATCGGCTCAGCCAGCACTCTGCTGGCCTAATCGCACCAGATAAACTTCTAAACAGGAGATTATATTTGTGTGTTAATGGTCTATACGATTATATTTGCGTGTTAATGGTCTATACGATAGATTAAGGCGTCGAACAATAAAAGAACAGGCAAACGCTCTGCTTTTCCATCGGGGAACTAAAGCAAAGTTGCGATCTCTGGTCTGTGAAGTGGGAATGGAAATGGAGCTATATTCCTCCAGAAGCAGGATGAGGCTCGGCGAGAGCGTTTCGTAAACGAGGTCTTTAGCAGCAACACTCCCGCTGTGCCTGCGCCGCTTGCAAACATAAATCAAGATACATTTTTGGAAAACTGTCGTACATTAGGTGGTGCGGTACTACTGCAAGCTAAATTGAAACGCGGATTATCTCACAAAACTAGTCTGAGGGGTGGCGGGGGGAAAAAAGGGCGAGGATGGAAAACGGTAACATATCTAATTTCATCAGAGCAGACTCCACTGCTAGAGGTCACCTCCGTTAAAAAAAAGAAAAAGAAAAAAGAACAAAAAAAAAAAAGAAAAAAAAGAAAAAAAAATGTTGCTACTTCCTTGCAAAATCCTAAACACACGAAACCTGGGTGACTTCAGAATGCACCGAGAAATAACGTGGAGGGGTTTTAACTCCTGATCTTATTTTGCAGTGTTAAGGGAGACTTACAAACGATAGCAGTTTTTCTTTCCATTTATCCTGGATTTTATGCATTCTTAGGAGCTAATCTAAATCTGCCTTCATAGAGAGCCAGTCTATGCTTGATAAAAAAAAAAAATCTTAAAGTGTTAAGGATATATAAAATTACATATATATATGGATATATATATGGATATAAAATATATAATTTTTATATAATATATATAAAATTAAATTGTTTCCAGAGCTCCGAAACAAGTAAGCATGTAAATTGCCCACATCCGTGCTCCGATTTCTCCCAAACCGAGGCAGGCGCAGCACCACACTGGGCAGACTGCCTCTGCCTCTGCCTCTGCCCTGCCTTCGCCCACGCCGTGCGCACCGCCAACACCGCAGCCCCACGCAAAAGACAGGATACCAAACTCTGAAGGGAAACACGGTTTATCACATACGGGAAATGCTACAGAGACCATTCTCGGGGTTATTTTTTTATTGTTGCTCTCTTTCTTCAGCTGCACGAAAATAATGAGTGGAAGTTCGAAAGCAGAAGCATTAAAACAAATACATTACAACACAAAATGCAAGCCCGGTGTCACGGGGAGAGATGAAGGACGTCTCTGTACTTTCTTGACATCAGCTGCAGGTATCTATGTGTGGGAAAAAGGAAACTATTATTAAAACAAAAAAAACCCACTTAATTTTAAAGTATCTCTAAATTGTTTTAAGTGTATGGGATATCTCTTCGAGAGTCCTGGAGCCCCATCACATAACAGGTTGCTACTTATATGCGGTAGTGTGTGGGTGCGTAGCGTTTCTTTTCTTGTTTTCCCCAAAGGTAAAATCTTGACAGGTGTTTCTCACGAGAATCTTTTGGGTGATTTCTATCGACAAAAATTAACAGCTTACCGGCGTTACTAGCCCAAATGACTGCTGCAATCTCACATGCATGACTCGATCCCTAACCCGCCTCCCACCTCCAAAGCTACACGGCGAAATCCCAATTCTTTTCTTCCTCACTTTCACTTCCTTCGATTAGACAAGTTTTGACAAGCTGAAGAGCCCTGATAGAGACCCTTTTTTGACTCGGGGGAGCCAGAGGAGTCTACCCAAATCTTCTATTTTGCTGCCGTACTGCTGTGTTCTCTGCTGCTGGATCGATACATTTTATTGGTCGTCGGTGCAATATTCGTGGTTGTGATTATAATGGTAACGATCATCGGTGTCTTGCTAAATGCCATAGTTCGTTTCCGAAAAGCGACTAGAAATCATAACCATACGTATGAAAACGCTGAGAGCAAATAATTCACTAAGCTGCCCTTTTCCAGATATTCCTGGGCAACCTTCCTACCTAGCGCACGATCAAACCCCAAACAAGAAGCACTGAACTTCGGTGTAGACGGCAGTCTGAATTTTAGGAGAGCAACGGCAGTCCTCTCAATCTACTGCAAAACAGCATCCGAGCACAAATGAGAGTTTGTTCCTCCACGGGTTTGTTCCTTCAGCTGCTCTGTGCCTAAGAAACTCTAGAATAAATCAGTAAGAAATTAAAAGCAAGGAGGAAATAAGACAAGAATGGCATTTGTCTTGTGCCGGCGTACTCCCCGTCTTGTTGCGCTTACTGCAAGTACAGAGAGGGAGGAAAGTGGCCTTTAGAAAACGAAATTTGAATGGGTACTTTTACATTTCCTTTTAAAACGAGGTCACTTATTCTTTGACTACCACTGCGTGACAGTGCATCACGGTCAGGCTTCTGCACACACCTCATTGCAAAGAAGCGGATCAGAACCGTAGGGTGTATCAGTACCTGGGGTTTTTATTCTAAATGTTTCACTGTGATGATTACTTTTAAACTTTTTTTTTTTTAAAAAAAACCACCTTTTTCTCTGTTTGCCTAATGCAATTTATGCCAGGTGGTTTTCTTTCAAATTAAGGAAGACGCACCAATAACTGTAAGAATTAGCTTGCGTCGAGTTTTAGGTGGAAAAGGGAATTTGACAATGTCACAGTAGAGTATTTCAACAGCCATTTACCACCAAAAAGTTCAGCTTCCAGAGTTATATACCTTGTACTACAGTTCATAAACTTGATTTATTATGAAACAGGATTGCTGGATTTTACTGCTCTGGCCCTCCCAGCTGGTAAGAATTTGCCTGCAACGTGTGGTATTTACAGTGAGCGAAAGCAGCGTCATATCGAAAGCTTCCCCTACACGCACGATCCCAGTCAACAGGTAACAGAAAACTCAAAACCAAATTTTCGCCGTCGGATGCCACAGAGGGAGGTTTGCCCGCCCCGCTGCTGCTCTCCGGTCTGCCCGGTTGCCTCACGTCCAGCAGAAGCGCCCCGGCGGTGCCTTTCGGGAAGCGGAGGAAGCTCACCCCGAGGACGCGGCTCTCCGGCGGGGAGCCGACGGGAGCCGCAGCAGTGCCCGAGGGAGGCGGGCAGCCGAGGCGGCGGTGCCGCGCTCCCCGCTCCCCTGTGCTCACACGAGGCCGGCGGAGGTCGAGGGGAGAGTGCGGGCGATGAATTTTCAGGAACAAATATTTTCCCCAGCATCCGCCGTTGTTCCCAAGTGCGATCGCACGGACGCAGTTCAGGGGAGGGGATGGAATTTGTGACAGCTCGACAAATCCCAGTATTTGTGCCTGAAACCAGCTGTGGATGTAGCCATGAGACCTGGCGTGGTTTAATACATCAGACTGGACAATAAGAACTGTTCAGTATAAATCCCCGTATCGCGGTTCAGTCCCTCATAAAACCAGCCCCGCGCAGGATGCCGCGAAGGACGAGCGTGCTGTAACCAAAGCTGTAACCAAAGCGTTCAAGCGTCATTATCAACAAAAAGGCTGAGAAACCAGAACGCCGCCCCTTCGCAGCCCCCCACCCTCCCGAGGGGTGCACGGAGCTCTCTTTGCTGTAGCATCCTCGCCGCTCCCGGCGGCTCCGCCAACCCCTGGAGGGCACCGGTGACTCCCGGGGAAGGGACCCCCAGCCCGGGGCTCTCCGCCTCCACCCGGGCTCTGCGGCGGCGGATGCTGGAGGGGACCTCGCCTCTGCGGGGCTTCAGCTATGTCCGCTCTGGCGTCAGCGGGCTTGTGAGGGCATCCTCAGGGGTCCCGATGGGCACACTCCTGCTTTCTGTCCTCCTCCGACCCTCTCCTTTCTCCCCGCGGGACCGCTCTGCGGCTCTGTCCTAAAACATGCGGCGTCTGACCGAGGAGCCTGGCAGAGGGCTACCTCTAACAACAGGAAAAAAAAAGGTGTTTCAAGCCTGTGTGGAGGGCATGGGGTGGTCCAGAAAGAGCGGCTTTTTGCTGTTTGTGCCACGGGGAAGCCGCGGCCGAGGTACCTCTGGTACAGCCCCCTCCGCCCGCCGGCTCCGAGCACTGCGAGGCGACACCCGGGGGCATTTTTGTGGGCGATTTGTACAAACCGCGGAAAGGTCGGAGAGGAAGGGAGGGAGAAAGAGAGGGAGGGAGAGAAGGAGGAAAGTAGGGAGGGAGCGAGAGAGGAAGGGACGGAAGTGGAGAACATTTGTGAGAGGGCAAAACGCGTGCTGGTGAGGGAGAACTTGGCTTTGGAAGTATGGAACTGTAATTTGCCAAGGTGATAATTAGAAAAATATCCCTGCAAGTCGGAGTTTCTGTAGGTTTAGGGGGGTTTTGTTTGCTTGCTTTTTATTGTTGGTTTTTTAAAATTATTATTTCCCTTACCTCCTCCCTTTTCACCCTGCTCTCCCCTATACAGCGCTAGTTCATGTAAGATTTCGACAGCTGAACTCGCCAGTATCCATCCCTCATCCAGAAAACCCACTAATCTGAGTTTCTTTTGCAATGGTTATTTACAAGCAATTACAGGACAGGCATATGTTACCAAAAAGCAGAAATGAATGTAGTCTTTAGTCTTATTCCATGCTTTTAATTAAATTGTTCTCTCTGTTCATGCACATTTAAACACTTTTCTTTTTCACTTGCCTCCAAAGCCCTTTGCTTAAAAATACTGCCGTACCATAAATTTAAAAGATCTCGGGGTTTTTTCCTGCAGTCGTCTCAGGGCTCAGTGAAAGGTGATGTTTTCACTTCAGACCATTCATCCGCTGATAAAAAAGAGCAAAATGATGATTAATGACCATATTTCACTGCAGGAGTTCACAGGGAAGGGGAGAATATTCTGTGTGGCTAGCCACAGGATGTGCTCCCTCTCCACTCCCTGGCTCTCTGGGTGGGTGCTTGTGGACCGTGGTAAGTGCTGCAAGGGGCAGGCAGGCATTGTGGAAACAGAACGTGAATCCTTCTTCTCCTTCTCCTTCTCCTTCTNATGTGATTGTAACTGAAAGAAGTCAAGAAGCCAGTGAGATACAATCACAGGCAGGACTGTTTCTTTTATTGAGAAATAATAAAGGAAAACATTGCAAAGCCAATGTTACACTCTCAGCAACAGTTTAACTCTTGCTCACCTATGTTTTTATCATACAGATACTACTTGGAAAAATTTCTCTTAATAAAATGTTGATTTTTTTTTTTCATCTGAGGTCTCTATACATGCTATTTCAGGATTTTCTGCTGCATAAATTCTTTGTTTGGAGCCCACAAAATGTACAAAACAGGATTTAAAAATAGTTCCTTGCTGGGAATGTGCCTTGTTCTCAGAATGAAATCTGCTATTAAGGAACATCTTTTCTCCTCTAGATGCACTGTTCAGAAACAGAATATAATATATTTCTGCTCTTTTGCAGCAACATGGGCAAGAGAAGAAATCCCCTCTTCTCGATAACTCCAAGTGATCAAGCCATTGAGAAATCTTAATGCTGCAAATGTATTCTTGTAGTTGGTTGTTGTGTTTTTGTTGTGATGGGTTTTTGTCTGTTTGCTTGCTTTGTTTTTTAATCCAAATCTCAGTAACAGTGTCCTTGCAATCCCATTTTGCCACACCTCAGTTTTCTTTCTATTTCACAGCTCAACCTAGACCTCCCTTCTCTAGATGAAAATGTTTTTTTTCTTTTCTCTTAAACTCTTCAAACCACACCTTTCTTTTTTCTAGACACCTTTAGGACCCTCTCTGTCATTCCTGAGAGCCACTTGCTATTAGGAGACATCCGTTCAGGGCTGTGCCTTCAGCCTTGACCGCAGTCTGTACATCTCCAGTCCGACATACTGAGGATTCAAGGGGTACACCGTATGAAGGTCCAGATCAGGAGGAGCCAATCCAAATGACAGTGAAGTTTGAACTGTATCATTTCCCTCTTTCTAAAATATTTATCGAAGGCAACATTTCATTAATTGGAGTAAGATGGGATATCTCTATTAATGCAAGAGGTACACCACAATTTATAGCAATTACAGATCAGTGTCATAGTCAAATGTCAGCTTAACAGAGGCAGACATTTCAGCGAAGAAGAAAGCCTGTAGTAGGGTTGGAGGGGAAGGAAAAAGAGCTAGAATTAGGGGGGTTTTAAAAATCTAAAATAAGAGGCAGATCTGATTGCATTTGAGGTTTTGCCATTTCTTATTTTATCCTTGTGGTTTACCAATTTCTCGCTAAACAATAATAGGCATTCCTTCATAATTTGATATTTAGCTCTTAAAACAATTCAACATGTTCTAGATATAAGTTAATTAAGGCCCCACCTTAAATCAAATGCTCATGTGTAACAAGCCCAAGTCCAGTGTGGGACAATTTCTCTGCTGCTTTGAAAGACTGGCGTGGTGTGTTTGCCCACATAACACGGGGCAATTCCTGGGCTCTTTGCAGACAGCCCCTGCAGATCCCTGGGCCTTTCCCTTTGTTAGGTACTTGCCATGTGATTCTTGTGGAGGACTGGAAAGGGCAGCCTTGTAACAACATTATTTCAGGAGGATAATAAGTAGCCATCATAAATTCCTTTTTTAATAGTTTATTGCCGGTTGTAGTCTATTGACAGTGCCTGCTTTATAGCATGGAGGAAAACAGTTCCTTGTTGGCACTAGTCACTAAAACTGTTTGATAGCTCTGGCCCTTTTTAGTGCCTTCAGAGAAAACCTAGTGGCTCATGAAATGAATCATAAATAGCTGAGCTGAAGTTGAACAAAAGGCAGAAAGGAGGAGGAAAAAACAGTCTTGCACTTACTGAATTATGTTTATTTTGGACAATAATCTATTAACTAGTTTAACAAAGATACTTTAAGGCTCAATCCTGCTGTCTTAGCTGGAAGAAAAAAATAAATTCCATGGTGATTGTATCTTGGGTCTTTATAAGGAGACTGTTTAGCAAAGATTGCTTTTCTTCTAGCTCAGAAATAGTACATGCAAAACTCTTATGTCCCAGACTTCACCTTTTTGAAAGAAGAAGCAACACATACTAATGCTTAGAATTGTCTTACCACCACTGTCCTGTTGTGTAACACTGGGCAATTTATGCAATCTCTTGGGGTGGTATACAATAGTATTTAGAGAGGGTTGAGAAAGAACTGAATATCCACTGGGTCTCACAAAAGTCTGACCAGGCTGCTGTGTAACATCTCTGGAAATTTACATACCTACTGCAAATCATTTTACTCTGAGCCCTAAGACTATCACTCATATAGATTTGTTGAAAATCCAGAAACCCACGTGCCCAGGTCAATACCAGGTTTCACTGGATGTGTAGGAGGTCTTGCCAGCTTTAAGGGGGGGCCACTGTATAATTTTGCTAAAGATTACTACCCAGTCTTTTTCTTTCCTCTTTCCCTCCCCAAGGGCTGATGGATGCAATCCCGAGTCTTCAGTTTCACACTGAAATATTAATCTAAATTCTTGTCAGTTTTGTCCCTAATCAGCACTTTCCTATGTGATCTATGTGAACAGGGAGTTCTAAGCTCATCTAGGAGACACCAGGAAGATCTGACTTTGGACCTAATTTATTTTGGATGAAGGATGGTTGGCCAGGTGCCAGCTTGAAATAGAGGACTGAACGATGGAGCCCATTATACATGTAACTGTGTGACAGGAGTGAGACACCTGAGTCCAATGTCCCTCTCAGTCTCAGAGGCTGAACATTTTTAAATGAAATCTCTTTTTCCCATTTGTCATGAGAATATCTAAGCCATTGCCCTTCTCAATGTGACCTGCACTGCCAGTGCAAGGGGAGCAGAGCTCTGGATCCTTTATTTTCAGGCATTCAGTTATGCTTCTGGTACCTGCTTCCTGTTCTGCTGATACTCCTAATTTAATGATTTTGGGTTTAATATCTCAGAAGAGGACTAAAAGCCCCAGAACTCCCATGCCTTCCAAGTGGTGCTATTAATGAGGGTTGGGCAGTGCTTATTCACTGTGTTAACCTACACTCCTCAATTCACATAGCTAGAGCATGGAATGTTGGTGCATTTATGGATAAGGCAGATGCAGGTTTGAGCCACCAGTCACTGTGCCAAGGAAACTAGGCCATCCTTCCTACTTCCAGAGAAAATGCTGTAATCCATTTCTTTAGATTATTTTTGTCTTACTATATAGCTAATGATTACATTTTCTTCACCTGAGGTAAACTCACTTAATATATTAAATGTATATATACTCTGTGCATGTACAAATATGATCCAAATGAGGTATTAGGCCATATTGCCTATGGAGGTGAGGACAACTTCCTAGAGATATAACCATCAGGTGCTAAAACAGCAAAAGGCTGGATAGGATTTCAGGTGGTCCCTTGTCCCTATCATTCTTTGTGAACCCCATCTTGTAACTGCTTAGGCCCTCTTCTTATTCCTCTTATTAGGTGTACATGCACTGTAGAGGAAACCTGGACAATTCAGGCTGAATTTTGGATTTCAGTCCAGACAGACTCATTTCTGTCAGCTTTCATTCTTTATTGTGTTGCAATCTCATGATTTCATGGGGTGAGACTCTGTGATTTTTATTTCTGCCGAGAAGGCTGCACATTGCTATATATCCCTGCCTTGTTCACTTCAGGATTGGATTTCTCTTGAACCCTGTTTCTGGATACTTGTCCTGAATATCATACATTTCAATCTACTTCTCCACCCAAAGACTTTGTGTCTAGGATTTATGATTGGCAGTGGTTCTCAGTTTTGTGCTAGGGCCAACATCTACCGTTGGCCTTGTCTGATGACTTGAAATATGGTCCCAGCTTCTCCCCTCACGTCACCTCTTGAGTGTTGGCATTGGCTGAGGAAGAAGATCCAACATCTTTGGGTTTGGTGCAAGGAGAGAGGGCTGCCTTCCTTTGAAAACTTTTAGTTAAGAATCATGATGGCAGAAATTGCCCTTGTAGCGTGCCCTATGGTAGATTTCCCTGAGAGGTGTGTGGAGTCTGATCTGTTACAGAATGTGTTGGAAACCTGAGGGGTGGCTGGGGAAATCCAAGAAGAGGTTGATGATGAATATCAGGTAACTCCTTCATATCTGGCACTTACTCTTTTTTTTATTCCTTATATGCTTTTGGAGACCTGAGAGCATTAATAAATTAAATAAATATTGCAGTACTCTTGTCCGTTATTTTTCAGCAATCTGAAACTGCACATGAGAGATATGATGGATGCCAAAATGAGTGTGCAATGTATATTTGGCCTGGTTTTGCTATGCCAAGAACAAGGCTCGTATGAATTAATCACTGCAGCTACCCACAGCACCAGTGAAACCAACAGGGCATGCAACAGACCAGAGTGTGAGGGCCACAAGTCCTGATTTGGACACAGTTACACACAAGTAACTTTGCACTGGTGAATGGTTTCCTTTATTTTTATTACCTCTGCAACAGAGAGTATCGTCTTCCTTATTTCATGTGTGCTGTAAATGCAAAGTTGCTTGTTATCTTTCAGCACTTGCAGGATCCTGGCCCCCAGCAATAAATTAAACAAATAATTTATTGTAAGTCACTGTTTCATTTTAAGAATTCCAGTCACCTGTGAGCATATGGTGTAACAGCCCATGTTTTATTAGCGTGTTCTACCTTTCTTTCACTTGGGTTTCAAAGTCCACTTGCTAGAGAGAGTCAGCAAATCCCTTTTTATCCACTGTCATAAGATCCCTATGATTTTTAGTACTCCACAGAAATGCCTGTTCATGGAGAATGAGTACAGTTTTCTTTGTTTGTTTTGTTGCTGGTGGTTTTGTTTGTTTTGTTTTCTCCTGTTCTGTTTTTCCCGTGAGATAGTTTACATTTTCTGCCACAGCATCTTCTCTTTATAGGTGGTTCATTCACTTTTTCATTTGATATAAAGACTTAATGGTTCTCTGTCCAGCTCTTCCTCCTCTCCCTGAGACACAGTAGGGCAAGGAAATGCTGTGCAATACTGACACCTGCCAATATCTGTCTGAAGAGCACTAATCAACTTATCAGTGCTTCCTCATGACCTGACCCTTCTGTAGGGACAAAAATCCTCCTGACTTAATCAATAGTTAAAAAAGACAGGCAGAAATGTTTTCTCCATTTTTTTTCCTCTTCAGCTGGGGAAAATAAGTGCAAGAAGTCTTCCAAACCAAAGAGAAATTTAGAATCATAGAAGCTAAATACATATGCACCCAATCATTTCAGTGATATATTACTTTGCCTAATCATTAACTTAATATGCTGTATAAGAATTTGTAATCCACAGTAAATCATTTAGTAAGAATGATTTAAATGTACTTCTGGCTAATGTAAAACAGTTTAGTTTCCACACTCAGTTGGCTGCCAAACATTGTTTAAGAAAGAGGGGGTGTGTGATCCAAGTTGACATAAGTTATAGCAGATATAATGCTCCAATATAGTGGTGGTTTGCAGATTATTGGGTTTAAGAGATAGGAAGAAGATGACATGTTGAATACTATGAAGATTGCCAGGCCTATTTTGTGCCCTAATTAGGATGCTTTGCAACTCTATATTTAATTCTTCTCAAAGCCTTCTTGAAAATGCCTTTATGACTATCTTATCTGCAATGGCATTGGAAAAGTGAAATGCTGGTTGATTTACTAACACAGTGGGAAGATAAAGAGACTACTATTATGGTAGGTACACACAGAGTTGCTCTTTTCTGTGTGACGGTGGAGGAGTTAATGTTTAAAAAACTGTTGAACCAAGCATGCTCTGTGCTGAAGTTCAGAAGGAAACAAGGAGCAGTGAGAGGTGACATGTCAAGTGGATGTGTGGCTGAGGAGGGAGACAGGGAATGGCCTTGGGCTTAAAGAACAGTAGTGTGTGACACACAGCAAACAGTAGTAAACAGCGAGGGGGTGGAAGACATCCTCTGCATTCACAAGTTTTTTAGATTAGATTTTTATCTGAAAGTAAAGGAGAAACCAGGAGTATGTAAATACTGATTTTAATGTAGAGAACAGTCCCTTCTGTTAAGTGCTTGCTATTCACTGTCTTATAACAGATATATTATTTCTGCTGTCACAATCATAATCTTCTGGAAAATGAGACACTTTTAGACTGACCGGCATTTTCTATCTTCTTTCTTTTTGTAGACTAAGAATATATTTGCACTGTATTGGTGCAAAAAGCTAGGGGGAGATCTGTTTAATAGCCACTGCAACATGATGCAGCACAGCCAAAAAAATTCTGCGACACTCTTCATAGTCCAGCTGTAGCATCATGGGTGGACTGTTTGAATATTTACTTCGCTTTTTGAACGATTTGTTCATCCCTCCATGCTGCTCCATCCACATGATTTCCAGTACCTGAGGCAACTGGCTCAAGCCTTGCTGGGACTTCTCCCTCTTGTGATGCATTCACAGAGAACAGCAATCTGGACAGGATACTTGTGATCTCAGATCCCTCTGATGCATTGGAAAATGTTTACCTCGTGGTGCCTGTCACAACTCTGCTTGTGCTTGAGAGCACATTCCCAGCAGAGGAATGTTACAGAATCCAGCTCATTCTGCACAGTCACTCTGCAGCTCCTGCAGACATTGCCCCTGTGCCAACCCTTCCAATGCTACTTTTAAAAGTACAACCAAGTCAAATAGGTGTAACTCCTCTAAACGCTGTGCAGGGATCAGCCCTTGCAAATGCAAGTATTAATACAACAGAATCAGTGGGTTTACAGAAAAACAGATTTTAACATTAAGAACGCTGCATATGAGAGTATGGAAAGCAAGGCTGTTCCTTAGGAAATTAAAAATATCCATTTAATTAATATATTGTATAGCTCAAATGGCCACAAGTGACTAATGACTTTTAAATTAATATTTTTTGGAGTACCCAGCTATAAGACCGTAATGCTATGTATTTTCAGAGTGTTATTGAGCATTTTCTGACAGTTTTGCTGCTTGTAGCAGAGGTAGTCAAAAAGCAGAGGCATTTAAAATTAATGTTAGGAGGCAGACAGCAGAGGGGAAGAAGCTTGTTAGTATTTGTTCAAGAGTAGGTGATGTTGAAGGGGACAGGAAGGTTTTGTGCAGCAGGAAACAAGACAGCCAGGCAATTAAAATGAAACTAAGATAAAACAGTTTTGAGAGAATAATTTGACCTCTTTGGACCTACTTTCTCCTGCCATTATCACTGGCCAGCATCTGCACACCTAGCAGTAACTTAGCTTCTGCATGGTGCAGAATCGATTTATGTGGAGCTTTATCCCCCCTGCTTACAGAAACCTCAGCCAGCCTTACTTGCTGTAAGGTTGTTTCTGGCCACGGCTGGAGTAGCAAAGCAAAGCCTGCCTGGGGAAGAAGACACAAACCTGAAGCTGCAAACATCAAGGGTACTCCCTGGACACTGGTACAAAGTGTTGGTGCAGATGCAAAGGAGAGGACGGTAGGGGACAGACAACCATGCCTTTGTGGCATTTTTGTGTCAGCTTGGACGCCCTGGTGCTCATGAGCACTGCCCACATTGTGTGGGAAGACTCAGCAATGACACTGCTGGGGAGTCAGTTGTCTTTGAGGAGGAGTAAGTCACCTTTTCCTCTGCTCTGGGCACTGCACAGGCACCTGATCACTTGCAAAGCACCTCGTTCAGATACATCTTGGAGTGTGGACTGGGTGAGGTTTGGTGCCACTGCTTCTCCTCCCTCTCTTCTACCCTCCACAGGCGATGATGCAGCAGAGCTCTCATCTTGGCTTAGCTGAAGCTGGCCAACAGCATCTGACAGGACCTTGAAGGAGCTGGGCATTCTCTGTGACTGTAGACAGATGGTGTTTGCTAGGCATGCCAGATTTACCTGCAGCAGAAGAGCAGAAACTGGTTTCCGTCATGGTGCTTCAGCTCCCTCTAGGAGGATTCAGGGATTCAGAAGCCCTCTGTCCAGGAATCAGGGTTTGCAGCTGTCTTTCACACCGTGCCCTCAACATTATTTTTCCTGGCTCAAAAGAAAGCCCAAAAGGCACCTTCACAATCTTTCTGCCTGAAATTCTTCCCTGTCCTTTTCTACCATTTCTTTTAATCCTGTGTCTGAGCCTGTCATGCAATCTAGCAGCAGAGGGTCGTCCCTCCATCCCAGTGCATCCAGAACCTGTCACACTCCTAACTGCTCGGCCTGTCCCTATAGTTTGCACACCCCCTGGCTGCTGGCAGGAAACCCTGCAAAATGCCATTCTGGGCCGTAGCTTTTCTTTGGTTACCTCCGAAACTTTTATCTCCTCAGCTGATAGCCTTGTGAGCTGTGAAAAAAAAGAAAAAAAAATTAACATGTAAAAGGAGCCATATCTGCATGTGTGTACACACTATCTTGTCTAAACAGCGACACCTCCTGATACCCAGGCTGCAGCTGTGTCAGTGGGTTCCTGCTCCAATAAAGTTGTTGTTGTTGTTACACACAGTAAATGACCTCCCGAGGGCCACCCTTAACAAGAACCATGTCTGCTCCTGCGTTTCATTCAGTGCCAAGCATGCTGTCAGCACTTAACAGCTATTAATAATAACAGAAGGAATTACAAAGCTTCATGGGACAGAATAAAGCCTGCTTAAAGGCAGTTCTTTGAGGGCTGTCCTGCATTGCTTGTATTCATACATCCAAAACTGGATCTATTTAAGATGACAAAGTTAAAATTACCAATGTAATGTAATTCCAAGTTTGAAGCCTTGCCAACCATTAACTGCTAAGACTATTTCTATAAACAAAGAGCACTTTCTAAAGGAACATTCACTTCAGCTTTTAACTGTGATTTCCTGGGGGAAACAGTTGTGTTGGTGAAAATTCAAATATGCAGTTTATTCATATGTTAATTAAAAAGTGTTTATAAAAGCAGCGAAGATTTCTGTTTTGGGCATTTTCTGGCAGCTATTTGATTAAAACTGGCTTGAAGCATTCATCCTATTCTTCAGGTCTTATAGTTCTCTGGCAAATGACAACAAATACCTGATATGAAGACAATTATTTTTCATATGTATTGCATCAGCCTGGTGTAAGTGTGGGCAAGCAGCATTATTTTAATTGGTTGTACCTATGGAACCATGGTTGAATTTATTCCAATTTTGCCTATAATGAGCATCTTAGAAGTTTCTACAGAGGGCTGAAAAAATATATTCATGCACAAAGCCTGGAAAGCAGTGTGTAATTTGTCACTTTTGAAACAGATGGGTTCCTCTCAGTTTTCTGCGGCAGGTCAGGCAAAGTTTACTCTCATGATGGTGGAAGGAAAGAGAGCTGGGTTGTATCCTGTTGTTGAAGGGTGTCAAATTAGGATTAGGTGGTTCTTTAGCAAGTGAAAAAATGGAAAATTCAACTGAAAGATACAAGTTATGAAATATTTATATATATATAATTATTACAAAACGTATTGTGATGCCAATTAAATGAACCATGAAAATAATTTATCCTCTGATAATGAACAGTGAACAAAAATGTCACCTTCTGAAAAATATTTTGGGTACAATGGATACCTTTTCCTAGTATTTCTGCTGTTGCTTTTCAGTCCTCAGTGACTTAATACAGGCCTGTATCAATAGGTTAAATCAAGATGTGAGCATTTTAGGCATGTCCGCATGTGATTATCAATTACACGCAATCACGCAGCCCAAGATGTTCTAAATGGGCTCGTGACACGACTCTGCAATCACACACTTTCTTCTGACCTCATTGCCTGGGTGTTTAACTTGACTGAAACACGTGTCTAGCGCAGCAGAGATGAATACAAGCAGAGATCCTGTGCCATGTTCAGGAACCTGCTGTCACCTCTATGCCTTTGACAGTCAGTTCTTCAGGCTAGCCTACTTGTCTTGTATTTTCACATAGATTTTCATACACTGTTGAAACAATAGCAAAAATGGCAGCCAGAGAGAAAGGGCCATAGTCAGTTCTGTTTGCTGGATGTATAAAAGCACATGGTGAACCTGGTGACCACAAGATTTTTGTTAGTTGTTTTATGGGGTCTGAGGAAAATCTCTGATTTATGCTGCTCTGTGACAGTTCAATGGTGCTGCTCGTTATGAAAAATTGGGGGAACTAATGCTCCCAACACCAATATAAGCAACTAAGTGCCAGATAAAATGAGCCCGAATTCATTAAGTTACACCTGCACCAACAATACTTATGCTGATGTTCGTTCTGAGCTGATGATATTACAAGTGAATTATTATCCAGTTGGATCACAAGCACGGCTTTGATTATGATGGCATGTTTATTCACATTAAGGTTTCACTACTTGTTTGGAAATAGGGACATAGTTTTGCAGCTCATTTGGATTTTTTTTTTCCTAAACAGATGGAGGAGAGGTTGTTTTTTGTGAAAATAACAGGAAGGTAACATAAAATACTTGAACATGTAACGTAAAAAAAACCATCTCAGTAATGCTACCCTCTGGGTCACCACCTTGGTCTGTATGGCTAAGTAAACATAAAAGATTAACACATTTGTTGCTTGATTTTGATTAACTGTCAAGAGCAACACACAGAGCATGGACTGAGAAGGTAAAGGCACTAAAACAGGTATCATAATATGTAAAAGGAGTTTATTTTTCCCCACTAACCATTACCTGTATTTCTCTTTTCTGCCATGTTGTTGAGCCTTTCTTTCTCTTCTTGACTTTTTCCTACCTTCCATTAAAAGCAAGCCCAAATCCTAACTAATTCTAACATGGAGCTTGAACAATTTATGAAAGGGCTTGTGCAGTTGCCTACCACAGCAGGAGTCGTGCAAATCTTTTCCACTTTGATGCTCCCAGTGCTGCACTCTCTCATCAACTGGCACATTAGTCCAGTTCCCACTGACACAGCCCCCCAGAAGTCGATTTTAAACAAGCCATTCTACCCTTTGCATGTGTGTGCTGGGTTCCTGTGTATCTGTGTTTGTTCCTTCGGGAGCACAGCGCTGTCTGTAGGTGTCCTGAGCAGTCCCTGCCCAGCCAGGGTGGAGGGCAGGGGGGCAAAACACCTGTCAGTCTGCAAAAGACAAAAACAACACAGAAAGCTCTGCAACAGTGAAGTGTTGGCACCTTGCGAAGCACTCAAGTACCTCTGATTTGAGAGCAAAGGCTGGGGAAGTGGAACAATGCCTTATCTGAACTAATACAGGAAAAATAATATTTGTCTTCTCTTAATATTTTGTCAAAGTAAGTCAGATCATCCGTCACAAGATCGATGGATTATATATTGATATTCACAATAGTTTGTGTCTTTCTGTACATTTTCATGAAAGGTTTTGCAGGGAACTGCTGCTTTGTTGCAACAAAAGAACCCTACAGCACCTCTAGAGTTCAGAAGAGATTAATTTTTGCTGAAGTCTTAGTTCATTTTCTTCCCTCTCTTTAGAGGGTTTAAGCAGAGCGAGGCCAAATGGTTATCTAATGCATGTGTTTTTGGAAAAAAGATAATTAAACAGTTTTCATGATGCAAGTGCTGTGGCAACTGTGGTCCTGCTCTACACAAATCCAGAATGTGGCATGTTGAATGGTGAAAAACAATTGGTGACAAACAAAAATAGCAAAGAGGTGCAAATCACAGCTTCCTCAAGCCGCCAGCTTTTGCCAGGCCTCCATGTGAGGCAAAGCTCTGTCAGCTGACCACGGGGATGGGTGGCAGGTGCCTGGGGACAAAAGGCAATGTGACAAGTCAATGCTGCCTTGAATGCCAGTGTTGACTATTTCTGGCTGGGTTTGGGTTGCAGAACAGCAGAAAAACAAGAAGGGTACCCCAAGCAGTGCCCATTAACACGGAAACTACTGCCAGTTTCATGGTTAGAGGTTTAAAACTTACACCTCTTTGTTTGGGGTTTGGTTGTTTGTTTGTCAGTTTGTTTTGGAAGTCGTGACCTTGGGCTGCATTATTGTTCTGCATTTCTTTAGGTGTGTCTTTGGCTGGCAGAGCATGAAGCTTTACCTCAGAGCTGAGCTCTTGAGCAGGCTCACTGAAATATAAGTAAAGAGGACGCTGCAGCTACGCAAAACATGAAATTATCAGGTCATCTACCCAGGGCTGGTAAATAGCATGCCCTGTTCCCTAAGAAGCAAGGACAACATCTTACAGACAGAGTGACGATTCATTCTGCAAAAACAAACAAACAAAATAAAATCTGGCATGATATAACCCAAACAGGAAAGCAATAATCTCATCCTAGGATTTTATAAGGGTAGTACAGCGGCTACTCTGCCAGAACATGTCCCTTGGTGTTTGCTAAATAGTGTGTGTAGATATAATCAATTGCTCATTAGAGATGCCACACACGACACAGATACAAACAATCATGCCATTACTGATTTACCCTTGACCCTCTGCTGTTATCACATAAGGAATGAGGTACAAGACCACAATAGCTAGGGAGTAATTTTTCCTGTTCCCCATGGGAAAACTTCTTCATCACTTTGCAATTATTGTTCAGGAAGGCACAAGCCCGCTACATCTCAAAATCAGTCTACATGTACCTTTGGAGGTGCTGAGACCACACTGCGAGATCTCTCAAAGTAACCTCTGTCAGTGCTGGGAAAGGCTCTCCCAGGAAATCACTGCTCTCAGGAAGCTGAGAAAGCCTCTCTGCTCTACAATATGCAACTCCTGCAGCTGCTGCAAGTCATCCCCTGTCTGCAGGGCAACAAGAGTCTCCAAATTCGGTGCTATTGAAGAGACTCCCTACACTCCTCACCTGCTTTGTGAGGCCACATCACACCACAAGTGTGAGATGAATAATTTCCATGGGATGAAGCTGTGCCAGAAAACACACCACAGGAGAACAATGTGTGTTTCAAATGCTAATCAGCAGCAAGCCCACAGGAGAAAGCCTGATACGAACACAGTGTAGATGGTCACCGGGTTCTCTGCACCTGCTGCTTCCCTTTCAGACCCTCTCCCGCTGGGCAGCGCTGCTCAGCTAATGCAGGCACAGCCCATGGGACACACCTGGCTCTGCCCTGTGCTTCCCTGGCAGACAACACCGGTCCACGCCGGGGATGGGGCAGCAACAGCGACGTTCAGCACGTCCTGTTGATGTCTATCCACCCTGACAGCTAAAGTGGAGCCAATAATGATACTTGCAGCAGGCGCAGATTATCGTAGGTGCTGCCTACAAACAGCATGCCCTAGTTCCTCGCTAATGACCCTTGGACTCTCCCTCCCTGCTCCTTCATGCAGACAGAAGCCTGTCCCATTAGGTCACAGCGGTGAGGAGGAGGAGGCGGGGGTGCCTGTGAGTGCAGCAGTGCCTACCCCTGAGCAGCAGTCCTCCCGGATGTCCCCACTCCTGCCGTGAGAGCGGGGATGGGTTCCCTGCTCCTCGGCGATTTCACTGCGTCTTTCACCACGAGTATTTTTTTTTTTCTTGAATAACCCAACTCTCGTTTGTGAGAGAGCACAGGACACTTTCCAACGGCGTCTTTTAGTGTTCGTAGCAAAGGACTAAAGCTTCGGCTCCCCGGGATTTTGGGGAACGAGGCGCCGCTTATAAACCGTCGGCTCTGCACTTCTGACACTCCTCGGGTCAGTGAGGGAAGAGACCTGGAACTCGCGCAGTTTTAACTCGGGCGGGGGAGCAGAGGAGGGGAACGGGGCGCCTGCGGAGCTGCCGGGCCGGCACAGCATCATCTCCGGGCTGCGCTGGTACCTCATCCCCACCCCCGGGCCGTGCCGGTACAGCATCCCCAGCGCCGCTCCGGCACAGCAGCATCTCCGGGCTGTGCCCGGGCGGCCCCGGCGCCCTCTGGCGCTGCGGGCACGGCGGGACAGCCGGACAAACACCCGGGGGGAGCCCCTCGGCCGCGGTCCAGCTGGGACACAGCCCCGAGGGAGCGGGGCTCGGGCTGCGGGCGGGATGGAGGCTGCAGCATCCTCCCCGTGGGGAGAGCCCGCCGTGTGCGTCACTCGGGCTCTCCGGAGAGGAACGAGCCCTACTTACACGTTTATTATTATTATTATTTCTTTTTTTTTTNGAGACCCAGATTTCCTAAATCCCGGTTCAATTTAAAAATAGCTCTCCGAAGGATTCCAGCGCCCCCGCCCGTGCCTGGTCCGCGCCGGGAGCATCCCCAGCGCGGGAGAGGCGGTGTCAGGAGCGGCAGCAGCTGCTGAAATTCGGTTGCTGGGGGGAAAGAAAGTGCTGCTGGAGCACGGCGAACCGAACCGTGCCCGGGGTACTCCAGTACCGACGGCAGACACGGCAGCGCCCGCGTTAAAAAGGAGGGTTTGGACCTGGTCTGAGGAGAAATCCGTACGTTGCACCATGTGGCTCCTTGATCTTAGAGAAGCTCTGCACAGAGATTTTACTGAAATGAACAGATCACGCTCGGTTTCATATCAATAAACATGTCTTTACTGATTCAATATGTTAACCAGTTTATGATCAAAATCTTATAAATATAGCTATACTAGGACAAATCCCCAGAACCCATGCAGGGTTACATATCTGAAAATACATACAACATTCTATCACTACGGCTAGAATGCAAGACACCTTATAAACTATTAAATCCCCAATATTCTGCATGTCCGCATTAGCATTGAAGGCAATGTGGGAGAATGCAATTTTGCTTGAAGAGCACCGTCTTAAATTAAAAATGGATTGAGCAAGATCTCAAATACAGTCTTCCAGGTGCTTTGTGAAGTTACATCAGTATAATCTAGAAAGGCTGTGACAGTTTACCTTGGTTGAAGACTTGGACAAAAAGGTTTGTTCTCTAACTCATCATAAGGCAGAAAGAATTCTTAATACTTTAGAAGTGATTTAATGTGATGACTATATCACAGTAAAAACAAACTTTCCAAAATCCAAACGAAGAAAACACACACACCCCCAGCAACCCCCCCAAACTCTGAAGTTAAAAAGACTGTTAACACAGAAAAAAAAAAAAGGATGAAAGCAAAAAGTGGAAGGAAGAGAAGGGAAAAAAGCCTTTATGGAACTTGTCTCTGTTCTTAAAATTGATGATCAGCACTCAGTACAGCAAGGAAATGACACCACCCTGGAGCTTCTCAAATATCTGTTGAGTGTGAGAAGGGTCCCACAAGAATTCAGCCAGAATTCATCTGATGAGTAATAGATAAATTCAACATGTAGCTATTTAAACTTAATATTCAATCTTCTCTTTAAATAGAAACCCAGGAGTCTTCCAATTCTTTTCGATGAGTATAGTGTTGCTAGAAGTAAACTTTAAAATCAATATGGAGTCCACAGTGCAACCTTCTGAGTCTTCTTCATTTATTCTGTCACTTTTACTTCATGTAATAAAAATAAAGATAATATTACCACACAAAACTTATGCCAGAGGGATGGGGGGAGGGAGGAGGGAAGAGCAGCACGAAAAATCTGTGGTGTTTCACAGAAGGAATTTTCTTGTTGTGGGGGAGGGTGACTGGGCAGAAATTTTGACCCTCGTCCTGCAATTGGATCCATCAAGCCTGACCTCTGTGCTACTGCAGTGCTTGCTGGAGTCAGCAGAACTATGTGCTAAGTGCAGGGCTCTGTCCATGTGGAACTAACTGGGGATTTGGGACCATCTAGTTTCCTGCTGTGGAGGGAGGATGAGTTCACCTCTGCGGAAATTCCAGAAAAGGAGCAAGACACTTCCATAAGAGAAACTAGCATTTATTTTTAGATCCCCTGTTCTCTCACTCAATCCCACAGAGATCATGCTGAACACAGCGTGCCTCCCCTTCTCCAGCTACCTGCTAGCACCAGGCCATCACTGCTGAAAAACAGTGTGTCCCATATTCCTCTAATGAGAAAAACCTCACACAAAGTTTGCAGTCACTGTTCAGTATCTGCTGCTGCAGCTGCTCATCCAGCTTTGAGCCTGTTTAAATGTTGTGTCCCAAATTTGACTTCTGCCAGTGTCCTGTCCATCACTGCAGAGCACAGTGGTTGTTTTGTGCCCCTCCCTCCTCAGTGCTTTATTTCTTGGCAACCTCTAAGTGTACAGGACAGGGAGTTGTGAAGAGAATGAAGAGAAGNAGAAGGAAGAGAAGGAAGAATCCAGGTCCATGCAGCTGGACAACGTCCTGAATGCACATCTCCACCCAGAGCCATATCTCCTGAGAGGAGCTTCATAGAAACTCCAAGACTTCCAGCTGTCAGGGACACCAGGTTGGTGTGTAACTGCCTGTGCTCAAATGCCAACCTTTTCCAGCCTCCAGGAATGAGCTAAATTTCAGGTGGATGAAACCTGGCAAAAGCCCAGACAGCTGGACAAAGTCAGAGAAAGCTGATGCATCCCATAAGGGACACCTGCTTTTAGCTGTGCTGTGCCAGGCCAGGAGACTGACCCACAGGCACAACAGTCAGTGTCTGAAGTAACCAGCACCTCTTGGTTACTTCTGACACTGACTATTGCCCCCCAGGGCATTTTGTGTGGTGCCCACTCCAGCAGGTGAGAGCTGAGATCAGATTTTGGTTTGAGCCCTCTCAGGGAGATAAGCAAACCTAATGGGATCATCATAGGGAAATACTGGCTTGCCCAGCTCTGTCGCACCTTTAGGGACATTCAAAAGCAGGACCTGAAACAGATGTGGAAAAACAAAATAAAAATGTAGGGGTTCATAGTATTGTCATTGCTCTGGGGTTTAAAAAACTCCTGAGCAAAGCTTTTTTGAATCTTCAATCTGGATTGCGAAATTTCACAGCTAATACACTTTATCTTTTGTTAAATACAGCTGTAAATACATTTCACAGAATTACAGAACATTGTTAATTGGACGGGACCCACAAGGATCATCACATCCAAATCTTAAGTGAATGGCCCACACAGGGATCAAACCCACAGTCTTGGTGTTCAGCAACACCATTCTCTAATCAAACGAGCCAATCTCAAATTGTTGTGGATTCAATGCATGGAACCAAACTGAACTTTAGCAAGAACATTTACCACAGCCCACAGTTGTCTGGATACTCTAGGGACAACCTGCAGCCTGGGCTGTGTGTCTAAGACCCACATTCGGATAAGAAGGGACCTCAGAGATGTTTCACCACAGCCCTCCCACAGAGTGGGACTGCAGCAGCTGTGATTGTCCACGTCCTTGACAGTGGTAGGATCACACATCTCTGCTGAGGCTTCACAAAGATGCCGTTTTCTCTAGGGACATTAACCTCACACTTACTAGGACTCCTGGTGGGAGATTGTGCTTTGCCTCCCATCAGGCAGGGAAAGGAATTCAATTTGATACATGCAGGATGTCTTAGAGATCTAGCCTGGAGAAAAGGAGACTCAGAGGTGACCTTATCACTCTCTATAACTTCCTGAAGGGTAGCTGTAGACAGCTGGGGGTTGGTCTCCTTCTCCAGGCAGCAACTGACAGAATGAGAGGACACAGTCTTAAGCTGCATCAGGGGAAATACAGGTTGGATATTAGGAAGAAGTTTTTCACTGAAAGAGTGATTAAATATTGGAATAATCTGCCCCGGGAGGTGGTGGAGTCGCCATCCCTGGATGTGTTTAAAAAGAGACTGGATGTGGCACTTGATGCCATGACCTAGTTGAGGTGTTAGGGCTGGGTTGGACTTGATGATCTTGAAGGTCTCTTCCAACCTACACATTCTGTGATTCTGTGATTCTGTGAAAAGTGGGCAGAAGCCACTATTTGTTTTCTCTGTTCTGAGATGCTGTGGTTCAAGCAGGATGCTCCAAAAAAAAAAGCCTGCAGGACTGGGTTATGCAACAGGACTGAGTTGCCCAGGTAAAGCAAGCTAAGGAAGTCTAATCTGTAGATCAAACTTACTTAATTAATAAGTAAGCTCTTCTAAAGAATCAGACAAAATTAAGGCATAAAATGCACTTTCACAGATCAGACACTTGAGCACTTTTGAAGTTTCCCAAGCAATCAAGAATGAAAACACATCAAGAAAAAAATCAAGTATTTTCTAAAGATGCTGAATGTCCAGGAGCAACCATTACCTTCCACAAACATCTTGTGTATTCACAGTTCACACTGGTTTCAGCAAGTCTGAAAATCGAGCTTCTTGTTGGAGAATCCTAGTATGGATTTAGATCCTGGAGTTTAATAGCTTTGCTATTAAAGGTTTTGCTATTAAATAATTAGTAGCTCTGCTATTAAGCTGCATTGCAAAGGGCTAACGAATTTTGACAGAGAAAAAGGAAGGGATCAGTTCAATATCTTCACTGATACTGAACTGTGTACAAATACCAAGATCTTGTTCACACTGTCTTATCACACAAGTGTTTAAAGAAAGGATTTTTTGGGATTCTTGATGGCATCTCTTAGAATTGCTGTCTCTTGTCCATAATGATTTTATGAAGACAAAGGGTATATTTCCTCATAACGTGGAGGTGACAAGTTATTACGGGCATAGTCTTCCAGGAGTCCTTCTGGTTCATCAGAACTGTCTTCTGACCTGAAAAGAGGAAGGGCAGCAGATGCAAAAAGAATTTGCCAAACACAGAGCATGCAAGAAATTTCAGTGTTTCATCCTCCCAGCCTTATCAGGGAAAAGTACTCCCTGGCTTCTTGAGAAAACGCAATGAGGTGAAGTTTTACTGAGATTCAGGTGTTTGCTGTGTTTTTTCACGAAGTTTAGAAGTGCCAGGAAGTGACATTTTTCTTCACCCTGCCTATGCCTGTCACCCACATTGCTGAGGACAATGGGTCAGTCAGCAGTTTTTCAAAAGGACCTTCATAAATGAACGAACAGTGACTTGTGTTGTAGAAAGGATATAATTAGGAGCAATTCCTATAGTTAGAATATTTTTCCTCAGAGGAAAGGACTATATAAAATTATTTTGTGTGCAATTTGAGCAGCTCCATACTGCTGTGCAACATGAGCAATACCATTTATGCCTCAGGAAAGAGGAAGAGCTGGAAGGTTGTTACAGTGGGAGAGCAGCATGTTGTGACCAGGCATATTCAGGAGGGAGAGCATCTGGTGCCAGACTGATTCCTGCACTGTTGCAGAAATGCTGTTTGTGTGCTGACTCCTGTGTTGTGATTGTGTTTGAGTGGAAGCCTCTGGCTCTACATGATGCCTTTTCCTGGCTTCAAAAAGTTGGGTTTTGGGATCAGGATTTTTACCTTGGTGTTTAATAAGGATCCTTACAGTGCACTGTTTGGCCATGGTGGGATGTGCTGCAGTGCACACACACGATGGGTCACGTATGCAGTTTATAGACCTTATAGACAAACCAGCATCTCTCACAAGGATGCCCCAGGGGGAGGCCTGGATGAATGGTGTGATATTCCCCCCCTTTGAGGAATTCTACCCTGGATGGGCCAAATCTCCAGTTTACAGGACGTTCTAGAGAGGACCTTGGTTTCCCAAGATGGTGTAGGGTTTTCCAGCCTCCTACCACGAGGCCTTTAGGATGTTTTGTCTCCTGGCCTAACAGAATACTAGGGCTATGCTAAATTATCAGGCTTAAGGAATTACAAGTATGCATGATAAAAGCACTGAGGATACACAGAAGTTATATAAAAGGTATGTAAAAAAAAAAGCAAAAAAATCATCTTGGCATCATACACATAATAATCTAAAGGTGGTAAGATAAACATAAGAAAAGTCCCCAAACAGGTGCACATGGATCTTAAAAAGTAGTAAGAAATTTAGGTGACTGAAAACGGAAAGGCATTTACAAGTGAATTTAAATCACATACACTTTCCAGGAAAAGTATGTTTCCTCACTCAAGAAGAATTCCTAACAAAGACAAAAAAAAAAGTCTGGGAAGGAAAATACCCTGGACTAGCTGTACTTTCTTAAAAACCACACACAGCACTTAAAACATTCAGAACCCTGTGTCCAAACACACTTTCAGAAGGTGTACCTCTGACTCCTGGAATTCTCGGCAGGATACGCGGTGTAGTTCTCATCTCCAGTGAAAGCCAGGTTATCCAGGGCGTAGGCAGGGCAGAAGTGAGGAGAAGCCGCGGCGAGGACGGGCGAGGCGCTGGGGGCAGCAGCGCTGCAGCAGCCGAGCACCGGGTGAAGGCAGCCGGCACCCAGGGCAGCGCCTTCCTGGGATGGGTACGGAGGAGGGATGTACTGCACCACCGTGGCACCGTGGAAGGTTATGGGCTGGTTGATGCCCGTGAAGACAAAGGACTGTCCGCTGGCAGCCGGGTCAGGCTCTGACGTGTTCTCCTCTCTTTCTTTGCAGGGCTTGCAGGTGAGCATGTTAAATTTACAAACGGCGATCAGGATGAAAGTCACCCCGACAGACAGCAGGATAGGCCCCAGCAACTGAGTCCACTCCAGGTGAGTAATGCCATCGTATTTTATCCACCCCATCACGGTGAAAGTGATCCCCACCAGTCCCAAAAACACACCTGAAAAGAGCAGAGTGGTGCCAGCTTTATCCCCATCTGACACCAGAGCATCAGATCTGTTTGGCTGGCAAGGAGTGACGGAAAAGACATTCAAGGAGAAATCTTCTACATTGTTGTTGTTTTGCTCCATTACTGAGTGTAATGTATCTTCTCCTTCAAGAGAAAGGGGGCTTGTAAAGGACTTGGCAGAGCATTTAAAGTCGAAGGTTCAGGTTAGTTATTCAAGAACTTTGTGTGTGTATGGTTAACAGAGTCCATGATTTGAAAGAATAAACTTTGTTTGGAAGAACAAAGGTCTGGGAAGTGAAGCCTGAAGCCACCACTAAAGATTTCTGGTATTACCACCATCGCTTCTGAAATGGACTCACCCCTGCATGGCTGCCTATCTCTTTGTGTTTCTTCTCCTTTAATTTGGCACCCATGATACTGTGCTCATTCTGGATAGCAGAAAAAGCAAGCTGGAGCTATTGTAGCTTTTCCTTGGCCTCAGCTAGCTGATGCATCCAACATATGGACAGCATATGTTTAGGCAACAGCAGTGAGGAGATCCTTGCTCTCCACTTCCTGCTCCGTTTTCCGCAGGAAAATTCCACATGGCCAGTGCTAGGAATGCTTTTCCAGGCTCTGAAGCGTGACATTTATAGTCATGCATGGACCTCTGCTGCAGCTCATTTTGCAGTTCATGGTTTAAAAAAAAAAAAAAAATCAAAGTAGGCTTTCTGATATTTTTCTGGGGCAACCACTAGGTGAGCAGGACAGTAAGTGCCAATGGGATGGTGAGTGTTGAAAAGCCTGGGAGAGCTGACGGCTGTGGGAGAAATGTTATTTCCAGACAGCCAAAGCTCTCCAGTTGGTTGAAGGTAGCATAATTACCCTATATTTCCCCCTTAATTCTGGTTATTTTTTGTTCTGGGTTTTAAGGTTTACAGAGAATAATGCCCAAATATCCTGAATAGCACACCACTGCAGGAATGACAAAGCATCTCCTGTAATGCCAAATTTGACAGAGTGAGGAATCTTATCCTGTACTCACAGGTACCTGGGATATTTCTTCATATCACAATGAATTGTTCTGCTGAACTCACGTCTGATACATTAAAGACAGATCATTGACTTCTAAAATTTCCTGTTTCCTAACAGTTTCAGACTAAAGTAATTGCTGTTGGAGGGTTCTGGTAGAATGTCTTTGTATAATTCCTTAAGGAGAAAAAAATCTCCAGCTACTCAGTTTTGACTGGCACTGCAGGATGCTTGCTACACACAGGACATTGATTACTGCTCAGGCAGTAGAACACATAATGCTATTTCCTGCTACCAGCAGTTCTGGGGAAGCAAGCTTATCCTGAGATTTATAAGATTAAAAATAGCTCTAGAACTAGAAAATTTACCTCTCAGACTGCTTCTTCAAAGTCAGTAAAAGTGCTTTTAGTCTACTGTGTATTCACATCACACTGCTCACAACAGCTCTCTCCTGGAAAGGGCCACTCACCAAATTTGGCACCTTCAGAACTGATGCTGAATGCAATTGCAGATGTCTTTCTCATTTTTAGCACATAGACCTTGAGGAGTATTAGTGCTGTATTCCTCAAAAAAACAGCTGTGTAGCTTCCAAACTCAGCACTATTAAGTCACCCCTGTTACCCAGGGTGTCAACAAACTTTCTGACAAATACACCCAAGCCTATCCCACAACACTAAGTCTGGTCAGGATTCTCTGCACCTCTTGAGCAAAGAGATCAGTCTTGCAATGCAGTGGTTTTGTATGATGACAACTAAACTAGAAAGTGCTGAAATACAAGATAAACTGTCCTTGCACTGGCAATTACAGCCGAAGTCTAAGTCACCTTTAACCTTACATTCATTAAACTCAATGGAATGAACTGTTACTGCTCTTCACAAGTCAGATTTTTCCATACCATGAATCATCCTTGCCACTGCTAAATTTTTCAGGCTTTCCAACATTCTTTTAAAAGCAGCACTATATTATAATAGCTGTCTAGCTAATAGTTTACACAGATGTAGTGTCACCTTGCTCCTTTCATTCATTCAAGAACTCTGCAACTGCTGTTTGCAATGGGATCGTGCTGGAGTACTTCCTCAATCCCATAGAATGGTTGTCAGATCCTGTCTGGAATCACGATTTTCCAAGTTGGGTGTTGTGTCATCCCACAGCTGTCTCTTTGCCTCTGGTCTGGGGCATGACTTCATGATTGCTGAGCAAGTGCACAGTAGAGCTGGAGACCACGGGCATTTCTTTTTTCTTTCCAAACTACATGCCACTTGAACTTTTAAAACAGGATGGAAAACACTCTCCATTTGGTGTACTAGGATCTACATTAAAATCAGTCCTTTCCATGTAAACTGCCCCCTCTCTGTAAGAAAATTTCCTCTATGTCTCCCCATATTTCTCCAATTATTGGCCCAGAGAGTGGTAATGCTGCAGTCAGGCAGCTGTCAAGGTCTTAAGAGATTACTGGATCACACTGATTTTTTTTTAAGACCAGTGCTTTTCTTTGCCAGTAAATGTATGTTCTGGGACTCACTTAAAAATGTTGATTTCCTAAATACATCCCTTTTACCTGGCATGACTCCTAAGGAAAAGAGTTTTGTGAAACCAAGGAAAATTGGTCGGAGGGAGGTTTTTCAGAAGGATTGCTGTTTTCATATCTCAACAGTTTTGTTCTCATCTGCTTCAGACCTTACCCTTGAACACAAGCATTGCTTTGCTTTCTGTTCCTTCACTTAATTTTCTATTACCAGTGCAGACTTCCCCTGCAGTGTTTGCTGCTGGAAGCAGGTGCTCTGTAGCCCCTCAGTTCTCTAACTTGTTTGAAGAGTCGTCCTAGTGAACACTGGCAGGCCATCACTTAACCCTTTTTTCTTCTCCTTATGTTACCTATTTTTACAGTTGTTCACATTATCAGCCCGTTGTAGGAAGGTTTTGTTTTCTCACCTGCCAGTTATATAAGCAGAGACACAGTCAGACACAGAGCATTGCACACTGATTAGCTTTAAAATGAGTACAAATTATCACTCCACAATGTAGGGAGACTAAGGAGCCAGTGATTTGAGTTAGTGGGACCTTTCCCTAGAGAAAGGTAACTGCACGTGGCATGTTTTAGTGGAAAACATGAATTACACGTGTAAGAGCAGTGAAGAACCACTGCAAGTGGGCCTTTCACCCCTGAATTACTGCACTGCCAGCCTCAAAACGTAAATAAATTGTGAGGTGCAGGTTCAGCCAGCTGCCCACAACTGCATTTACCAGCAAGGTGGCTTTATATGCTCTGGTGAATGTTGTCTTGTAAGCAGGCACACCAAAATGAAGATTTTTCCATGCCTAGTTGTTGAGATGCATGCATGAACGATAGAGGGAGGAACACTGATCCTCCAGATGAAGTCTGGCATGTTCACTGCAGAAATGTGGAGGCATTGGCACTGCAAGTCATGACTCCGAAGAGATTGGATGGAAAAGGGATAAATGGATACAGCAGCACAAACCACAAAGGACAAAGACGGGCTGGGTGCAATCCAGCAAGCGCTGCTACCACAAAAACACCCCAACATTGCAAAGACCTGTGCAATCTCAGTTTTTCAGATGAGTTAACTGTTCATTTTTCTAGCTGTTGTTGATGGAGGAAGAAAGACTTTTCCTAGAGAAAAGGCATTCATTTACATTTTTATGAATTCCTCTCATATGCAAAGGATAGCAGTGTTGCAGTTAGAAGCAATGTCAGCACAGGCAGCAAGGGAGACCTTAACTTCACTTAGAGAGGGCAAGCAGACCTCACGTCCCACTTTGCCTGTTTAAGTAAGTGTGAATCAGTAACCAACTTGATTTGCTCCCTAGCATTTGTATGTCAAACACTTAAGCTAACCTTAGGGCAGAAAGAGGGTTATAGCACCATTAGTGGGACAGTAAAGTATCTCACTTCCTCAATAAAAATGCTATTCCGTATTATTTTAAGCTACTTTTATAGTTTTACAAGGTGTTGCTTCCTTTCTAATACACACATTTCACTCCTGCTCCCCACATCAGAAATTCCTCCCTCTAATGCCATTCACCCAGTGGTAGCCTTGAATGGTGAGGGCAGACCTGCCAGCCTCTTATTCACATTTTCTGACCTTGCTGCAACAGATTCCAACTACACAGTAAGCAAATACTGTTGCACTGGCTGTGTTAACTACTTCACTGCTGAGCAGCTCATGGAGGTGCACCCAGCACATCCACTGACTTTTCAAGTAATGGTTTTCTAAGTCAAAAATAGAAGAAGCTAATACAGCTGTAAACCGATCTATTTCCTAAGCATCTTCTCAAAATTATACAGAGATAAATTCCGTGTTCAATCCTTGTTTTCAGTGGGAACACCTATCCTTGCCAGGAAACTCAGATGCTGAGTCTGAAGTCAGGTCGGCAGGTTTCTGAACCATGGTTTCTGTGAAGACTGATTTTTTAGGAATAAAGTGAACCACACTGAAGACTCTGCAGTCGATGATCCAAATACAATAACCTCGAAGGAAAACAAGATTATATCTCTGCTACAGAGAATTCACATGAGTCAACATATTCTGCTTGATTTGTCTGGTCTCTTGGGTACATGTTGGGAAAAACTTAAACAGCAAATTGTAGGCAGCAGAAAAGGTTAATACTTTTTTAGTTCACCACCAGATGCAACTGCTTTTCTTTTTTTTTTTAAGACGATGAAATATTTCCAGAGTTGTTTAAATGTTTTGATACTCAGCCTTTTCAGAAAATAAGTGTTCTTAACAGCACAAAGATAACATGGGCTTTGTTGCATGGGATCTTTCCAGTAAAATACCCTTCTGTTCTTGTTATATAATGGATAAATTGAGAGAGAAACAGGCTCCTTAGACATGTGCAAAGCTTTGTATGCACAAATCATGCACAGCAGTGTGCCACGCTGTTTAAACAGAAGAAGCAAAAGCTTAAAAAATAATCACAAAGATGACAAACTACAGCTCGTATTGCAGATTGCACATAAGGATAAACTTCCTTGAAAAACTCACTAGCTAAAAAATGTTTGAGAGAAAAGAGGACAAAATGCCCACCGGCTTTTGTGGATTCCCTTTCTTCATACAGACATTTCCCATGGCTGAGTCATACCAGTTTAATCAGCTCCTACCTACTAAATCCCCCTCTGTGCTGCATTTGCTCATTACCCTGCATGCATAAGCCCCTCAGCTCTGTGGCTGGCTAAATATACCTCCCTCACTGGTTTGTTTTTGTGTGGATGCACCAAGAGCTGTCCTAGCACAACTGAGGGAACAACACAGAATTGGAAATAAATGGCAAATGCAGGAGCTCCTGAACATCCCTCTAAAGCAGCCAGCAGGTGAGAGGCAGGTTCATAAAAGATGACACAAGGCAATCACCTTCCCTTAGGCACAGGAGGGAATTTAAGTTCTTAATTCATAGTTTGGCACTCTGTTACAGCCAAGTTCTCTGAAATTCAGCATGGTAGATGAGAAGTGGAGGTGCAGCTGAGGTCCCAAAGCACACAGGTGTTCAGAGACTCAGCTGAACAATTCAGAGATCACTCTTGCAAAAGGTTTTAATGGTGGCAAATTCACCAGGCTGAACCAAGTCCAAAGTGTAGCCCTGCCACTTTTCTGGGCACAGAATTCGGTCTGTTTCTCTCAAACAGCATTTGGAGCAAGCTGTAAAATGTCAAAGATCAGCAGCAACACAGTTCCTCCTAATTATCTTTACCTGCCACAAGCTAATCCTTCAGTTTCAGGGAACAGGTGCAAAAAACCACAAAACAGAATTAGAACCTTCATCCTGAAGGCAGACCACTACCACGACCCTGGGGTTGCAGCAGGGTGGAAGAGCTGAGAGGGGTGTATCTCTGAAGGGTCTGTTAAGTGCCGTGTCAGATAAAAACCTTTGTTGCATGGGTTTCCACAAAACTGCCTCTCCTGCACCTGCTGATAAGCAGTGTCCGCACCTCAAAGATACCATTGCTTTGTGGTGCTCACTCTCACACAATAAGCACTCCACGTAAAATCCATGAAGGATGATATAAAACAGCAGAATAATCCCCCTGAAACCAGTCATTACCACAGTTAAACTGTTAGCCTATTAACTGTCCTCGGGGCTGCCTCTGGGCTCTTAACTGCAGCTAAAACTGATTTTCATAGGGATTATACTTACATAAGGACCAGACATAGTCTAAATATGGAGTGTTTGTTACCAGGCAGACCAAAAGGTAACCACTGAAGCTCCTCAGAGCATCTTTGGTACCAACCTTAACACCCCTACATGGGAATGCTCCACAAGTAATTGTAAAAACCATAACTTTGCAAACAAGTATTTTCCACAAAAGTCATGCAAAAATAGAAATAAAAACACTTCCTAATTGTTTCTTTCTTTGAAACTCCAAGCAGATTTAATTAAAATAATCAAAAAAGTTGGTTTCTACTTAGTGGCTTCATTATAAAAAGAACAGCTATAACTAGAAACTGAAGCTGTAACAGAACAAGACGGGTGTTTAATGTTCTTGCAGTGAACTCCCTTCAGACTATTTCACTTTAGAGGCCCAGCCTTCTCTAATATTTCTTGAAATCCAAGTTCGTTGTTTACTCTTCCTGATGAAAAATTAGACACAGCCAACATTATTGCTTTTATTATAAAATGTAAATAAATTCAAAAATTGTAAATCTCTGTGTACATTTTGATTAAAAATTAAGTGAACTGTCAGTCCTTTACGAGCTGGTGTCAGATGTAGCTAAGGAAATAGATGAAAAAGATGAGGAAGAAGACGGCAAATATTCATTATTTGTTATTGATGCTTTTTCTTCATATTTTGGTGGTGATTCAGAAGAAAGGTATAGCATTGGTAAAATATCTGAAGGTGAGCTGCTTCCAGAAATTGTATATATGGATTCATAGTCTCTAACAGCAACTGTTCTTTCATCATCAGCAAGCTGTGCTCTATAAAACACAAAACTATGTATTAGCATAATTAATTTATCTACAGTGAGTGAAATTTGACTTGATTTACATAAACATACACGTATGCACACACTTCCTAAAAATCCCTGAAGCAAAGAACTTGCATAAGCATTAGGACATCATTCTGTGGGCTACATTATGACTCATATGAAAATTCTGTAATTTCAGAGGGGAAGAGCAAAACAAGCTCCTTTCTAACCTTTCAGATCTCCAGTCACAGCCTGGCTTATGGGTATTAGCTGCTTCTGGCTGTGCTGTTTCACAGTCTTACTAAATCTTCTTCTGATCCTTAGCTCCCAAAGTATCTTCCTTTTGTAGTGTATCACATACACAGTCCCCTTCCTTTATGAAAGACAGTTGCTAGACTAGACTCAGAACTGCATCAAAAAATCACAATCCCTAGCCTCTTGAGGTCTCACATGAAAGGCAATCAAACTCTTATTAGGTATTCCAGCAATCCATGACAGACATAAGGAGTCGTATTCCCGCTCAGAGCTGGAGAAACAGAAGTGACTGGACATGACCAGACTGCAAATTTCCCAGTGACATTCAAGGTGAGCAGACAAGGATGCCCTGTCCTCCTCTAACCATCATAGCTGGATCAAAATTGGTTGAACCCACATTCTTCTGGTACTTTGCTCTTCTCACCCTGGAGCTGGCCCTCAGCATATTGCTTCAGCTGCTTCCCAAGGAAAGGGAAGAAATCCTTGTTCCTCATGATTCACTCCCAGAGATGACTCCTGCTTTTGTACATACACGTGTATCCATATCAATACTGAGTGAGGAGCACAATCACAGAGCACAGTCACCTCATCTTCAATGTTGTTACTGGTCTGTGAGGGTTTTCAAAGGAGAGAGAAATACTACAAGACAAATGCTGAGGTGCTACATAGCAGATTGCAGGAAAAATGCAAAACACTTTTTGGATGAGACCATGACTCAGCTCATTAACAGCTCTCTCACCCAGCACAGGCTGCTGCAAAGTGCTGACAGAACACTGAGCAATGGATCAAAGAGGCAAATCACCTTTGTCCAGCAGCCACCAACTTAGGAAATGTGTGTCCCCTGCCATATTTGGGATCTTCAACCGTGGCACCGTTAGGAACAAGGAGCCCGTTGTTTTTCTTCCATGGAAGTGCTTGGGAAGCAATTCACGCTAGTCAAGATGCCCTGACTCAGCAAGTGCTGAGCCACGGGAGAGCAGGATTGAGTGAAAGGCCCAAACGTAGTGTCAGCTCAGCAGGTCTCTGCGAGGACACTGGGAAGCATGCAAGGGCAACAGCTACAGCAACCCCATCAGAAATGCTGATGAAATGGCAATGAAAGGCTGAGGTCAGGCATTCTGGGTTGTATCCAAGCCTGAGGTGTTTTATCCACTCCACTAGATACTATCCCAACAAACTGCCTCTTTGTGCACATATGTTCACAAGACAGAGAAATCCACACAGATATTAAACCATACCCACGTAATTTACAAACAGTTTCAGGGACGGTGACTCCACCACTTTCCTGAGCAGCCTGCTCCAATACTTTAAAATGCTCCCCACAAAAAAACCCTTCCTAATAACTAAGGTAAACTTTTCCTGATGGCCACTTCCTCTGGTCCAGTCATTTGTCATATTGCAAAAGAGGCCAATCCCCATCTTGCCACAACCCCCTTTCCAGCAACTGAAGAGAACAATAAAGTCAAGTCTCCTTTTCTCCAGACTGAAAAACTCCAGCTCTCTCAGCAACTCCTCACACCACTTGTGCTTCACCAGCTGTGCTAATCTTCTTTTGTCACACTCCAGAACTTCAGTGTCTTTCTCATTGAGAAAGAATCACAGAATAGCCTGGGTTGGAAGGGATGTTAAAGTTCATCTATTTCCAACCTCCCATGCTTTGGACAGGGACATCTTTCACTAGACCAGGTTGGTCAGAGCTCCAGCCAACCTGGCATTAAACACTTCTACAGATGGGACAACCACAACTTCTCTGGGCAACCTGTTCCAGTGTCTCATCACTCTTACAGGAACAAAACTCTTCCTAATACCTACTCTAAAATTCCTTTCAGTTTGAAACCAATCCCCCTTGTCCTGTCACTATGTGCTCTTGTAAAAAGTCCCTCTCCATCTTTCTTGTAGGCTCCCTTCAGGTATTGGAAGGCAGCAATTAGCTCACCCCTGAAGCCTTCTCTTTTACAGGCTGAACAAACCCAATTCTCCTAGCCTTTCCTTACAGGAAAGGTACTGCAGACCTCTGTCATCTTGGTGGCCTCTTCTAGACTCACTCCAACAATTCCATGTCATTCCTGTGCTGGGAGCCCAGAGCTGGATGCAGTGGGGTCTCAGCAGAGCAGAGCAGAGGGGCAGAATCCCCTCCCTGGCCCTGCTGCCCACACTGCTCTGGATGCAGCCCAGGACACGTTTGGCTCTCTGGACTGTCAGTGCCCATGGCTGGGTCATGTCCAGCCTCTCACCCCCCGGCACCCCCAGGTCCTTCTGGACAGGGCTGTTGTGATCTGATCTGTCCATGCCCAGCCTGTGCTGGTACCAGGAGCTGCCCTGACCCAGCTTTAGCACCTAGCACCTGGCCTTGTTAAAACACATGAAATTATCACAGACCCACTTCTCCATCTTGTCCAGATCCCTCTGGATAGCATCCCAGATGCTATCAAGTCTGACAGCAACACCACTCAGCTTGGTGTCACCTGCAAATGCAATTGTATACGTCATTCATGAAGATATTTAATAACACTGGTCTGAATATAAACCCCTGAGGGACATCATTTGTCACTGAAGTCCATTGGGACTCTGAGCCATTGACCACTACCCTCTGGATGTGACTGTCAGGGCATCTTGACTAGTGCAAATTGCTTCCTGAACACTTCCATGGAAGAGAAGCAACAGCTTCACTGCTCATAAGAGTGCCAAGGTTAAAGATCCCAAATATGGCAGGGGATACACATTTCCTATGCTGGTGGCTACTGTCACCACTTTTCCAGCATTGTTCATTGGGGGTATCCTTTCTTTGACCATCCATTTCTGGTTAATGTACTGTACCTGTAGAAGCCCTTCCTGTTATTCTTTGTGTCCCTTGCCAGATTCAGTTCCAGTTTTTCCTTGGCCTTTCTCACCATCTCCCCTGCACAACTGTGCTTCATCTCTAAACTCTTCCTAGGTTACCTGTCCTGGTTTCCACTGTCTGTGCATTTTCTTCTTTCCCTTCATTTTGACCAGTAAGTTCCTGCTCAACCATGCCAATCTCTTGCCCTCCTTGTCTGATTTCTTGCTCCTGGGGATTGCCAGCTCTTGTGCTCTATGGAAGAGCTCCTGAAAGATCTGCTAGCTCTCTTTATTCCCTAGTCCCTGAGGGGAGTCTCTAAGGGGATCCCACTGACTAGGTTCCCAAAGGACTCTAAGTCTGCTTTCCTAAAGGTCAAGAGCTGGACTTTTACTCCTTACTCAGCCCCCATCCCTCAGGACTGCACACTCCCCCAGTGCCCAGGCTGCCTCCAGTCTTGGAGTCCCAGTCAGCTCACTTGCACTGCAGATCCTGTAAGACATTCCCTCTGGCAGGGCTGTCCATCACCTGGCTCAGGAAGTTATCTTTCACGCATTCCAGGAGTCTCCTGGGTTGCTCACAGCCCTCCAAGCTCCTTTCCCAAAGCTGCTGGGGTGGTTGAGTTCCCCCCTCAGGACAGGCCCCTGCAGGCACAAAGCCTCCTGTGGCTGGAGCAGGAAGGTTTGCTCCATGGGCTCCCCTTGGGCAGGCAGCTGTAGCAGACACAGGGCTCCCTTTGCTGCCTCAGTCTCTGACTCCTACCCACAGGCTTTCCCCCTGATCATGGGTGTTCTCCAGGGACAGATCTTCATACTCAATCCACCTCTTCCTGTAAAGAGCAACTCTTCTGCCTCTACTTCCTTCCCTGTCTTTTCTGAACAGCCTGCAGCTATTAAAAGTCAGGCTCCAGAAACAGGATTCATACCACAAAGTTTCAGGAATGGCAACAAGGTCACAGCCTTCCAGCAATACAGTGGCCTCCAATTGCTCCATTTTTTTCCCTGTGCTGTGTGCATTGACGTAAAGGCACCTTAGCTGAGATGCTGCCCATGCTGCCTTCCCAGAGGAACATCCCTCAGTGCCTTTGAGATAGTTGTCCAGTGTTTCCCTCCTGGCTTCTGTTACCTTAGAAACCCTGAGCTCAATTATGTAAGACTGCAAGGATGTTCCAGTGTGGCCAGCACAGATCCAGCAGCAGAGGACCCCTGCAAGCATCTTGTCCTTCTGATCTTCAGTGGTCCCACTGGCCACACGATTGTTGATATATGCCTGAATGCAACTGGCTGCCTTGGTCACCTGGGCACACTGCTGGTTCATGTTCAGGCATTGTTGACCACCATTCCCAGGTCCTTTCCTGCCAGACAATTTCCAGACACTCATCACCAACAGCACTGATGGTGCTTCCAACTGTCACCAAACAGGTTCTATTTCTGTGAGAGGTCTACACAGCAGCAGGGGAAGATGCTGGAAAATTCTTTTAACTTTAGTGTAATAAGTGTATTACCCCTATATTCATGGTAAATGCTTAGTTTTGTCCCAAACAGTACTTAGTACAAATACCAGAGATTATTGTGGCCTTGTGTTAATTCCCTGCATCTGTGACTAATAAGTCTTGTTCCAGTTAACGCTTCCTTATATCATAAATTAATACATAGTAGCTGATATCTTAGTTCTGAGAACACGGATTGTGTGTCAGAGCAAACAATGGTAAGACAAGTACATTATGACCTGATGACTGATTTGAGATACTCTCAAGGAGAAAAGATTCATCAGAAGATCTGGAACAATATCCAAACAAGTCCTTGGAAATAATTAGTATATATGCATGTTATTCAGGAAATGTGACGAATATGTTCAGGAATATTACCAGGTCTGTTAGGTTACGGAGCATACATGCTTTGTGGAAAACTCCTCATACCTCCAGCACTGCTAATGAACTAATGTTGGCTTTGTAACCTAACAAATTGGCTGGAGAGTTTATTTCCCAGATTTCAGTCGTACAATGCTGCATGCACAGTCTTGTGAAGTACAGTCATTACAGGACAGCCCCACCTAACTTACTGACTCATAGTTCAAACCCAGGCTGATGTAGGACCATTCTAAAGATATTAAATCAAGACATTTCTGAATCATTAAGGGCCTGAAATTAAGTTAGGGACTCCAGACATGTGACACCTAGTGCTTCTGGCCAGATCTAGCTCTGACTTCTAGTATGTGGCCCATGCCATGACCTCTTTTACCCTCAAGTTAGCAGCCCACAGGGGATAAATAACCCTGAAAGCTCTTGTGGCACAGGCAACTCTTTGGTAAACTGGCAGCTCCTACTCCCTGAGCTTGGTGGTGTCATTATCAGGCAATTCTGTTATAATCCATCCATGTAAGGAGTGGCTGCAAGGGAAAGGCACATTTTGAAATGAAACTGGCTTTGCAGCCTCCCTTATCAGCATGCTGGAGCCTTCTGTGGTATCAAGGAATCCTTTTAATCTCGGCACATCCCCACAGCAGGAACATGGCAAACCAGCACAGCAGGTGTCACTTCCTCGAGGCAGAGATAAGGGACACAGGAGAATTGACCACACTGGCAGATAAATTAACATTCCCAGGGTCTTTGGGCAGGTGTCATAAAATACTTGCTGCTCTGCTTCTACAGAGGCTCTTAAAATCTGGCAATATGGATAGCATGTCACTACCACACTGCTGTCAGTGGCACCTTCTCTTGGACAACCTGTGGAAGAAATCTACTAAGGGCCAGTGATTTAAGAACTTCAGAAGTTCTTTCCATCATAATAATAATTTAATCCTCATAAGGACACACTGCAGTTTGTAGTTTCCCCAGTATACTACAATATTTTAATGCCAATTCCAGCAAAGTATCTGAAGTTGAGTTATACACTAGAAAACTTGGTCATGCCTAGTAGTTAATTCAGTGATTATATAAGAACAGGGTCTTGGACACCTAAAGAAACAACTCAGATTTCTAAAGTCAGAGATGAACACAGTCTTACCCATCACTGAAGATAGAGTGGTATGGTGGAGGATTTTCACTTGTAGGCAAAACACTTGACATAAGACAATGTGTCACAGTTGGTGACATAGGGTCAGCAAAATAAGGAGGTGGTGGGGGTGGGAATAACATCACAGCATCACCTAGGGAAAAGAACACCAATTACTGCCTCTGAAGAACTGAGCACCTCTGGTTACACTATTAATGTCCTATAATTTTTACTTGCCTAGCTTTTAAGATAAATGATAGAGAATTGATACATTCTGGACTATTGGAGTAGATTGGAGGCACATCCAAAACCTAAATAATCCCAAAATAAACATGCAGGATATTTATAAATTATTTAATTTAGACAATACAGCTGACAAGGGGGAGCATTCATCTAGCAAAGAGACACCAATATGGTTGGCTGCCTACAAGAAGTGGAAGTGCAAAGCCCACAGTTACTGCTGGAAGGTTTTAAGGATAGGAAAGTATTTAGTTTCCCTCCCAAACATAAAATAGGTCATTCTAAGTTTCTCCATAAGTACTGCAGTGCTATAATGGAAGTCATTAATGGCTCTGGGGACTGATTTTGTGTGCCATGACAGTTTCCCTACTAAGTTACTTGTAGTTCAAGGCACACTAACCATGACTATTGATACATAGTTCACTACTTCAATATATTTTACAGCAAGTAATCTACCAATTTCCACTCTGTAATTCAAGAGTTTAAAACTTGTAATTATATCTCTGACTGATTGAGGATGTGGGCACAATTTAAAAAATACTGTACATTCATTACAAATCAATCTTCTGTTTAATGGGTCAGAGCTCAAGGCAAAAATAAATCTTAAATATAGTCATAGGAGTCTGAGATCTGCAGTGCCTATCACACTGTTTGAGAACAGAATTGGGGTTAGACTCATTTCTGTCAGGTTATGTTGTTTTACACAGTCAGACCTTTCTTTTTATGCCAAAGAGGGAGTCTGCCTTTTTGAGAAACGTTACTGAACAGACCACACAGAAAGCATACAAGACAAAGTAACATTATTCTATTTTAGCTGCATTGACATGGCAGAACTACACATGCTTAGAGCTCAAATAAGTAATATCCAGACATAAATTATTAGTGGAAAAAAACCCCACTAATTCCCAGTGTAAAGGTTCCAGCATTTTTTACTCACCTACTGTAACCTGAAAAGATTCAGGGCTCTGAGGATGTTCTTCACTTTCACAGGACTCTTGGTTGAGATTTAAGTTTTGCTTCTTCTTAACATGAGCTATCACGAAGAAACACAACCCAGTGAGCACAATCAAAGGTCCCATGATCTGAAGTGACAGGAATCCACAGCCCTGGAGGTCCACATCAGAAGTGCCAGTGTGGTTGAGCTGTATTGTCTGCCAGCCGGGGCTGCAACCAGGAACCCAAATGCCCAGGATGCTAATTAACATCCCACTGGTCAAAAACAGGAATCCAAATATGAGAAACTGGGCAAACTGACAGTTCCCACGACAGAAAACAAGGCTGTACACCTGCTCATTTTGCAGCTGCCTCTGTCTTATGTACATCCTGGCCCTCGATCGTGCCAGCAAAACACAAACCAGCCCAGTCACAGCCAGCACTGGCCCTGCAGCCTTGAGGACCTCGTTACAGTCACTGAAGCTTCCAGATGGGCATGACTGGAGAATAAAGACTGAAAGAAGGAATCCAGCACAGAGCAACACAGCTCCAAAGACAAAAAGGAAAAAAATAAGTTTCCCATGTTGTCCATTACTTCCTTCGCCTCCTGGTGCAGGAACAGCCACGGGATACATCACAACAGAATCTCCACCAAGCAGATGAGCTGTTGGAATCAAATGGCAGCAAGCCACAGCAGATCTGTGAACATGAAAACACACAAACTAGAAGGAGAAAAAACCCCAGCAAGAATAGCTACATTTATTTCTTACTTTCGAATTTTTTACTCAGCCTTTATTGTATGTGGTCCTGTATTTTCTCTTTTGCAGCACCTCCACTATGGATCACAGGGCCTGCTCAAGTTTGCTGGTGTTAAATGCTTATGAAAAGACAGAACTTGTTTTACAGTTCAACTTAAACCAACTGTAATTGCCGTTGTACGGCTAAATTAATTGTTTCTTTAGAGAAATAGTCTTACAGTTAAGGGAACATTATTTTGAAACGTTGAATATTTGGAATGAGGACAGGTTAGCTTTCCCCTGGAAAAGAGAAAGCTACAGGAAATTTCTGTGCTGAACTGCAGGAAGTGACAGCTTGTGAGAGACAGTACCTTAATGTAAATAAGCAATGACTATTGGACTTTTTAACCAAGTAAATCTTCTATTACATACCTTCTCAAAGCATATAAATCTTGCTTCTCTTTCCCCAGGCAGTAAAGACCTTTCTGTTTCTCTCTTTAAATGAGATGCTGCTGCAAAACCAAATACTGAGATAAATTCTGGTTCCGTTCTGAAATGACAAAACAAAAACCAGAAAATTAAAAAGAGCATTCTAAAGACCAGTTCAAGTCTCACTGCTTTCACAGTTAGAGTTGGTAAGCATAGTGGTCCTACAATTTCTTTCAACTCCCCCTACTTGTGAATACTTTGTCTTTGCTTGAAAGATCTTGAAAAAGAAGTCAGTGAAGGTGGCTCCCAGAAGAATTCTGAGCCCACAAGACTCTAGATTCAGAAATAAAATAGAAGAAAACTGAAGACAGTTTTGAGGCCAAAAACAGACCACATGGTAGTACGGGTAAGAAAACAACTGGATGTGGATTTACTGGGGCAAAGGAAGCCTGACTGAAAGTTAGGACAGAGTTCCAGTCAGTGAGCTCTAGTACAAAAACAAAAATAAACTCTGCTGTTACCTACAAGGAAGTTTCTGCTCCTCTGACACTGTGGCGTACAGGGCCAGATGGACACCACCCACCAGATGGTGATCAGCAACCACAGAGATCTTGGCTAACATCCATCAAAAGCCAACCTGGAAGGCAGGGGAAGTTCAGACTATGGAAAATAACAAGTCTCATGGACAGGCCACATGAAAGCTGTTCCCTACCAAGTGTAGGAAGTACTTAAGAATGCTTGTGCTGCAGTGGTTTGACACTGCCCCCTTCCCCTCATCAGCAGCCTCCCACAACAATTTCACCTATGTCTTGGATATATAAGGACTGATATATAGGGACTGGTGGAGTTGTTCATGGATGGAAGCAGGGAAATCAGCTTAGTTACTGCAGTTTATTAGTTAACCTTCAGCCTTTTGTCTACCAGCTTCTACTGTCCTGCTGCTAATTCAGGTGACTTGAAGACAAAACATCAAATTAGATTGGATCCTCCCTAGATATGCCTCTGGCACACTTATTCCACAGGAAAAAAACAAGGTATTATGTGATTTCTGGAAGCAAACTGTTGAACTTGTGTCAGCCACAACAAGGTTTGTGTCGCTGGGGTAACTGCAATGCCCCACTGGGATGAAAACAAAACACAACCACAGAACCCACTAGTGAGTCAAACACATAATTATTTATCTGCAGTGCAAGGCAACCTATTGAGTCACCACTCAACCACTTTTAAGAGTAGAACCCAATAAAGAACAGGCCACACAGAGACCTGAATGATGAAGTCATTACACGTTTTACCGCTGAACATCAAACCAGGCCCCCCAAAAGCACAGGAGAAAACACAGTACATCAGGCAAGCAAAAGGCACAATAAGCACAAGATCTGAGAGGCAAGGAAACACAGCAGGAAGGCCACTGCAGGAAGCAAGCAAGCCTCCTAACAGTAAAACTGAGGGACTGCCCCTCAATCACTCCATCACGGTGAATAGTTAACTTGTAAGCCGTGACTGTCAAGTGTTTCTTCAGTGTTTTGAATTCAGTCTACTGAGAACCCTCGACTAAGATTGGTTTGAAAAACTGCTAACTGAGGGTGCCTTGGTAGAAGAGTCAGATTCACTCTGGGGAAATAAAAAAAAAGGGTTATGAAGACCACTAAAAATAGGACAGCATGTCATAATTATTTTTTTTTTAAAGTCTCTTGATTGATTTCAAACTGAAGACCTTTAGTTCAACACACTTTCAATACTGCATGAGCTGAAGTCAGTCTGAAGGCTCTACTTCTGGGCAGAAAAAAACCAGACTGGGATGGTCACTTCCTTGATTTCAGTGATCTTTGCTACGTTAATAAAATTCTTTCTGATAACTGCATATGCCCCATTCTCATAAATTATCTGAGCTGGCTCAGGTTTCCTGACTTACCAGATATACAAAGCTGAGTAAAATGCCTCTGAAACACACACACACACACACAAAAAAATCCTCTGCAAGTCCTCAGGGTGAAGANTAACACCGACACTCTAGAGAGAGCTCTGAATCCTTTCTTTGCAGTTCCCTCTAGCAAAGAAAACATGGACTTAAATATAAGCAAAAAAGAACGAAATGAAATAATGTGAAGGCAAAAAACCCCACAAATTCAAATATATACCCATTACAAAGAAAAGTCTAGATATTTGTCCTCCTTACTCCCAACAGAGTGCCTGCTTCTCTTCCACCACCCTTGTTCTTACGAGATTAAGCTAAAACACACATTGGAAATTAAGCATGTACATATTTTCTTCATTTTTTCAGGCTGCAAAAGAAGGAACATTCAGAACAGTCTGTTGTGGCTTTGAAGATGAAAGCCACAGATTTTATGCTGGAAAATACAAGAGAGGACTAATTTCCATTTACACTACCATGAATTTTTAACAGAAAACCCAAAGCAAGATTAAATTTATTTCCTGTGTTTCAAGAAAAGGTATTGTGATAAAGAGGCAAGTCTTTTATTGTCTATGTGCTTGAAGTACTTCCATGAGATCTCATATCTCCACAGGCATATTGATGTAAAGGAATCTTCCCTTCATATTAAACACAAGTCTGAAAGCAGATATGGAAATAACAGGTCAGAAAACATTACAACATAATCCAGTAGTGTAGAGGTCGTTAAGTATGATGGGAAGAGGGAAATGGAAACACAGCTTATAAAGGAAGTCTGGTTATAAGCTCAACCTAAATGATACAGTTCTTTACCCTTCTGTAAGTCAGACCTATGCCAGCTATATAGAACAGAAAATAACTTCACTATTTCTCATCATTTTTCCATGTAACACTAGTAAAACAACTTTCATAGTATGGACAACTCCAAGAATTTTAAAATACTTCTACTACAATACTTCTTGATCATTCAGAGTTCATGTTTTCCAAGATTTCCACTGCAAACACTAGGACTATCAATTTACTTGCCCTTTCTCATATGAAATTTGATAGCTTCATGCAGACATTATGAATTCAGGAACAGAATTAAAAGAAAAGCATTGGAAGAATTAAAACACTGCTGTCCTTCTGTTTTATCCTTCCCAGAGCAGGTCCCATTCCCCCTCTTTCTGCTTGCAAAACCACACAAACAATTTCATGCAGAAGTTTTAGGTCTAGTCTGTGATATATCAAAAACTATAATACTCTGTCAGTTGTTGTCCACAATGGAAATCACACTAGAATTTATAAGCCAACCTCTTCAAGGACTTTAATTTTTCCAATTTTTCACCTATGTTTCCCAGTTTTGAACTACTACTGGGAAGTTGCCACTGCACAATTATTTTTATAATTTTTTCCCCCCTCCAGGTTTCAAATTAACCTATGACTCCTTACTGATCAAGCCACTTGTAAGGAAAAATGCTCTCAACTTTATTCAGTTTAACTTCCATATCAAAACATGAATGGTTTCCTATGTCTGGATTCCCTTCTTTGTACATATCTGCTCCTGTACCCACAGCATTTTCTGTTCTTTATTAAATCCCAGTTTTTCCCTGGACTGGAGTCTTAACTTGGCATTCAGAGACACTCATGAGTACAGCTGGTTAAACTAAATTGTAATGTGCAACCTTCATTCCAACACTCTTCCTTCCCCACGGTGTTTTTAACCACTTATTTGAAGAGCTGGTGGGAAATGACCAACAGGATGTGCTTGCAGTTTTCTACTTTTAAGAAACAAAACCACAAGCAGCAAAAAGTCCTGAGATGCCAAAAACATGCAATCTTATGTATGTAGTCACTATTTAGTACCTGACAGTGCTCTTATCTCACAGAACATAAGATTCAGATGTTGTAAAAGATTACAAGATTTAGACAGTGTATAAAGATTCCTAAGCTGGGAGTGGATGCCACAAGAACTCTGCCCATACGGGTTGACAAAATTATTGTTTCAGCTTACAGTATAGGAAGAGTAATGCTGTGCTGTTATTTATGATCATTGCAGGTGGTGCAGAAGCCACCTGGAAAAGTACTGGAAAGCAGCTGGAGTTGGAAATTCCAGACAGTGGGATGAATCCTGCCACTCCCCAGAGATATGTACACCAGGGATCTTTCTTACCACAAACCAGCACCGTCAGGGATCCTGACTGTGGCAGACAGAACTGCATTCTGCAAAGCTGCCAATTCCCATCCCTGCAGGCTACGAGAGAAAGGCAGCTACAGTAAAAGATGGTCCGCAAATGTACCTCACACACTTCACCAGGAAGAATACTGACACCACAGATGGACAGGAGGACGCCAAAATTCTGCCTGAACAGCAAGGAGCTTGCAAAGCAAAGCCTGGTAACTCATTGACTGGATGCCATGCAGGCAACTAGGACAGAACCTAGATTCAAAAATGAACCCTGAAGGGTCCCATGCTTGTTGGTGGGATGTTTTTACACGACACACTAGTGGCACACGAGAGCTGTGGCAAAGCAGCTCCTATATTCTGCAGAACCTGCAGGGAGACTAGGGAGAAAGACAGATACAGTTTACACCAGAGCTGATGTTTTTCAAACAGGTAACACATGACAGACGGTTTCTGGAAATTCACAGGAAGGTCTGCCCCAGAAGGCTGATGTATCACAAAGCAGCAAAAGGCACAAGACAAAAAAACTTAAGAGATCTTCGACCACAGGACAGGCCATGGTGACCATCAGGGAGATGTAGGGCTCCAAAAGCCACCTAAAGCCATCCTGTCCCAGTTTCCTGATCCTGGCCTGGGGCATTAAACCAGACAATTTAATGGACAAGCAATTAAGCTCTACTACATCTAGGAAAAGCAGCACTCCACGGCACACTCCTCCTCATGCACCAGCCCATTAGGCATAGTCTATTCTAAATCACTTAGTCTCCCAAGTCTCAATAAGCTCTTCAGGAAGATGGACCATGCCCCAGAAGCTGCCATGCATCACACCGAAGCAAGGAGCGGGGCAACCTCTCCGTGGTGGAGCAGCACCTGAACCTCCTCAGCGGTGTCCTGTACGCCAGCATCAGCCACCAGAGCACCGCATGCCAGAATTACCGCAGAAACCCCTTCGGGGATGGCACGGGGGGTCGCAGCGGGGAAGCACTGTGGGGAGCGGTGGGCTCTCCAGGGAGAAGACAGGACACTTACACCCCGGGCAATGCTCACACACACCGGAGAAGACTGAAAACACGGGAATGGCGGCTGCGGGGAGACGCGGCGACCCCGCCGGCCCCTCGCGGGGGCAGCCAGAGGACGAGCCGGAGGACGAGCCGCCCCCGACCCCCGCGGAGCCGCCCGCCCGCTCGCTCCCTCTCTCTGCCTCCCACCCGCCCCCCCGCGGCTACCCGATGGAGAAAGCGGCCTCGGCGAAGGGCCCCGGGCGTCCGCCCTTACCTGGCGGCGGCGGGAAGGACGGAGTAGCGCGGCAGGCGCCGCTATTTAAGCACCGTCGGCCGGCGGCGAGGGACAGGACCGGGCCAGGCCCAGCCGAGCCGCCCCGGGGGAGCGGCGGCGCCGCGGCACCGCCCCCAGGAGCCCGCCGCCCCGCCCGGCCCAGGCCCGGCACGGCACGGCCTGCCCTGCCCGCGGCTCCCGGGGCCCCGGGGCGGGGCGGGAGATCGCTGCCCGGTTCGGAGATCGCTGCCCGGCCCGGGGATCGCTGCCCGGCTCGGAGATCGCTGCCCGGCTGGGAGGTCGCTGCCCTGCTCGGGGATCGCTGCCCGGCTCGGAGATCTCCCCGCCAGCGGGCCGGGTCTCGGTGCTCCTGGCAGGGCACGGCTGTGGCGAGCGGCTCTGGGGTCGGCTGTACGTGGCCCAGGTGAAGTGTGGCCCTGAAATAGCCGCGGTTTCGAGGTGAGGCAGGTGGGCGGGCCCCCTCTCAGGATGGCAGTGCCGCCCGTCTCCTATTTCGCAGAATCACAGAATATTTTGAATTGAAAGGAACCCCTAAGAATCATCGGGTGCACCTCTCCCATACACGAATTGAACCCACATCCTTCACATTACTAGAACCAGGCTCCATGTCAGGAGCCCTTCGTGTTGTAGTCCCTTAACAACTCTTGCCTTACTCCACACCCTTGGGAACTTGTTAGGCAACCTAAAGACAGGCTGAGCCTAGATGTGGCAGATCTCTTTCTGTGGGGAGCCACTTAAGCTGAAATGGAAGAAGATGCTTTCTTGCCAGGTACAGGCACTGGAAGGAGGAGAAGCTGGCTTTGGTAGCTGGGACGAGAGAGCCATGCCGTGCAAGAAGCAGCTGTGTGAGTAGACAAGCAGCCAGGGAAGGAAGAGCAAGCTGGGCCATTCATAAGTGCTGTAGCAGTGGCAGGACCAAGACAATGTGACTGGAGTTTGCCCAGCTGGTGAGCAGCACCCTGCTAACCCATTGGGGTTTGTGTGAGTCAAAACAAGACGAGCCAGAACGGGGATGGAGTGATGCTGGGAAAACAGATGGCAGGAGGAAAGAGAATGACTAAAGTCTTGCTTGACAAGAGATACTTTGGTTAAACAGTATAATTGGGTGAAAATTCTGTGTAGCTCTTCATAGGCAATCTGCCTTTGGGTAGAGAGCAAGGGAAGTTTGGAATTGAGTTGATAACCAAAGCGTGTATGAAAATATATGTTGGGTGTAGGAAAGAGATTTGTCATGGGGTAGAAGGCTTCAAGGTTTCCGGAACTGTAGGTTCCTGAGTGTTAATGACCTTTTGCTGTCTCAACTGTTTTAAGTCCCAACTCAGCTGCCATTGACTGGAAGGGCTCCTGTTGTATAACACTCACAATACTACTGTGAAGTGTCTCAGGGTAAGGAGACTGGGAAGTAACAGCTCCTATATTCTATCATGAGGGAAATATTCCAGTGAAGAATTTTTAAAAAGTCTGAAGACAGTAAAAGAACGCGAGCTGTGCTTGTTTAAAAACACAAGCTGAAGATTAATTAGTTCTTCCCAAGAGTAAGAGAGCATCAAAGATAGAATCAGACTATTTTATTAAGTCTGACAACAGTGACAAAAGGAGATTTAATAATGTTTATATGTCACTTTTCTAATGCCTGATTCTGGTTCCATTGTTTTTTTCAACATAGAGCTCAAATAATTAATAAAAACACTTCTGTAGTGCACATTTCTGTGTAAAGTACTTTGTCAGGCTGAGTTTTCTTTGGTTCTCTGATACTAGTTAATTATTGGACCACTGCTGTGATATATGCTCTCTTTTCCTGTTACATAAATAGTTTTTTATTTTATGTAAACACTTCTTCTACCAAACTCAACATGCCAAGAATTTCCCTTAAAAAAAAAACAACAAAAAACCCCTCAGTCATAACAGTTCACAAGCTTGTTGGCTAGCATCTACCTAAAAATGATTTCTGTCTGCAAAGCCTGTCATCAGCTTTTCCCCCTCCATCCACCACTTTTGGTTCTTGTAAGGACTTGACCTCCATGATGAGAGAAGGGATTGAAAGGATATCATTATTCAGTTCTTGAGATTCTGACTCAGCCTGGAAAGAGTTTTCAATGCATTAAGTGGCTGTTGATTCCTGCCATGGGACTGCAGTCATAAAACTGTAATCTTGAGCCATATACTGTGCTTTAAATAAGAATTATTTTTAACTGTATTTTTTTTTAAACTTTTAAAATAGTAACTATTGAACTACTAAGTAAAACATATTTTAAGTCTGCACTGTAAGTGGTTGTATTTAGCAAAAATGGAGCCATATTGTTTGTTTACAGGAAGGTACTGAGAGAGTTTTTCACGTTAAGACTGGACATAGTTGTGTGACAATAGTTTCTGGATGTTAGTGCTAGTAGGAAAAATAAGGTATTTTTGATTGGCATGGAAAGCAGTGCTAGAGCTATAAAAAAATGCAGTGCACTCACAGCTGGAGTATGACACAGACCCCAGAGCTACCAGAAAATCACTGCTTTTTAAATTATGTCTTGGGTTACAGTCAATAACACTCACAAAGACACTGACAAGAAGATTACCATTTGGGATGGTGAGCAGAGAAATACAATTGCTCATGATTTATTGATTAGAAATTAGTTGAGGCTGATGGAAGCCACTGCTTATAGCAATAACCTGATGAAATATAAATGAAAATTACTAACTTTGCATTCCTCTTTTTTTTTTTTCTTTTTTTTGATTTAGCACACACATTTATCAAGGACAGTTGGTTTGAATTGTTTGCCTAAAGATGATGGTCTCTAGAAATAAGGGCACAAATGCAGTAAGTAATACTAAATGCTGGTCACTTCTAGATTTAAATTCTGCTGTGCAGAAGAGATGTTAATGTGTTGTGTGCAATATAAGATGGATCAGTAAAACCACAGCTGTTGCAATTAGACGTGAAATGCTGGATGTGCTGAGACTGTGCTTCAGCTCAGAACAGTAAGTGTGATCTGCAGAACGTTTTCAGATGTTTGAAAACCTAGTGAGAATCCAGACTGTCCTAAACTGTCCTGGTGAAAATGTAGCCATCATAGAAATACCCACTGTTTGTAACTCACAGCACACCTTGAAGCTTTGTAGAAGATCCTTAGATCAAGGCTGATGCCACTCACTTTGTTTCAATGACAGCTGGCCTTTTGTTGGTATGCTTTGAACCAGGAGCTGCTGCTCCTGCTTCAAAGTATATAATTGCTACTCGCTTGCTGTGATGGTATGGCACAAAGGAGATGATGATGCAGAAGTCAAAAGTCACCCAGCTCTCCCACCAAGTTCTGTGCAGCCGGTTCACATTGAGAAGATGGTGGTGCACAGCAAGTGCAAAGCTTGACTGAATAGTGAAGAATTCTGTGTGTTGGTTTATTTAGGTTCTGGTAGACTTAGAAGCTCTATACGGTTTCTTTAGGTTCTGGTAGACTTAGAAGCTCTATACTTAGAAATACAAGTCTATAAAATGTTTGTTTTGTTGAAATTGTCAATTTCCAGGCTTAGAAGTGACAAAAGCATTGCTGCCAACATTCAGTAAGCTTCGGAACCAAACTTAATTAATCCTGAAACAGTTACTCTGTGTAGTTCAGCAGATAGCTACAAAAGAACCACAGGAAAGAGTATGTTGCTGGCTGTACTGTTAGGGAGGATAAATGGGGGCTGACACCCTCCCCACAAAACAGCAGCCACCTGGGTCTGCAGCATTTGTACAGTGGTGCAGTGCATCCTAGTGACCTGTGATGGTCCCTTCTCAGGAGCAGCATGGAAGGACCCAATAAGAAGACCAAGCTGACTGTTCTCTTCAGAGCCTGGGCATGCCAGGAGTGTCCATGACTTGGCTGACTCACCATGTCCTGTTAATAAATCATCTTTCCCAACCTTTCTGCTCTACCCATGTAAAAGGTTAGAGGTTACATCTGTGAATGCGACAGACTGTTCAGTATTTCTGTTAGTAAATCAGAATCACAGAATCAGAATGGTTTGGGTTGGAAGGGACCTTTAAAGGTCATCTCTCCAAGCCTCCGTTGATGAGCAGGGGCATCTTCAACTAAATCAGTTTGGTCAGAGCCCTGTCACATCTGACTGTGAATAGTTCCAGGTATGGGGCAGCTGCCACTGCTCTGGGCAACCTGTTTCAGTGCTGCATCACCATCATCATAAAATATAATTTCCTTATACCCATTTATACCCACTCTACATTTACCCTTCAGTTTAAAACCATTACCCTTCATCCTATTGCAACAGGCCCTGCTGAAAGGTCTATACCATTTTTTCTTGTAAGCCCCCTGTAAGTATTGAAGGGAGAGACAACTGATTAAAAATTAATGAATTTCAGAGAGGTTATGCATTAACCCTCATAAAAATCAAATAGCTTTGTTTTGGCCAGGTGAAGTAGATCCCTATCTCAAATCTGTATCTTAATTTGTTGGGTTTGCTTATTCTGCTTGCCTTTTATTTTTAAGAGAAAGGCATGACAGCTATTTCGGTTGGTGGCACCAGAAACCCATAAGCTCTTGCACTGTGCTGTGGTGACACTGGGATGAGGAATTGATCCTAAGACAACGTGCTGCACCAGTCAGAGCAGGAGTCTGGGGCAGACAACCTCACCTGGCTGAAGACTATGCTGCTTCTCAGTCAGGAATTGAATCCTGCAGAAGGGCAGCTTAGTCATGCAGAGGAGGGAAGGAAAGAGGAATGCAGAAGTCTTCTACTACTTCTCATCCAGTAGAGACCCAGGCTGGACTTGAGGAAATATTTCCACGTGTTAGAAAGGGCATTTGTGAAATCCTAAAACACATGTAATTTTCTGTTCAAGATTTTATCATAGGTGCCTTTATTTAAAAGGAATACAAGACCAGCAGGTTAGATATACACTTAACCAGGAAAAAAATGCACACTGATTGTGTGACATTGACTGAATTCCCTTAACTTTTTAAACGTAAATGAGGAAGTGGCAACAGCTCAGGAGAAAGTATAAGAAAGACATTGAGGTGCTGGAGCATGTGCAAAGAAGGACAACAAAGCTGATTAAGGGTCTGGATCATAACTCCTATGAGGAGCAGCTGAGGGAGCTGGGGTTCTTTAGCCTGGAGGGAAGGAGAGTCCGAGGAGACCTTATCACTCTCTACAGTTGCCTAAAAGAAGTGAGGAGGTGGGGGTTGGTCTCTTCTCTCAAGTGATAAGCAATAGGACAAGAGGAAAAAGCCTTGAATTGTTACAGGGGAAATTTAGATTAGATATCAAGGAATATTTCTTCATCAAAAGGGTTGCCAATCATTGGAATGATCTGCTCAGGGAAATGGTGGAGAAACCATCCCTGCAGGAGATTTAAAGATACGCAGACATGGTGCTTGGAACACGGATTAATGGTGGCCAGTGCTGGGTTAGTGGTTGGACTCGACCTTAAGTCTTTTCCTGTCTAAACAATTCTGTGATTCTGTGACACCAGGGCCTGATTGTTCATTTCTAGGCTAGAAGGTAGTCTGCTTACTTTGTGTGACCTGAGACATTTGTATTTTGCTTTGCTAGAGATCTGCATCCAGATGTTTTTTTTGTGCTCCCACCCAAATCTGTTTTGTGGAGCTGTAGATGCTGGTTTTGTGCTAGCCCAAATTAAAGCGCAGTTTAAATAAATGTGAGGCCTTGAGTTCTCAGACTAAGAACAAGTCCCAGCTGGGAGGTGAGGATTTGTTTGGAAGTATACCAGATCAATAATTTTGATCTTTGCTCTACTGAAAGTGATTGAGTTGAGTGGTCAAAAAGTGGTGGTTTACATTTATCTTAGTGGAAGGATCATTGTTTATAGTAGGGATATAGTCATCCTCTACCTTCAGTGTGTTATATCAGAGCTAAGGATGCTGTACTTGGCCCTCTTGGATTGACACATTGAATAAAAAGTAGTATCTCTCTCAAAGTACGGAGCAGAACTTTACAAGGTTGTGTGCCAGACACTATTGGCTTGAGAAATACTTTGTTCACTTTCTGGCTGGAAGCCATGCACCCACAAAAGCTCCTCTGTAATTCCCCTCCTCAGATGGACAGGAAAGAGAGGATATAAGAAATCTCATGGATTGAGATATGGGCAGGGAGAGATTATTTAGTTATTATTGTCATGGGCAAAACACACTTGACTTGGGGAAATTTTGGGAAGATTACAGTCACACTCTGTTCCTACCCCTCAGGCAGGGGAGTCCTTCTCCTGCTCCAGTATGGGGTCCCTCCCACAGAAGGCATTTCTCCATGAACTTATCCAGTGTGAGTCCATCCCACAGGCAACAGCTCTCCAGGACTGGTGCAACATGGGTCCCTCTTCCACAGTTCTTCAAGGACAGGCTGCTCCAGTGTGGGTCCTCCACAGGGTCACGAGTCCTTACAGGATTATGGACCTCAAGATCCTCCATTCTTCCGTGGCTGCAACTGTATCTGTGCAAAACCTTTATTTCTTTTCTTTTTAAATATGTTACCCTACAAGTTCTGCCACAGTCACTGATGGTCTTGGACTCATCCAGTAGCAGGTCCATCCCAGAGCTGGCTGGAATTGGTTCTGTAGGACATGGGGAAAGCTTCTGAAAACTTCATTTTCTGACAATAGTCAGAAATGGCTTTTGCCATATATGGAATACTGTTTTTCTACTTAGGTTCATATCAGCTGAGATGAAGTAACTCCCTAGGCTTTGACAGTAAAAAAATAGGCTCAAATCACTGGTGTTCTATTCCATTGGTTTTGCAAGTCCCACAGCTTTTTTTTTTTTTCAGTGGCTTCCATATTGATTTTAAAGGAAGGTAAATGAGTAATATTAACCTGTTTACCTCTGCATTTAACATGTTAGTGCATCTTGTTTAAAAACTGAAAAAAAACTCACAGATTTTTTATCTTATACGTGACCAGTACTTTCACACATGATTATAAATGCAGTATAAGTTATTTTGGTTGGGTTCTTTTGGGTTTTGGTTTTTTTTTTTTTGGTAGGGGGGCTTTGTCTAAGCTGATTTTTTTGTGATATTTTACTTACTTTCTTTATTTTGCTGTTATGGAAGATGATAATTAATTTCTCAAAGCTTGTTTTCCCACACTGAGTAATTAATCATCCCAGAAGTAAAGAAGGTTATTGTTTCTTCTTATGTGTTGCAGGTGCATGTCTGTACCCAGGCACTGGAGCTGAAAACCTTTCTTTAACTAACGGTACCTGTGGGATGCTACTGCCACACACCTAAACTACTTGCTTCCCAATGTTAGAAGATATTAAATGTCTGTGTGGTGCTACAGGTTGTTGAATTCTATCAAACTCAGATTTCTCTTACTTATTCAGGAAACTTGTAGCCAGAAGTAATTTCTGAAAGCCTTGAGACAGAGACAAAGGGAAAGGATTGGTCTATGTGTCATGAAGAATTTCTGAATATTGATCGTATTTTTTTTTTCTGACAGGTAGTCCATTTCCCTTTTTATACTTTAAACCAAACAGGGAATCACTGATACATCTTGGATTATCTGAGGAAAGATTTCAGAAATGTAAGAGGAAGGTGCCTAGGAGACTGCTCCACCAAAGTTTGTGTCTTCTCTGCACAGTACATTACTATATTGTAGTGTATAGAGTTCAGCTTTGTGGTAGAGCTCTTATTGAAGGGATAAGAACATTTGACTTGGTCCACAACACGTGCATGAATCATATCAGACATCTGAACTGCCTTTAAGGGTGTCATATGATCTATCATAGATGTAGGAAAACATGGGTGGAGAGTGCAGGAAGTTTGGTGAAACTTCAGGTCTTTGTCCCTGCTTTGAGCTTGGGAACTGGCTAGATGATGTTCAGAGTTTCCTCCAGCTTCAGATCCTCTGTGATCCTATGAAGATCTGCAGACTTTTCACAAGATCTAGTGCTGGATGACTTTCTAAGAATAGTTCAGGAAAGTCCTTGGTTATCCCAGAGGGATGTTATTTTGTCCCTACTTAGTTGATACTATAGCATCCTCCTGGCATTTTGGATGATAGTGAAGTGGTTAAAAACTGCACTTGAGACCTAGCTTATTTTTTGTCCTCCAGCCTTTTGTCATCTGCAAAGCTTCAGGTTTTTTAACATCAGTAATTGGAAAAATATTAGATACTATGAAATCTGCAGGAGTCCACCAGAATGGTGTTTAAAGTTGATTCCCTCTTCATTAACATCTTAAGACTAATTTTTTAATTATGTTCTTGCATTGCTCTAGTTATAAACCCAATGTTGTGTATTTCTAAATCAGGCATATTACATAAATCCTTTTTTCCTTTGACCCTATTATTCTTATGATCCAGATTTTCAACCTAATCCTAAATTAGCTTAAGACCTTTATTTGGTACATCCATGACTGACACTAATTATCTTAAATGTTTAATTTTCTCACTAAGTTCTATATTACAGTTATTTGGATTGACACCTTTTTTTCTTCTTCTTTTTTTTTTCTTTTTTTTTTTTTTTTTTTNCTTCTAATCCTTTCCAGTATTTGAGAATCACTGAAATAAAAATTAATGATCCATAGTATGGCTTATTCAACTTCCTAAATTCTTGGATGTTGTTTATCTGATATGCTGGTTTAAAAATATTTAGCTTTAGTAGATGATGTATTAATATCTCTAGATACTCTTGGATTGCAGAGTATTTTCACCATGTCACTACATGATCTAGATAGCCTTTAAGAGATGTGGCAAAATATTTACTGAATACATTTCTTTCTCCCTTTTTGTTTTTACCAATTCTGGCATTTCCAGCTAGTACGGATCCCATATCACAGTGGAAGTTAAACATTTTTGGTTTTTTAACATTAAAGACAGAAAACTAGAGAGCTTGGCAGTCAAAATAAAAAGAAAGAATGAATGAGTGCATGCACAGGAACAAATCCTTTTAGCACCTTCCTTTTAACTTCCTCCATATACAGCTCTCATCAGCCCTCACCTATGGGCTGATGTGCAGGGGGTAAAATTTACAAGAAAATGCTGCTTTGAACTTACTACTTTTAAAGCAAAAGAGATGCCTGTAGAGATGCTGACTTGAATTTGGACTACAATTTCTTATCCATTCGAGAAGACTCAAATAGCAAGGAAGCATCCAGCTGTGCATGTGTTTCCTACTGAGATCTTAGCAGTAGCTTCCCAAACTCCCAAACTAAACATTTCTTAGGAAAATCACAACAGTCCACCAAGGATAAACTGTCATCCTAAATCATCAAATCATTTTGTAATGGCAATGAGCATTACAGCATAAGAAAACCTGGCCTGGTACACACTTTACCTTGAGGAAAATCTCCCTGGGGGTAATCAAAACAATGAGGATAAGGAAGTCTTTCAAAGGGACAGTGAGGTGGAAAACAATCCTGCATGGAGCGAGGTGGAAAGCAGTTGAAATTATGTGGATGCAGGGGCTGGTTGAATTGGGGATGTTGCTGATGTGGAGGAAATGGGTCTCTGAAGTGAGGTTCATGCTGCCAGGGTTGTCAGCAGCAGGATTGCAGTGGGCCATCAGGTCTGGTCCTGCACATCCTGGCCTGTTTGCTGGCTGCTTGTAAAGTGAAAATGGGTAGGTTTGTTTGTTTTTAGTTGATGTTTGGATTTTTTCACAGCTGGAATGTTGAGGAGCAGCTGTGAGCAATGAGTGTATTATAGTTCAGTTCACAGCTCTCTCAGGTTGGTACCATCAGGGTTAGGCAAACCCTTACTGTGTTGCATGGGTTAGGCACCCTTCAGATCCATATCTTTCCCTTCTTGACTACTAAGATTAAGAGAGAGTATGACAATCATGAGATTATTTAATTAATTAGAGTTTTATCTTGGGTAGAATCTCAGCCTTATGCTTGTTTTGTTCATCATAAATAATTTTCCTTCTTTCTTACTCTGCTGTTGACCAGTCAGTCAAGATCGTCTAGATGTTTCAAAGTCCTAATCTGATCCTTGCTTCATCCAAGAGAAATCTCATGTTTGTTTTTATGGTAAAATACTCTACTGAGTATTTTTTCCAGTATATATGTTTAGAGGTTAAGAATCTTTAAAGAGAATTGGAGGAGGGTTAATAACTCAGTGAATTCCAGCAGAGAATAGTGAGGAGAAGATGTTCCAGAGGCAGCAAACCTAGACACCAGTGCACCTCAAAGCTCCAACTTACTGTTTCACAAAAAGATTTGAAAAGTCACTATTTCTGTCCCATACATGGTTTAAGATTCTCTTTAGGCTGAGGAAGATTAGCTACGAAAAAGTTTTTCAGCTCTTCTGACGAGACTGTTCTAATGAAAATCCCCAAGAAAAGTGTGTGCACGTTCTTTTTCTTCAGGAAGGTGTTCATCTCCATAGAGTTCCTAATGGACATTAGGTTTCACAGGGCTCCCCTAGGACTTGGCTGGAGTAAGTTGATGTTCACCAGGTGCTACTGGAGCACTGGCAGGATTCTTTGGAGAGGAGTGGAACGTTTTATAAATTTATTGATGTTATATCTTGAATAATGCTGAATAAGGACTGAAGAAATGCCAGTGCTCTGTGTAACAAACTGTGGTAAACAGAAAGCAAATAATAGTAAAGTATCTCAACATTCTTAAACAAAGGTGCCCTGTGACAAAGGATCTACATTCCACTGCACCCTATTTTCTCTAACTCCCCTAAAACATGGCTGAGTTTTGTAGATTTATAACTACATTTTATTTTCTGGCAGAGGACTGCCTGTGGTGTTCAGCACTACCAAACTTCTGGTTGCTTTATATTTCTTGTGGACATTCTCAGGATTTATGGGACTTCTGTGTAATTAAGGATAAAAAAATCTGAAAGAACAGATAGACTAAAACTTGTCAGTTAAAATGGCTCTTGTAGGTTCTCACAGATTAAAAATTGTTTACTGCTGTGAGCTGCAGATTGAAATCAGTCAGAGTTTGCCACTAACTAGTTTCTAGGTAAAAGTTGTTGATTACAGAATGAGAGAAACATTCATTTCTTCTTCTCGTTTTTACGTACAGGAAGTTGCTGTGTGGGTGTCAGTATTGGGTTATAAGTGAAATGCTTTAGTATTTTGACCATGGGACCTAATGCTTACACCCCACCCTTACCATTTCCTTTCCGTGCAGCCCCTTGCATTCCACGTTGTGGCTATAGCAGTGCTGTTAACCAGTGAGATTAACCACTGCTGACAAGCACCTGTGTAGTGGTTTTGCTTAAAATCTTGAATTTTTTGGCCAACGCACCATTTATGTGGTGGTTTCACGTTCTCCAAATATTGTTTGCCAAGTGGGAGATAGGATTTTGAGAGAAATAGGATTTTGAAAGAAAAAGGTGAAACAGGCTCAACTTAAAAGTAAATAGATAGTTTATTAACACACAGTAAAGAAAAGAAAAAAAATGAAACTTTCAAAACTCTTCTCCTCACAAATGTTCACTATTTACAAACAACAGAGAAACAAAACCTGTGGTATTCAGTCAGTTTTACCATTTAAATATAGTCTTTTATCAATTCTTCAGGAGAAGAGTCTTGTTTACTATGGAATTTTCCCACTGACAACTTAAAGAAAGTTCTCATGTGGGTCAGAACTCTCACAGAAGCAGCCGCCCGGGGAAAACCTGCTTCCATGTGGTCTCCTCCCATTAGCAGTTTCTCAAGCTGCTTATGGGTCGTGGAACTCAGGCATTTGGGGTGTCACCCTTTAAAGATAAGCAGCTTCAAGGCAAAGGATTTCTCATCTCAAGGAACAGAGATGTCTTTTCACTTCTTTCACTGGTGCAGGAGCTTCTCATCTCTCTCTTTGTTCAGCCATCTCATGGGACTATACTGTCCATCACAAACACTTTTGCTCAAAAATCCACAAACTGTCTCCCCAAATGCTTATTTTTCCATGATTTAAAGGACAATCTACCAATAGAGTTCATTTTCATAGCTCAAACAAGAAAGTCCAGCCAGCAGGCAACTCCTTCATCCTTCCTCTAATTAATCCTTTTCTCACTCTCTTCATCTGACTGTTATGCTAAGTCTTCTCTGTGCTCCACCAATTTGTCTGTTCTCATTCTGGGAAGAGCCAGTGCTTTGGAAGTCCCATCTCCTGGCAGGAAAGAGTTAAAACTTGCCAAGGCCTGTGGTGGTCATGTGATCTCTGCCAAGCAGCAGCCAGGATTTTCAAAAGTCTTGGGTATGGGGGCACATCATCCCCTCTCCTGGCCTGGGAGTCACCGGGCCAGGTGGGCCTCCCGTGAAGGCCCGGGGCCCGGGCAGGCCGGGCCGTCCTGGGCCCCTGCAAAGGAGAGAGCCAGGACTGCCTTACTTCTTGTGAGAGCGGAAGGAAGAAAGAGCGATCCCAGGCTTCCTTGTAACTTTTAAGGCTGTGTGACCCAGAGGTGTATCCCTGCATGCAATTGGCTATTCTGGTTGTCAGTTCAAAGGAAATCACCAATTCCACCTCACCATCTGTGCTAAACCAACACAACCTGACACATTACTCTCTATGCTCTGGACTCCTTGTCAGGCCCTCAAGTTCCTGAAGGAAGCCGCTCGGTATCCAGGGAGGACAAGCAACACTTGACCCCTCCTATTTACAGCAGGTCATGCCCTGCCTCACTGATGCCATACAGAAGGATTTCCACCCTTACCACTTCCTTTCAGTGCAGCCCCATGCATTTCACATTGCGGTTACAAAGTAGTGCTGTTAACCAGTGAGATTAACCACTGCTGATGAGCATCTGACATATTACTCTCTATGCTCTGGACTCCTTGTCAGGCCCTCAAGTTCCTGAAGGAAGCCACTCTATATCCAGGGAGGACAAGCAACGTTTGACTGTAGCCCTGGTTTCGTGCCTGAGATGTTTTGGTTTTCTGAAATTCTTTTCCCAGGGAATTTTCTGTGAACAAGAGAAGTGGTTTTGTAAACTGTACTATGTTTTCATTCCTTTTCCTAGGAGGGACTTCTTGATGTCCCTCTGGTCTGACCAATGTGATTGACGAGGTTTGTCTTTGTTTCACCAATCAAAGTGGTCTGTGTAGAATAGTTTAAAAAAGAGACACATCCAAAAATAAAGGAGTAATTTTCAGCCTTCTGAAGTCGGAGTCTGTGTTGTAGTGTACAACAGTGTGACTTGACCCCTCCTACTCTTACAGCAGGTCATGACCTGCCTTACTGATGCGGTACATGAAGGATTTCCACCCTTACCACTTCCTTTCAGTACAGCCCCATGTATTCCACATTGCGGTTACAAAGCAGCAGGTCATGACCTGCCTTACTGATACTGTACATGAAGGTTGTGGAGGAGAAGACAAAGGCACTGAGCTGTGTGGTGCTGTATCTGCCTTTTGTGTGCCCCTTCAGACATGAGAGTTCCTTCCCAATCAAGTTAGCACCGCAACTGGAGTGTCTGACTTGGCTTCCAAGGGCACAAGGCACACCAGGTTGTAGGATACATTAAATTTCAAATGATGCCTTGCATTGTTTTGGGTTTTACCACTGAGTATTCCTGTAGACCTCCTTAGGGATGGGAGAGGTAACTCACACACCCAAGTGTCAGAGGGGTAGTTTAGTGCCTTTAAGGCTGCTGATGCATTCAGTGACCCATGCTCCATATATTCACCACTCAGTGAATTCCTGCATGGTCCTAAAATGACGGGATATAGTCAGTGCCACCAGGTACTAGTTGGCATCCTCCAAACAAATGTTACTGGCCGTGCTCAACTAATGATGGTCCAGGTACACATGGTTGCTGGAGAAGTATAGAAACAAGCTGGGGGAGCTCAGAGACAACATTTTTTGCCATCAGCAAATTCTTGGATGAATGTGATTCTGCCTTAATCCTGATTTCAGGAGTGATGGATGAAGTACCCAAATTTCAGGATGCATGGAGAACCCTAGAACTGGCAGTAGGTTCAAAATGGCTTCTCATGCAAAAGTCACCCTGAAGCCTCCAAACTGGCACCCTTGGTGTTTCCATCACTTGTGTTGGCAGCACTCTCACCTTGCTGCAGAAAGATGCTCAGTTATGAGGGATCACAGACAAGGGAAGCCTATCCCTGGTGGAATTCCCAGATTCCAAGTCAAGAGAAGTATTCAGAAATAAACTTGAGTGTAGTGGGCAGGCAGTTTTTCCCCCTGTTTCTTCATGCCATATGTGGTTTTACAGACCTGTCATAGCACTCTCTCATCATCTGTTTTCCAGTTTGAAGAGTTTCAGTCTGGTTTACTGAAAACAAAATGTTTAAAACCTCCAGTTTTTTGAAAACCTCCATTTTTTGGAGCAAACACCTATTTATCACCCTCAGTCAAACTATGTCCGTGGACTTCCCTACCCATGCATTTAATTTCCTTTCCTTATTAATCTTGTTTATAATTTCAGGATTTAAAGCCACTATTAAGAGAAGCCTTCCCTTATGTCATTGGAGCCAGTGGCTTAGTTCCTGTCTCTGTCTGTGATTTAGTGAACAGGTGGCCTGGGCTCGTGATGTGTTGTTGTCTAAATTGGGAAATCTCATTCCCTATCTCATCCCTACCTCTAGGTCAGGAATCCCTATTTGCCAGATTCTCCTGCAAGTTGGTTCAGTTGGTTCTAAGTTGTTAACTTAGAACAGAATTTTCTTGTTTTCTGGCTTTGATTTATGTTTGGTTGGTAAGTTGATTCACAAGCAGATATGTAGGTGTGGGTACAGAGCTGATACAAGGTGTGTTGGGTGAAGATGGACAGCTTGGCCCATGCCTTTGGACAATATTGAACTATTGAGGAAACTGGCTCATCATTAAGCTGCAGTGGAAATCAGTTGGGTTGTGTTCAATTACGGTAGGCATCTCAATCAAGGGATTATTGCTTTAGGAGCATATCCAAAAATCTAAAAGCTGACCATTTTGTAGTAGCACCTGGCCATACTACTTGGATCTGATTACTAACAAATGCAACCAAGTAATTTTGACTTGGTTGCCACTAATGTTTAGTTGTGCAGTTCACCTAGGCAACTTAAGGTGAGGTGTCATTTATGATTCTTTGTTTGTCAGCTGCATCAGAGAGTGTTTCATTTATGTTTGTTTCTTTCCACAACTGCTATGCTCCCATTCCCACTTTTGAGCTCATTTTGGCATGACAAATGAATTGCCCATAATCTGCTGACTGCCAGCAGGTGTGGGAGCTTCTGCAGAATCTAAGACCTTCCTAGAAGAAAACAACTTGCTGTACAAGAGCACTGAATTTCTTGACTCAGGCAAGTGTTCCAAAGGGGATCTCCAAGATTAGACGTGGCTGACAGGAGACCACCTGGAAGCTAACAGTATCTCTGTAAATCATGGTGTCAGCAGACTGTAAGTACTTCCAGTAAGATCCCTACCAACATCTGTGTGTTTTTCTTATTTAAAAGTAAATATTGACTACAGCAAGGAGGTCTGATGCAGTGTGCATTATTTCATGAGGTTTACATCAGTTTCTTCGCCATAGATATAATCCCACACTATTTTTAACATGTTCCTCACCTTGACCCAATTGCTACTACTACCATAGCTGGGTTACAGAGATGACAGTGGAGTACATGCTAACAGTATTCTCTGCAGATCCAGTAACATCTAAGGAGAAGAATGAAAGACATACCTGATGTGATCTAATACTCATTTGAATCATTACTTGCAAATGTCTGGTTAGATCTGATTGTGTATCTGTTGTAAACATACAATTCATATGTCTTTAAATATAGGTAGTGGCAGCAATAACCATTAAAACACCTACCTTGCTGGGAGAGAGAAAAAGAAGAGCTTCCTCAACTTTAATGGAGGTGGAACAAGTATGGAACACTTTTAAGGGTTGAAGGGAATAGAAGATCCTTTAACTAAAGGCAAGTGTCCAAAAGAGATTTAACAAGAATTTTAAAACAACTGTATAACAATCTTTTAGTGAACAGATGAGTAAGATGTACAAACATCTGTTGTACAAACACCAGCCAAGGTCTTAACAATATTCTAATTGCTTCTACAATTCCAGAAAAAAACCACCAAAAAACCAAAACCAAAACAAACCAACTGAAAAGATCTCTGAATGGAGTAGCAGGAGATTGCAAGTTAGCACTCAGCTTTTGCAGGGAAAATGTAGCAATTGATGCAGCAATATGTCTTCTGTTCAGACACTGTGTATGGCACCATATGCTGTGAATACTTTACAGCTTCTGTGAAGAGGACATAGGAGGACACTGGTGCTGCTTGTCATACAAACAAGGTCTTTTTGCTCCACAAACTAAAATAATGGCAACAGTTGACTGTTTTGAGTAGTTGAAATAGTGACCATATCTTCTGGACACCACTGCTCCTGCTGTGTGCTGATAAAAACACCTTTACTGATGACCTAGACAGCAGGTATAGCTGAATGTGTGTTCCTGGGCCCAGAAGGACTCTTTCACAGGTAAAACTCAGAACATTTTTTGCATATAAACTGATGTTGAGGTAACAGTTACCACTTCAAGAACAGTGTAACACTTTTTTGAAAGCTTCTTTTACAAGTTGTGACAACAGCTGGTATTTCCTAACCCTCAGTAGGGTGACAAGCCAAAGGCTGCACTTTTGCTGCTTACACGAGGGATTAACTCCTTCCTGAAACACAGGTTATGGTTTCCCACTTCTTTATCAAAGCCATGTTACTATAGGACTGTTTTGACCTGGAGAATCACTTGGAGGAACGTCTAGAAAATGCTATTTGCCAAAAACCTCTTGAATTCTAATGCATGTTTTTGTGGCATCCCTTGGGGAGCACCTTGAGCAATCTGGAAAGATCATGGCAGAGGAAAATGGGGGTACAGGTTCCATATGGCTCTCACTTGGAAACTTATTATTTCCTGTAAGCAAAGGCTGGTACTTAGGTGAGTGCAGTAGTGACAAAATCTCGCTCACAGCTAGGTGGACAGAGAAGACAACCTACGTGTTCTCCCATCATATTAAAGATACAACTTCTATTTTGAGAACTTTGATGGTCTTTACAAGTATCTTGCAAAATGCCAAGAAAGTAGCGCTAATGGCCTATCATCCTGAATTTTTTTTAATTTTCAACTCCTCTATGGAAAAGTTGTGTCAAATGCATTTTCTTCCCCTTAAACTGTAGGGAACACTTGAGGCCACATTTGTTTCTCCCTGTAATTTCCTTATTCTTTCTCCTGTGAGTGTAGTGTTTGCCCTATGCTACCTCTATACTATCTAAGGAAATTACACCAGACTAACAGTGGTTGTCTGAGGGCTGAGTTTCTTGTGCTAGATGCAGTTTTTACATTGAGACATCCTCTGCATTTCAGTCCTGAAATAAAACTAAATTTATTCTGTAATCCCACTAGAAGCAGACATTCAGCCTACTGTTTCTAGTGAAGTAGAAACAGTAGTAGTTTCCAGTATAGTCAAATTCAGAGGGATGTCAGCGGCAGAGATGGCAGATCACAGACTACAACACTCCTCCTGTACTCACATACTCGAGCACTTAAAGAGCGTGCTGCCAGTCTGCTCGGGAGTGAGAAGGGACTCAGCACACAGGCCAAGGCATTCTCACCTGTGAAGGAGAAGCTTGCATTGAAGAATGAGGTCAGGTGCTTAGGGGCTCAAAGTTCTGTCTGTTCTCTGTCTTTGATTCTCTGTCCTGTAAGGTGCCAGAGAGGGAGAGTTCAACACAGGTGGAAGGTAAACAACAGTTTTTGAGCTTTCTCTGTTGGGTTTTGGTTTTCTTCTGAGCCAAGTAGCATTGGTGCATCTTATCTGGATGTAATGTCATCAGTACTAACACTGGGGCAGCCTTAACATTTCTGTATTAGTCATGACTATTCATATAACCTACCAGTGATGAGAGAGTGAAACAGAAGGGAAGGCTTTGGTATTATATAAGGAGCTTATCAAATAGCAAAGCAGGAGGGGACATCTGGAGGGGAGAATCAGCAATTATTATGAAAATGGGCTGCTTCCTTAACCAGGATGGAGAAAGATTTGAGTCACTGCTGAACACATTACCACTGGTAACCTTCTGGAGCAGAAAACATGACTTAAGAACTGAGAACTTCTAGAAGACAGGTTGAGGGGACATGATAAAAGGAAAAGTTAAATAATCAGAGTAGTGAAATTGGCATGATTTATGGCTTATGATTATTAACTTAACCTCCCCCCCTCCTGAGTAATAATAACTAAGTTACAGAATAAGATCTTTAAAAATAAATTCAGCTGGGATGATGGCAAACCAAAACAATATTTTGGGTTACAGTAATTAAAATAGCCATTCCAGATTAAAAAACAAAAAACAACTAATTCCAAAGGAAGTGGGGAAAAAAGCAGTTACAGAAAATGAAGAATTAGAGTATTAAATGTTCAATAAGTAATCCAGAAGAGGCCTCTCATGTTTTAAGATTATTTTATTCTTTTAAGACTGTATGCATTATATTGGTTATTGAATGAACTAAGGGAGAGTCAAAAAATCAACATGTCAGTAAACACGGAGGTCAAAGTGAGCTGAAGAGAAGTATTTACTGGTGTAATAATATATAGAATTAAAGATTAAAATTATGTTTTCAGTTGAGAGACTTTGTAATCAGTCCAATCAAGGTTACCTCAACAATAGATATGCTATCTGATGCTTCAGTACTTTGAACTGTTTTTAGCTTACGCTATGCTTGGAAGAATTCCTGACTTTTTTTCTTGCATGCTCTTAAGTATTATTTCCCTTTCATAACAAATGAAATGGAAACTAATTATCTAGCAATTGCAAAACTGAAGATAGGCATCTTAACCTCTGTGTATCTTAAGCTTTGCAAACATACAAGACTTGAAATGTAATCCTTTCTGCCATGATGCAAGACCTTGCCTTTTAGTTAGATAGCAAAACTCACCACAGCTGTAACTTGCATGCTGTTCCAGTTCATAATCAAATACCTCAGCTCCTTCAAATACCCAACATAAATGTTATTTGGCGGTGGTAGAGACAGGTTTCCCTGAAAAGCTACCTGATTGTGTACTTAGATAATCACAAACTTGCTTGGACAGTAGTGATCCAGTTTGCAGCAGTTGTGAGCAGAACGTGGGTACAAGTCAAGTGTTAACAGACCTGCCAGAGCAGCCTCGGTCAGATCTGTTACACTTTAGGTTCAGTGAATACTAGAAGAAGTTAACAGCACCTTTTTACATCCTTAACCAATAAAAGAGGTGCTGGGGGAGCAGAAAACAAATGACACTTAGGTCTCCAAGGCTCCAGCCTGTTTTGGCCAGTGTTGAAGGCTAGAGAACTGTGTTAGATGGACCATTCAATCTGACCACTAAGCACTTGTGTCCTTCATTCCTGCCTGCCAGCAGAAGATAAGAATCAAGCCCTTGAACTATTGCTTTCCTGCATGACAAGAATGGTACCTCCATTACACTGGTATCCAACCACCTGAGAAAGTGAATTTACCAAGTCATTACTTACTAAGCTTCTACAGGCCTTGGGGTTAGTAGGAAACAAACAGATTCAAATATATTTGTTCAGTTTCAGCTGTTCTGTGCTCAAAGCTTAGAAGGACTAAACCATACAGACTGCTGAAGAAGGACTAAATTGTCTATTGTTTTTCACTGGTGGAACATTAGAAATCAGAAAGAATTACTTTTAATCTTGTCACTAATTCTTCTGCGCACACAACAAGATACAGGCTTATTAATGAAGACATAATGTACAGCATTTGATAGCACTGTTTACAGACAGAAGCTCATGTCCACAAGTCAAGATGTTTGTCATAAACATATCCACAGTTTTGCCTAATGTAATTTATTAGTGAAGTAAATCAATTTAGCAAAGGCATAGGGCACTACAGACATCTCAGACATTCCAGTTTAGTAAAGATGAAATGTTTTGGAGAAGTCATCTTTCCATCCACCTTCTCTGTGATGATTTTAAATATACAAAAGAGTTCATAATGATCTCTACCCTTTATCACTTAAAAATCAACCTTTTCAAATATTCAATACAGGCATGGTGTTACTCTATTACCTTATTGCGTAGAAGATCTGTGGAACTTAACTGCAAAAGCACAGGCAATATAAATCAGTATTTAAATTATATATTACATGTTTATTATGGGTGCAAATTTTAAAAATTTACATTTTATGAAAATTCAGAGTATTTACAATTTTTGAAAGATAAACTTGAATGCTCTAATTTACAGTCTAACGTAGTAACAATTCATAAAAATTCAGATCCTTTAGAGTTGTGTTTACAAATTAATTTTCTTAGGAGGCAGCTAAAAGGGATATTGCTGTATACACAAGCAAGAACCAGCTTGCTACATACTTTTTTATTTAAAATCAGATAGCTACACATAGTTTTTACATTGGTTTTGAGTTTCTTTACAAAATGTCTATATAAACTTGTATGGCTTCAAAATTGTAACCTGCACCCAATGCAAATGTATGAAAAACATCTGAATGAAGGCTAGTTTAAAAGTGCTGAAACATCAACTACTTCATTTAACTTAGAAATTCATGTAATACTTGATCAAAAATAGCAATAATAGGTTTGGGCTTCCATTAATAAAATATTGTTGTGTCAATCAGTTTGATTGTAAAGCAGGTTACAATTAAAATTCCAATCAAAAGACTACCATTTTATGAGTTGTAAATTTATCATCAGTAAGATTAGCAAAATATAGGGGCCAAATATACTCTTCCAATCAAATCTACAGTACACTGTGTTCTTAGTACTAACAATGAAACTCTCACTGGCAAAAGTGTCTAGTGTACATGACAATTTATGCAGCTTCTACAAAGGCATAATTTATTCTAAAGCTTCAGCAGTCCAATTCATTACTGGCTTTGCATGAATTAACTCAAGCATATTTTACTGTTTTAAAAGAGAATTTGAAATAGATGCTGGTATGCTAAGTGTTCATTTGAAATTGCCACATGCAGGTTATTGAATTATTTTGCCCCAATGCTTATGATTTCAACATTACAAAAAACCAACTTGGTAATACAAATACATAGAAAATTTTCTAAATTAGTGACTAGCTTTAAAAAATTGTTACTGAAGTGTCACATCCCCATGCTTAGACTGTAGCAAGCAGATTAGATTACAATACAAATATTAACATTGGTAGTTATAAAAAAAAAAATAACACATGCAGGATTTGTCTTCCTGCAGCCATAAAATATCCTGAAGTACTATGTGTACATTCACATCACACATCCCCAAAAGCACTCAAAGTTTGAAGACTTAGAGTCAAAGCAAAGAGTAATGCTGTTTGCTTTTAGAAGTTTGTTTTTCCTATCTTCACTGATTTTTCAGATTCTCCTCTTTGGTGACGTTAATATTTCTCAATGAAAAAGTTACTAAGTCCTGCATGATGCAGCTCCCTTTATTAAAGCCACATTTAATTGCAATTATTCCTCGAGGAAGTAATTAGGTGTTTTAAATTTCTTTCAAAACAAACTATAGTTTTTGCAAACCTGTCTTTAAATAAATTGCAGTTAAAAGAATTTTTATAAAGTTGTGTATATAGTACAAACACCATGCTTTCTTGATGAAGAGCCAAACTTTGAAAAAGGAAGTGAGGCACGTGAGTCTCAAATTGGATAGGCACAGGTTTTTTTGAAAGGCACAAATGTTATGCAATTAATATAAAAATAAATTAAATCTACTGCATTAACTCCAACAATCACAAGGCCCAAAAATTTTTACTAACTGCAGAAGTAAATCTCTGCTGTGTTTTGCAATTTTTAAGACATTGCACTTAGTTTAAAAAAAAAATCCCAATATAAAACAACTTACATTTTAATAATGATCCATGGGCATCAGGTTACTTTTATACATCTCTAACTCAGCTGGTCTTGTGGTATGAATGGAAAGAAGAACTACATGAGACTTAGCCTCTGCTATCTTTATAAACTGTCAATTAAAGGCTGGCAATTAAAGAATCTGAAAAATGAGTATTACTTATGAAAAGCTTAGATATTTCTTACTAGCTCTCCTACATTTTAGATTTAATGTTTACAGTACAACATAAAATTTCATACTTCCATTACAACTGTGGGTTCCTATTTTGACTTCATCTATATAAAGTAACTAATTTTTCAACAAATTTTCCCTAGTATTGTAGTTGATCACTTACAGACAGTGTTGAAGTTAACTTCAGTGCTATTGTAAAGTAATAAGAAGTTTTCAAAATGACTCTTAAAAGTGCATTTACTTTCTGTAGTTTAGCCTCAAAGTAGGTCAATATTTTGGAAAAATTAATGCATGTTAAAATAGTGTTTGAAAAGTAGAGAGGGCAGAGTGTGTTTCTTGCACTCCTGATCCGACGACTTCCACAGGTACATCAACAGTCTGCCATATACCGTCCTGAAAAACAAAGGCAAGCTTTTTGCAGTCAGTAGATACACCAGATTTTTTCAATACTTTCCTTGGAGCAGTCTGAATAACTACAGAAAACCAGACTGACTTATCAGAAAGGTTTCAACAAAGGGTGAAGATATATTTATACATCACTCATTTAACAGTTTCATATTTTAGAATTTAATACTAGAGAATATATAACATTGATTTGAATATATAAGTGTGTCAATGTCTTACCAGTGGCAAATCTCTTCTTAAGAAGGGAAAGCCGATAGCCAGTGCCTACGAGTTCCACATCTGCTCCTGAAAGGGTGCTCCCTTCACTGATGAATTGCACTGCAAGTGTTGCTGGTTTACTGGGTCCTCCTGAAAGCTCAAATTTTGCCCTGAGGGATCCAGAACCTATAAAAAACAACAAAACTGAGAAGCTGATTGTTTTGCAAGAACAAAATGATCTCCAAATTTTTGGTAGTAAGAAGTGAAACTAATGTGGTACCTTTGAGATCTATTACCAGTGGCAGCCCTACATACACTTTCATAAGAGGTAAGAGTACAAGCCTGTTTTTCCAAATAGTCTGTTTAAGACAATGACTAGTGAATGATTTAAAGAGAAACAACGTAAATTTCTGCAGATTATCCAAAATGTGGGTATCAGCCTGTACCCACACTTACTACTTACTGATTATCTGATTGGTCCTTTTAATAATTTATGCTTGCTGGTCTCCAAGTACTTTCCACCATCTATCTTGTGGTAGATGGTACCCAGTTGACAGATAGGAGATAATTTCTCCTAGCAGATTTGAAATTACATCAGAACATTTAAGAGTTGTCATGATCTATCTGGGTGAAAGTATGTGAACAAAAACATTGGAAGAAATGCAATTCTACAGTAATGTACCCAGAGGAAACAAATTACTATGTTTGCATTAAAGACAAGGTCTGGTTAAATACTTCTCACAAATTTCAGTTGTTTTTTTCAGAGACAGTGGTGAAGTGGCATCACTTTGACACTATTATAAAGCAATAATAGTTCAAAATTACTTTAAGTACATTTCTGTAGCCATGAAATACATTTTCAAAATCCTCACATTGCTACTAATTTCTAGTTTTAAAACAGGTCTTTTCTTGTTCTTGTGAAGTGTGCTGGGAAAATGAGATTTAAGTTAAAATTAATGTAATAATTTTACTTTAAAACAACTTGCTATTCCTATCAATAACTGCTAAATGACAAGAAAAGTTAGTAACTGAAATGCACTCAGGTAAAAGCAGGAACGAAAACAAATTGTTTGACACAGTGGCTTGTTCTTGGTAAATTTAACTTAAGATCAATTTAATTTCTTCAGTAGATGTGGCTCACTTCTGTAAACTGGAAATTCTTTCTACTGTAAATATGGAAACCTGTATATTCAAGTGCTTTGAAAGTTTGTTCTGTGTTTTATCTCTCTCCAACTGACAGGTGTCACATAATGTGTTGGACCATAAAAAAAACCCCAAAATTTTATCATGCTGTCCACCAGGAAAAAAGACTTGAAGACACTTGTCCTGACCTTGACAGTGTTTGTGCAAGTTCTCCCTTTGCTCCTCTAAGTGCAAGATCAGCACAGCATTAGTTCCTCCTGAACTGAGAGTACTATACGTGTTTATAGTAAAAGGGGAGGAAAAGATGATGGGAAGAGAAGAAACACAGCAGAAGCAGTGGGATATATGCAAGTCTGCTGTCAACACACAAGATGCAAACTGGATCACTAGCAGCCAATTCTGTGCTGCTCTGCAGGTGGACAGTTCCCCTTCATCTGGCTGCATTTGTATTTCAGTATGATTTTTCCTTTTAAAAGAAGCCACAGAGTTTGGAAAAAGAAAAAAAAATAGATCTAATCCAATGTAGTGGAAGACAAATAGCAAAGAACTGTGAGGTGAGTGAAGGATAAAGTACACCAGACTTTGTAATCCTCTGTGTTCAATAAAATTTTCTCTGATTTTTTTTGAATGATAACCACAACTTTGCAGCTTTTGCAGGAACAGAAGTTATCTTCTCTTTTCACACTTGTGGTTTCTATATAAAACCAGTCATATTTACTGGCAAATCTGCAATTTCACAATCCCCTTCACTAAATTCTTAATAGGACTAAAGGCCTTTCCTTCACATTAGCAGTTCATTTCTGCACAGAGGCTTTGAGAATGAGATACTTCAAGAAAAAATATTGCACCTGCAGAGACTGCAGGAGTCGTGACATGGACTACAGCTCAGAGAAAAGCACTGAGCAGAGAAAAACTACTGGCACCTTATGCAACATTGTGTAAGTTACCACTCTGAGCAGATGTGCATAGATTTTTTCCTGGAGTCGTTATGGTCAAAACCAAGACTCAGAATGTTGGTTGGTCAAGAATAACATATCTAAGTTCAGGACTACTTTTTTTTTACCCCTAGTTCTTCCACATACCTCCTTCTAATGTATTTAAATTATCTATGTGCGGAAAGACATAGATATTAAACATGTTTTCATCTGAGTAACTGCTCCCTTCCAAATAGCATGAATGCAATCATTTCCTATCCCATCTAAAATCTATTTTAGAACTACTGACCGTTTTCAGGGTACTTAATTATTTTCCCTTGTATAGCTAATAATTAAATTTATATTTTGACATTTCACTCATAATAGAATCTCTCAGGAAGCAATTGATTAAGAAGAAAGTGAACTGGTAAACAGGCTACAGCATGAGAAAATGTGTAAAAAGGAATCAGCGGGGATAGAGGCTAAAATGATTACTTGTTTACTGTTAAATTCTGTACAAGAAAACAAAACAAAAGAGTTCAACTTGCCTCCATTCTCAGACTTCTCTGAAATGCTAGATATCTTCCAACATGCTTTCATCTGGTCTGCATTCCTGTAAGAGAATGGTAGGTTAGTTATAAGCACTGGTTATAGAACCTCATTTCCCTTGATTTACACTGGTATATTACAGATATCTCTACATGGAAGCCTACAAAAATATTTGCATGTTTTAAGATAAGTCTGTGGAAAACTACAGGGGGTAAAGAGGAAAAGAGAAGGGCGTGTCTGCATCACTCCAGACCAGTGAGCTCAGAAGAACACACTCCCTTACACATTTTATACAACAGTTTTATACACATTTAACACTGTCCTGTGGCCCCACCTATGGCTCCAAAATCCAAACCTCTCTGCAGTCTCAAAGGGTAAGTTACTCTGCAGCAGTCTGGAAGCTGTGCCTTGATGCTTTGTGATGGTGGTAGAATGGGGAGCAACGTTGATTGTTTTCTCCCAAGTGACAGTCCTGAGCATGAATTTTATTCCATTTCCATTCTAGTAAAACTAATTGGCATCAGTGACACTCTGTTCAAGCTAACTTCAGACACTGTAAAGGGGCAGAAAAGTGTACCAAGAGTGTCTAAGCTGACAGGGGGTTTTACCTCCTGGAGGACTTTCTAGCAGTTGTATCAAAGGAAAGTCAACAACTTAAAGCTGAGCAGCATGAAGTGATGATAGGTTTGAAATTGCTCTTGGCATTGATGTAGCAGAACTGAAATGCTCCCATAAGTAGCACATATGGTAGCATTTACTCACAGGAAGTCACTCTGTAAAGCACTTTTTTTCCCTAAAAAAAGACCAAAACGCCACTACCCAATCCACTAGATGGAACAGGTAGAACATCACAAATACTATACCTGCCTGGGACATAACTGATTTTTTTTTCCCCTTTCCTCAGCTCGCCAGGCTCCAAATTCTGGGTCTTGGAAGTTGCCTAGGCGAATTCATTAATGCAACTCTCCCTAAGCCTTTCCAGCTAACATGGAGTGTTTTGGGTGGGTGTTCCTGCTTTCACTCCAGCTTCATTACAGAGGGTTTGTGGAAGAAGCCTGGCCAGGGAGACTGGCTTCACCAGAGTAGTTGTGTTGTTCAGACAGGATACTTGCTCAGACGTTCTTGTTAAGAATAAGCTCAAGATTTGGTTAAAACTACTGTTCCCTTGAAATACCAAGTCAAGAAGGATTCAGTCCTGTAAGGATTTTTTTTCCACTTAAAATTACACACTATTATTACATTGTCCAATAAACACCTGTAACTGTATTGCCTCCAGAAACATCAAATTCTACCCAATAAGTGCATCATGTTTATTTTTCTTTTAAACCTTGCTTTGTAAGGTAAGCTGATCTATAAGAAACAAGGCTAACAAAGCCTGTCTCCCTTCAACTTGGTGTTCTTTGCCCTCTTCACATTAAAAAGACCATTTTGGGAATAAACAGTCCAGGATTTATGTTGCAGCTGGGCAAGTACGTATGTGCTGCACAGGCACAGTAATTGAATTCTGCTCACCTTGTCTCCAGGGCTGTACTACTCTGTCTAGTCCTACTACCCTCTGCTTGTTTCCACAAACTTTTAACATACTTTCCTGCTGTCAATGTCACATTTGGGAGTGCTAGTGTAAATGCAGGCTCAGAGGATGGTAGCAGGTAGCTGCTAGTCTAATATAATCTGCATGACACTTGAATTGAGAGACAGTGCTACCTGTTTTATGGAGAGCTACTCAGTTACCCAGTTGCAGAGTTTGTTTTAAAACTATTTCCATTAGAAGCTGATTTTTGAGTTAGAACAATCTGGAAATCTTTTTAAAAACTGCCTTTCTGCTACTTTTTCTATATCATCTCCTTATATGAATACATTGTTACACACAGAGAGAAAATGTTTTTTAACCATTTCAAATTACTGTATAAAAATTGTCTATTCTATTGGACAAAAGAAAGCCAACATTGGAAAATTCATAAAGGCTTGTATTATTACACAGTTGGGAAGGGTACTTAGTGACTCTTTCAGTTTGTATGAATTGGCTGCACATGGTCTGTTTTAGACCACAAAATATCCAGACATCTGATACTACACATTTTTTCTATTTCTTCCTGTGAAATTTTTCAGGCTATGACACTAAAGAATATACTGAAATAAATCTGAAAAAATACTGAAAAGAATTAATATTACCATTTTGCAGGTGGAAGTGACTGCATGTTTATTACTCCTCCATCAACTGGTACCACAACCTGGACATTAGACAGCATACTAGGCACATTCATAGACTCTGGATTGTATTTATAATCCACTCTCACATCAGTAGTGCTAGCATCACATTTCCAGTAAGTTGCAAGATTCAAGGGAGTCGACTGTATGCCATTTGAAGATACCTGTAAAACAATAAACCATTGAAAACAACTTCATTAAAATATCCACCTTTTGGGCAGAATTAGGGGATGATGGTAATTAATATAAGTCTCCGTGCTGACAAAATATCAAGAGAACAACTGACCCCTGAGTCCTTAATCACAGAATTTTGAAGACTGCTGCCTAAAGGTATTTCTGCTATTTTAATTTTAAATTAAAATACTTAAAAAGTTTAAACTCCCTCTGACTTATGAGGCTCCTTCCTGCTCTTTTATAACTTTTTGTAAGCTTTGTTTTTGTTGTGTTCTGCCTTATGCAAGATGCATGTTTGCAGCAAAATGTCTTCATCCTTAGCAGTTGTGTGCTGTGCCCATTCAGCTCCCCAACCAGCCAGCACCAGAGGACAACACCTGTCATGGGACAGGCAGCCAGCAGAATAGTTCTTACCTCTTCAAAGCATTATTTTCCTGCTGCAGGCAGGTTGAGTGTTGCCTCTGTAGCTGAGCTCATTCTACTGCGCTGATGCATCTCAACCACCTTCTCAGTCTATCTGAGGAACCTCCTGAGTCCTGGTGCACAAGCTTGCCTTTTTTTGTCAGCCCAAAGTCTTTTTTATCTGTCTGGGCTTCCACATGCCAATGCCTCGTTTTTACAAGAAGAATACGCAGCACTCATTTCAGCAAACCAAATGGTTTTTTCCTTCCATCTTTCTCAAGAATTCTCTGTGCCTAACATACTTTTTGCAGGTTCAGTATGCCAGGATTTTAAACCATACTAGGCAGACCTAGTAACTACAGGTATGAAGGGCTAGACTGACCAGTCATTTTCAGGGTTTGTTTTTTGTTGTGCAGACAGTTGTCTCAGATGTTCAGACATTTCAAGGCAGGCCTAGAAAATCCCTGTTCTCCCTTTGAGGTGACTATGTCTTGAATATTCACGAAGACTTTTTATTAACAACCTGAACATCATCTCACTGAGGCGCAGAAGGGCTGAAGCTGACAAGAGACCTCCTGGAGGCTGTCTGATCCAACCCTCCAGATCACACAGGGCCACCTCCAGCAGGATGCCTAAGATCCAGACCACTTTTGAACATTTCCAAGAATGGAGACTCCACTACTCTTCTAGGCAACCTGTGTCCAGTGGTCAGCCACTGTCAGAGGAAAAAAAAGTGGTTCTGGCTGTTCAGAGGGAATCTCCTGCGATTCAGCATGTGTCCATTGCCTCTGATTCCATTACTTGGCACCAGTGAAAACAGCTTGGCTCTGTCCTCTCTGTGCCCTCTCTCAGGTATTTTTACATATTGATGAGATTTCCCTGAACTACCCTTTTCCAGGCTTAGGAGTCCCAACTCTCCCAGGCTTTCTTCATGGGACAGACACTCCAGTCCCACCACCATCTTTGTGGCCCATTGCTGAACTCTATCCAGTCTCACTTGCAATGAACAGCCCAGAACTGAACACAGCACCCCAGGTGTGGTGTCACCAGTGTTGAGGGGAAGGATCCCCTCCCTTCATTTGTTAGCAATACTTTGCCAAATGAAGCTTAGGAGACCATCCAGGAGAGCATCTGTTGCCTCTGCAGCGTGAGCAGTGAGTTGTTTGGCTCATGTTTCAACACAGTAACCCACAGCACCCTCAGGTCCTTCTCTGCCAAGATAATTTCCAGCTGGTGACTCTCCAGGTGTGCTTGTTGAACTTCATGAGGTTCCTTTCAGCCCATTTCTGCAGCCTGTTGAGCCCTCTTAGGAGGGCAAAATGACCCTCTGGTCATCCCCATTTGGTATCATCAGCAAACTTGCCAAGGGTACACTCTGTCCCATCATTCAGATTATTAATGAAGCTATTAAACCATGAAATCAATGTCCCCTGGGGGTCAGTTCACCTCAGTGTCTGCACATCCAGCCTGTTCTTCACCAGCATCTCTGTATGGATTCTATTATATGGTGTTGAAAGGCATCCTGAAGTCTGAGCAGACAATATCTACTGCTCTGCCCTCATCCACAGGGGCAGCCATGTCACCGTAGAAGTTTGCCAGCCTAGTCAAGCACAACTTACACTCAGTAAATCCATTCTGACTACTCCTGTTCTGTTATAATGTGAGAAATTGGAATGTCATGCACTCTCAGATTGAATCACAGAATGGTTTGGGGCTGGGAGGGACCTTAAAGTTCCAACCCACCCTCATCATGGGCACAGACAACTTTCACTAGACCAAGCTGCTCATAGCCCTACCCAGTCTGGCCTTGAACACTGCCAGGGAAGTGGGGCATACACAACTCCTCTGGGCAACTCATGCCAGTGACTCACCACTCTCTGAGTAAAGAATTTTTTCTTAATATCTAATCTAAACCTACTCTCTTTCATCTGAAAGCCTGAACCATGCATTAAAATTTATCAGTGCTAGCGTCCAAAACTTAGGTAATTGCAAAATCAAACACAGTACGAGTACAAAGTACAAGAAGGCCCCACCAAATCTCTTAAAGGAGAATTTGACTTCGCTGACAAATATTAAAAAACCCAGTGTCTGAAGCTTGCTTGTAGGGTTGGGCTGAAGCACTAGCAAGCTGAAACAAGCCCTGTGTCTTAGGGAATGACAGGAATAGCAGGCATAGCAGGAATGTGCTAAGCCTGGGCAGAGTCTACACATTTTAAGTGGAGACATACCCGGAACTGGTCTAGATGAGGGATGACAGTTCACCTCCATGCTGGCAGACAAAGAACAATTCTTTTAATTTCTGGGTATATATCATATCTGCTGGAATTCCTAAAAAATTACGAAGGATAAAAATGTTTACCTGATACTTTAAAACATCCACATTGTAATAGGATGCAGATGGATTCTGCTCTGATAATTTCTTGAGGTAGACAGTTATAGCTTGCATGTTCATCCAAAAATCCTTAGTACTGGAGTCACTTTGTGACTGATCACTACAAAGAAAGATCATTAATTAGGAGTGAATTATTACACCACCCATTCAAGAATACAAGACATTTGCAGAATATGCTTTTTTAGTATCATTCACTTTGTCAGATACAGCTCTGCTAACATTTCAGTTATAAACTGCCATGTCAAACAGTGATTAAACTAAATTTTGTATGAATAATTCATTACATTAAGTATGATCTAATAAGTGAAATTAAATACAAAAGAATACACAGATATGGTTTGATTTATTATTTTGGTAAGTAAAAAAATAGAGCATTTAAAAACATTTAGCTTAGTGTTCAAATAAATTTTCCAATAAATGAAACAGAAACTGCTCAGCTGAGATAGATTTCTGCCAAAAAAATCCAGCTTTTCTATTTTTTAAAATCAGCATTTCCAAGTGCAATTTCAACAACTATCCTACCCAATCAGCAACATTTTTTTTTCCTACAAATTTTTCCAAGTATGCTGCTGCACCTCTGAGAGGTAGTTATGTAAAGAATCTGATTAGTGTAATAATTGGGCTTTAAAATACCCTAGTACATGGCAAAGGACAGTACATGAATCTCCTACTGCTTATTTTCCATTTAAGCCTACTGTTTCATCATTTAGTTTCACCATTATTACTCCTGTGTAAAGAAATTATTTATAAAATGCATATCAAAACACAGACACATTTACAAATTATTTTTATGGCTCCTGTTATACTTAGCACAAGTTTTAAATCCAGTAATCACTGAGATTTTTAATAGTAGCAGTGGAGAGAACTAAGCTGAACAAGATTAATTCAGAAAATTAAATTACATGGAACTAAAGCAACCAGACTGCAAAGAATTCTGACTTACGTAAACAACAACTCATATTTTACAAATTATGTAGCTTACAATTATGTAAAAAAAAAAAATACAAAACCTGTATACAAGTTGTGCATTTGGAAGAATCTGCTCTAGTTTATTTGTGTTTTTCACCCTGAAGCAGAGCACAGCAGGAGATGGGTTGCTGGTGAAAACTTTAATTATCCCACTTGGGAATGATATTGTCATATCACCAGTAATCTTGACAATACATCTAGAAGAGAATAAAAAAATCAACCTCATTGCAACTCATTAACTTCCTAGTTCTAATACTAATTTTAAAGCAACTGTAATTTCACAGTCTTATGAACTCAATTAAAAACAGAAAAACCAATCTCAAATGGGGGTAATGTGACTATCTACTGTCACTTTCAGCTTGGAAGTAAGATGAAATAAGAAAAAACTTTAACTGCTTAAGCATACAGTAGTCTTGGATGTTTTTCAAGCTTTGAAAATATGACATGGCTCTGCCTAGGCAAGGCCTAAGCAGCATAGCAATGGATGTGACAGGGAATGAAGTGCTTTTGGCTGCACAAAATCACATGTAACACCTACCTGACAATGATAAAAATCCTTGTCATTCTCAGTGCTCTGACTGAACACATTTTTGTAAAGCAGGTGTGTGTGGACTCCTGGCATTACAGAGCAATAAGCCACTGTTGTCATTTATACTCGGGGAGAAAAACCCCTTTGAATTCCCCTTCCAATGCATACTCATTTCCCCTCCCCCTGTATGAAAAGTTGACCCACTGTCTTTTTTTTACTGCAACTCAATACATTCAACCCAATTCATTATTTAACTAACTTTGTGGGATCTGCTCCTTTAAAGTAGGCGTTAACAGATTCTGTAAGAGCTACTGCAACGGGCAAGGTGTCCTGGTTTCCAAGGCTGACGGGACTGGGACCACGTGAAACACCTAGAATACATACAGTGTATAGGTTTAATTTTCAAAAAGCTTAGTAGATTTCAGAATGGTTGGCTACATCTGTAATTTTCACAAGAGTTTACACCAACGTCACAGTATCATCTGAGGTATTACTTTTAAAGTGTGTAGAAATACATAAACATAGTACAACCATACCACCAAAATGCTGCTCAGCAGCCTAAGAATGCAGGTTTGACTATTGGCATGACATTATGAAAACAGACACAAGGAAATACATGAGACAGAGGAACACTGGATTAAAATGGCTACTGGTGGGGATGAAGTCAACAGACCCAAAGTGACTATAATGCTTAAAAAAAAAAATCCCTACTGTATGCTTTTTGTATGGAAAAATGCACAATAAAATGGTCACAGAAATACAAAGAATTCACTTACAGTAAAAATGAACTTAAACGCAAATTCATCAATATTACCCCCATATAAGTGAACTGTTGAATATTTTTTTAACTTTTTCAGACAAAAAACATTGCAATTCCCAAGCAGAAACTGTTGGAGAAGTCTTCACTTGTTGCTTGTGCCAACACAACACAATTCCAATATAGAGCTATAAAAACCAAGACCTCACGCTAAGGCTTTTTGAAATGTGCATATACAGTCGATGAAACAGGTTGTCATGAGATTTCATTTTTCACAAATTTTCTACACGTGTGTGGAATACAAAAGACAACACTGGAAGTTTCTTCTTTTTTTCTTGGTGCAGCAGTGTAGTAGATAGCATCTTGCTATGTTTTTTGTACCATGAAGAAATAGTCTGTATCACACAGTATCACGTTTCACATAGTATCACCTATCACAAAGGAGGTGCAGTCTTTATCTTTTCATAAGCAAATTGAAAAATTTCTCTTTCATGCCATGAAGCAGGGACGAAATGCTTCAGTATAATATTGCCTGTGACAATCAAACCTATTTACTCTAAGTGGCTGTCCTTTCTGGGCTCTTTCAGAAGTAAAAAGGAATTTCAGGCCTTGATCTTCACAGAGCACCTAATATCTCATATTAGACCTTAAATTAAGAGGCAAGTGAATGAAGCAGTGACAGAAGGACAGCAAAAGACAGGAGCTGGTCTAATTCTGCCACCTTGTTCCTCTCTCTCCATTATAATTTCTGCCATAAGGCAGTAAAATGTTCAGAATGCTTCTCAGTACCATGAAAATATTTGTGCAACACTTAGGCATCCTTAGATCCAAGAGATCTAGTCAAATGTGTTGAAAACCAAAAATTCTTAAATTATTATGATTCTGGCTAAAAAACACTGATTTATTCATTTTTTCAGTATGAACAGTAGGTTGTTTTTCTTTATTCTTTCAGACAATAGATCATGATTCCAAAGTTTTTCTCTCCCTGAAAACTACCAACAAAAGCTGTGATCCCCAATAGTCTCAGGAATCCAGAAATCATTATTTCAAGAGGCAAATGCACAATAAAATAATAAGTTATCAATTACTAGAAATTCTGTTTGGTGAAATACTGAACTCCAGAATTATTCTTCACTAAAGCCAAAGTGTACACCCTGTGAATGTGGCACTGCAATTGCTGAGCTGTTTTAATGTCTTTTTCTGACAATTTACTAAGGAACAACAAACAACTGTAGAGCAGACAGGATTACCTTGCATACAGGTGTATCGATTGTTCTAAAATCTTTTACTTAATGGCCTTATGTACATTTTTATACAATACTTCAAAAATTATGAAGAGTAATGCAAGCATATTCATTATATTACTACTGGTAAAAGACACTTTGCTTGACTGAAAAGTGCAATTGATTAGAAATAACAGCATTCTTTTAACTTTTTTTTGGGGAACACCAAAGCAAATACATATGTACACATGTTTCTCTGAGACCTATTTGGGGAACTACAAATGAGATCACTTCTCTCTTCTTTGCTCTGCTCCCACTGTTCATCACCCTTTGACTCAAAAATCTATGCATTCTCCTAGAAAACAAATAAACTGAAAAATAAATAAGTTACTATACATTCAACAAAGCCAAGTGGCAGATCCTGTCTCTGGCTCACAACAACCCCAGGCAGGGCCACAGGCTGGGGCAGAGTGGCTGGAAAGCTGCCCACAGGAAAAGGACCTGGGGGTGCTGGTGACAGTGACTGACCAGGAGCCAGCAGTGCCCAGGTGGCCAAGAAGGCCAATGGCATCCTGGGCTGTCCCAGCAATGGTGTGGCCAGCAGGAGCAGGGCAGGGATTGTCCCCCTGTGCTGGGCACTGGTGAGGACACACCTCAAATCCCGTGTTCAGTTCTGGGCCCCTCAATTCAAGAAAGACATTCAGAGAAGTGCAATGGAGCACGGGAAGGTTCTGGAGAGTAAGTCATGTGAGCAACAGCTGAAGGAGTTCAGGATATTTTGCCTGGAGGAAAGGACTGATAAGGGGGGCTTCATCACTTTCTACAACTGCGTGAAAGGAGGGTGTAGCAAGGTAGGGAAGAGTCTCTTCTCCCAGGCAATCAGCAACAGGAAAAGAAAAAATGGCCTCAAGCTGTGCCAGGGGATTGAGCTGGACAACAGCAAGAATTTCTTCACTTAGAATGCGCTGTCCAGGGAGGTGGGTGAGTGACCATCGCTGGAGGTGTTCAAGAAATGACTGGAGTGCTTAGTGCTATGGTTTAGTTAACAAGATGGTGATTGTGCAATGGCTGGACTCGATCTTGGCAGTCTTTCCCCAACCTTCATGATTCTGTCATTCTATCATACAAAACAAACATAACTGCTTGTCCTGATGCTGAAAATCATAGTTTTGTTGCCTTGCTGCTGAGAGTACAATTCAGTGCAGCAACATTCAGCTTCAGGGTTTTCTACACCTGCTGTGAGGTTTCAGAAGGAAGGGAAGTAACAACTGGATGAAGGTATCCTCACTTCATCTCAGGCTGCAGCCCAGATCAAGGCTCCAGTTCTATCACCTTTGGCAGTGCTGGCAAACCTGGCTTAAATGCCCTGCCACCAGCTCCAGCCTGATCACTGCTACCAGCCCCTGACCTGTGCTGACACAAGAGCTAGTGACACAACTGTGCAAACTGGTTGGATTGACACCTTCAAGGTGCAGACCAAAACTGCAGAACAAAAGACTGCCTCACTGGTCATAAAAAGTGCAGATGAATAAAGCTGATCAAATGGTTTTAGTTCAGTTTAGGAACAAAGATCCTGAGAGTTTTAATACTGGCTTAACAGCTGCCATGAAAATAAAATTTATTAAAGGATGTATTGTCTTTATTATGTCTATCTTCTAAGATTTGTATTATATGTAAATATAGAAACATTTTTACCTATTTGTTTTAGGAGAATAAGGATTGTCAAAGTAAAATATATATTCACTTTACTTGAAAGAAAGTAGTAATGACAAACTGAAGGAACAAGACCAAGTTTCAGCTTGTTTATGGAGCAGGGAAGTGAATAGACAGAAGAAAACATTATATAAAAGTGGTTACATCAAGTTTTGGTGATTTCAGCAACATAGAACTTGTTATGTTCTTGAGATGTCAAGCAACTTTATGTGCCAGATACCAGAAATATCTGGAGAAACTTGTTTCCAAAAAAATACAATTTTATTAGATGTAGTATATTAGGATAATTAGTTAAGACATAAATGTGCTTTGAGTACAATACCTGGTGGTGTCTCACAAAGCTTTTCAATTGTAGGAAGATTTCGAATCAAAAGATCATCATCTATTACATTTAAATGAAACAAAACATTGCAACAAAATATTTCAAGCAAAAATAGATGTTAGAAATTGTAATTCAAAAATACTTTGCAAATTAAATTAAGGCTAAAGCACAAAAGAAACACTCAATTATGTATGCCTTAAAGTTCACTTGGAAAAAGATAATCAGAGTCAATTCTCCATTACTCAGAACAAATGGGATAAGGGAAACAGCGGATTGTGCAAAAATTTAAAGAATACAGAATGTATTGCAAACTATATCCTCATGCCCCAAAGTATTTCAGCCTTTTGCACCACCCTTCCCATTTCCCCAGGACTGTTTAATTCATACAGCCAGTGCAGATGGAACTGGTATTATTTATTTTTCCTAGGCCAAAATAATAACCACGTCAAACCTCAGTGTCAGCACAAACCTCGTTACCTCCTGCCTCACCTCACGATTTCACTCTGCCACTGTTTCCAACAACACACACACACATATCACCCCAGAGCTGGGGATAGTGATGCCACCAATGTTTGGTTCCTCAAAACCAGACCTGAGACCTGCGGATGTGAGCCTGGACAGACTCTGGCAACCAAAATATCAATTGTGTTTCTGTGATGCTTCTCAGCATTTGTGAAACTGGTGGACACCGAACCGTAAGAGCTAAGGTTGGGCAGAACCAAGTAGCTTTGCTTCTGCACAGGATGGAAACAACTCCACTGCAGAACTCCCACTAGATGCTGCACAGATGTTCTTCTGAGCTGCTGAGCCTGACTGAGGAATCCTTGGCACCAATAACATTTGCAGATAATGAAACGATAACTCGACAACCTGATTTAACTTGTGACTGAAGGTGTAATGGTGTTTAGGAATTAAATAGTTCAATATTGCTAAATAAACAAGTTAAAATGTCTTAAGCCCTGCCCTCCCCAAAGAAAAAAACAAAAACAAACAAAGCCCAACTAACTAAAAAAACCCCAATGTCTCCTTTTGATTTACGATAATCAAATACCAAAACTGAAGGGCCTTCCTTTAAAAACAAGAGAAAACCTCCTGAAATTAGTGGCAACACATGAAGACTAATTTCCTTTACATCTTAATCTTTCTTGTTTAATTGATTATTTTGCTTTTACTGCTTAGCTTATATTCTTAACTAACTTGAAGAAAAAGATGCATTAGATTTATTTTCTGGAAACGACAATTATGGAACAACAAGCAAAATTAAAATAACATAGAAGATCTCAGTTTTGTGAATATTTGTACTTATTCAAATTTTTCAGTATCCCTAAGTATTTCTGCAGCTATACAATAATATCTTCTGAACAAATATATGACAACATGTTATACTTAATGGATATACAAGCATACCAAATAAGAATTCATGGAAGGTCAATTGTGAATAATATTTCCTTAAAGAACATGCCATAACTGGATCTATGGTCTAATCTATTTTAATCTACTTTCCTGTGTCTCAGTGTCATTTAGAAGCAGACATTGCAAAAGATGATTGAAGTACCTGGACTCACATATGAAACAACTAACTCCAACAAGTGGTTCTCACAAACAGAATGGCTGAGTTGTCCTATTTCTCAAGTAAGACAAAATGGTTAATTAATCTTACCAACTGTAGGTGTGTTTGCTGCACTGAGGGAAGCAGAAGAGGATATAGAAGAAATGCTCTCTGCACGTGCCAAAGGAGCTGCTGGAGGTGGACTTGAGTTAGAGGTCAATGGAGGGCTGAATGGCCTAGGCTGAACAAAAGAGATCACAAGAATATAACACAAAGTGGTTTTAAAGAGATGAAAAAAAAATGTAAATAGAAAACTTCTTATTTCATGCCCCAATCAATTTCATAATGTTTCTCAACATAGTTTGATGTTTTATCTACTCTAGTTTTTAATGTAAAACAAAGAACCTGTATTTTCCATTGGAGTAAATTTCATTATTTCACAGATTATAGTTTTTTTGACAGAGTATCAAGTTTAATATATTTGATTATGCAACAGCCTTTCAATAATAATAATAGGACACAGTATCAGAAACTAAGATACAGCCCTGTGTATGTGTGGCAAATAAAGATTTATAGAGCTGAAGCAGAACTACTAATGAATTGGAAGTGAGAGCAGCAGAAGGCAACTAAAATAGTTGTGACTGGAGTACAGGAGCAAGAAAGGAACAGGCTGTAGGGCCAGGGTTTTTCCAGCCCAGAGAACAGAAGCCTAAGAAGGGAACAGAAGCCTATTAGCAATCTCCTACTCGGTAAAAAGGGGCATGCAAAGAAGTCAGACTCAGGCTCTTCTATAAGCAAGATCTACAGTGAAGAAATGCCAGCTGGACTTTGGGAAAAAGTCCTTTTTGCAACCTTGTGGTAAAATCCTGAGACTGACTGCCAGATTGTAAAATCTCCCACTCTTGAGATTTTCAAAACTCAGCGTGTGCCTGAGCAACCTGATACAATTCTGAAGTCAGCCCTTTTTCAAGCAGGTTGGCTTAGAGAACTTAGAAGTCACTTCCACTGTAAATCTCTGGATGGTTTTAGGACACACTTAACTGTTAAGGTATTTAACCAGTGATGATGCTGGGGCAAACTGATCTGAAAGGAACCAAAACTCCCAAAGCATCATTTTATCAGGATAACTGTAGAATCCCAGAAGATAAGGGGCTGTGTATGTCTGAAACACTGATAGCTGCACAGCTGTGGGACCAACCAAGGATTGTTGATAATAGCAGACAAAGACTGTTGGTAATGATCAAGGACTGTTGGTAGGAAGCAAGGATTGTTGGTACTAACAGACAAGGCCAGCTGGTAATAACCACAGATCATTGTTAATAATCAAGGGCTGTTGGTACTAACAGCCGAGGTCTGCTGATAATAACCAAGGATTGTTGGTAATAACAAATTGAAAAAGAACAAGATGTGGCTGGAGAAGGGGCTGTGCAGTGATAGGCAGCACTTTTCCATGACAAACATCCTGTTCTGGCTCCTGCAGATAAGCACAAGTACATGCACAGGTCAAGTACAGGAATGAGGCACAGAAGTTGGCTTGGGCTGTAGGGGGGGATTAAGACCACCCAGGACTCGCAAAGCCCTCTGACTGAATTCCAGAAAGGTCTGAAGGAATGAACTGTGCATGATATCTAATTTGCACAGAAAACAAGAAACTTAGCTCCAGGGTGGGGAAAACCTGTCTATAAAAAGGTACTTCCAATAAGGCTAGGTGATACCTCCAGGACACTCCATCAGCTGAACAGACATTGGAACCAGGATTGGTGATCTCTTTTTCTCCCTTTCTCTCTCTCTTCCTGTTTATTTCATATGTTCCTTTGTCTCTTCCTTTTTTATTCTACCTCTTTATCCAGAACCCACTGTCATGTGCATGCATAGTAGATCAGGGACCAACATACCAATTTTCATACCAAGTGCACAATTTAATAATAAAGCTTTGTGAGTTTTGTGGACCCTCTGACTTTGGTAATTCCTTTCAACCACTAGCATTTGTGAATCTTGGGTGTTTCCTTCCCTCTAAGAGTGGGATGTCAGAGTAACTTTTTTCCCCATTCTATTACACTTATTGACTTTGATAGAGACCATGAGAATTGTTAAAGGAGTTAACATATAATGAGGACAAATGACAACCTTCTCCTCATATCCAGGTAATTGTAAATTTCAAAGGCAACAGTATAAAATGAATGTAGCTTTGTTCAGGATCATACTTTATAGCAGAACAGTACCAGATAAATTCTTCTATTTAATTATGATGACATGAAGAACAGATTGCTTGGGCTAAGAGCAATTACTACAATTCGGTATTGGAAAGAGAAAAGAAATTCAAAATGAACTCTGTTCTGATCCTACAGAAAAGCAAAACAGCCTGAAAATATTTTGTCAGTTTTGTCAAAGCATAAGATGAGAATTTTTGTACCAAGAATATGGTGAAAATACCTTGCTACTTTAAAAGACAATAAGAGGATTTTACCACAGGAACATTTTTCCAAGCCAGGAAGTCAAGTGAAACCTGCAGAATACTAATATTTACAGAGGAAATTAGGCATGGCTTAGTCTGATAGGCTGCTTGGTTATTTACATTCTTTACCACATTCCTTATCGGCAGGTGAACCCACATTGCAGGCACATGCAGACAGTGCACAGCCTCTCACTCTCCTCAAGGGCAACGGCTGTGATCTATCACCTCCCTTCTCCACAAACCAGCACCAAGTGCAAGGAGAAGTCACAACAGGGCTACTTCTGTCAACATACAACTGAAAAAACCCACTAATTTCCCAAAGCTTTGGTGATAGCCCTAAATCAAGGGAGTTTTGTTAATAATTTCACTAGTATTTTGCATTTTGAAAACTTCAATCTTATGCATGCACCATCTTTCATTATCAAATTACTGATTTGCTTAATTAAAAGCACTTAGCTGATAAAAAAATTATTGTTTGGACCTTTGTACTTGTGTTAATAATTATTTGTTGCAATAAGATAGTTATCATAAACTATTACCATGCCTATTTGGCAATGTTGAAAATCTGTTTATGTGATTCCTTAAACGTTGGCTAGAAAGTATCTCCACTGTAACAGTGTAAAGGAATGGTGTATCTGAAATCAAGTCAAAATGGCAAATAATAACAAAAAATAATCAATACATACTATTTCATTAATCCCACTTAGTTTCCCAGTAGACAGCTTTGGTCTTGATGCAGGCCTTGGAGGGGGTACAATGGTGCCCACAGAAAGGGGAGTGGTGGGCCTTGCTGAAAGAAAGCAAAGTTAAGGAAATGTTAGACAGATCACACTGAACATATATAGTTATTTACTTGAGTAGAGTATCTGGAAGTGATGTTTCTATTAGAGGTTCCTATTGTACAAGTGCCATTAAGAGTTACCACAAATTGGAAGTGCCTTTAAAATAGTGCCATGTGATACCCTGAAAAGTGCATCTGAAAATAGCATCATGGGCTTTCTCATTGCTCTCAAGTGATTTTATGCCAACCACTCTTGGAGACTTGTGTGTCAAAATCGTTATTGCAAATGCAATTACTCAGTCTTTGAGATCTCATTGCTGTCTGACATCCCACAAAAACACACTCCCATTTCTAGAAAAGCAATACTGCATAGTTAAGAAAAAGCAATGCCTTTAAATGAATAATTTGAATTTTCTTCTTATTTCAAGCTGAATATTTACTTCATTGTCCCAACTGGTATTAACAAGCAGTTTAGTACATTCTAAATAAGGAGATGAGTTAATTTTAACATCAGTTGAGTAATAATAACAAAAAGAAAAATGAATCCAAAGCTTGCTTTTTGGAGTCAGTTATTAGCAAAAGAGCAGTACAGAATGCATGCTTGGCATACCCTTATTTGTATGAGCACAAGAAGACACTAAACTATAGTCCAGTAGTGCTGAAGATGATGCAGAAGATATTTCAGCAGCAGTGCCAGTTTCTTCAATGAATAATTGTTCATGGCATATAGAGTTATTGAAAAGGTCACTTTGATCCTCAGAAGCACAGCTGTTGGAAGAATTCCCAAGCAAAGCAGAAGAGGCAAGGCAGGCATTTTCAGTTTTAAAATGCAATCTTTGGGGGTCCTTCTTGTCTGTGCTCGTGTGTCTAATTGTAAGAAGTTCATCAGCAAAGGAAATCCACTGACTCTGAGACCGTGAAAAACAGGATAAAGTACTGGTACTCCCTGAGGGCGCTGCTGTAACACCAGATTTGCACAAAGTGCTAATGGTAAAGCCTGGTGAGGATGGGCTTGTGGACCCAGAATCTGTCTGGTGTCCAAGCAAAGACTGAGATATTCTACACCCAGGCAAATCAGTGGTAGATGAGGAGGAGCTCCTATTGTGCTCTGTTAGGGTAGCTGAAGGAAAAGGGAAGAATTGAAACTAGGACCGACAGTGAAAAGACAGAAATTTCAATATTCAAAAAAACATTCAACATCAACTGCACAAGGATTACTAGCCAGCAAGAAAAATAACTGCTCTACTAAGATAACCCCCCCAACTCACAAACAGAAAAAAGAAAAAAGCCAGTCACATATCATACTTCATTCATATTGCCAACCATGTCACTTTCCATTGTTTAGTACATTAAAAAAAATATTGTCTATCTCTCCACTTAAGGCTCTATTTCTCACAACTTTCCTCCTTCCTCTGACTTCCTACCTGCTGTGATTTAATTTTTTCTCATATTTGTCTTTCCCTTCTTGCATCCTACTCCATTTTTGGTTCCTCTCCACCGCATTCTGCTTTTAATCACCTTCAAAGTAATTGACTCAAACCTATCCTGTTCCTTCCGAAGACTTTGATCCTCTCAGTCCTAACATTTGTAATAGGAAGTCCAACAGATTTGGCTTTCAGGTGAATGAATGAAGACAATGGAGTCACAAGATTCAGTCTGATAGTTATTCTGTCTGTATCAATTTGTGTCTAGTAGTAACAATATGGATGAGGCATCATCCACCTCGGGTTTTTTTTTGCTCTCTCATCCTATAGTCTTCTGACTGCTGAAAAAAGGAGCTTTCCACAAGTATTCCCTGTACTTGCTGTTGCCTGTTGCTCTAGATGACAACAGAAGCAGAAAATGCAAAGTTAGTCAGTTCTCAACATCTTGCAGATTGGCAGAGCTAGGAGCAACAGCAGTGACGACCAAAATCAGAAAGAGAGAGAAACACATTTAAAAGTTCTGATCAAAAGTACAGTTTTCCTCTCCACAGTCATCTTTTTGCCATAAACAAATATATTCTCTAAGCCCACCTACACATTAAGAATTTTAACACAGTTTTCCCTTTCTGGCAGGTATTTAACTATCATTCAAAGGCTTTAAAATACTACCATAAATCCTATTATAAAACAATGTGGAGACATTAATGTTTAATATTAAATATTTAATATTGTAAAAATACATATGGATGAAAATAAGGATGATAACTAATAGAAACATTTTTAAAATATCAAGAGCTAGCTAAAAAATGTCTGCTGTTTGTTCAAGATAAAGTTATCTTAAACTTCTAATAAAGTAGGATTATTCATGGATGACCAAAGCTTATTTCTGTGCTGCATAAACCACTGTCTGCCCAAATACCAAGGTAGTTTAAGTGTTCAATGATTAACACAGTTATAAAACAATAGTTAAACAAATGTTTAAACTGTAAGGGACATATTCCACAAAACTCATGTATGTAATTCAAGTTTTGGATTGAGATTTTCAAAAACTTTAAGCACCAGCTTACTACTACTACTGACCTTCAAGTTGAAGATTAAACATTGATTTCAAGGAAAATACAATCACGTAAGTTAAAAACTTTTGGAACTAACTTGCAAGTTAGCAAGCATTAGAACTCAAACAACACGATCTACATTAATCCAATTTTTTTGCCCTGAATGTATTAGAAATTTGTTACACTTTGGAACACTTACTTTCTATTTAATTCTACAGGTTGTTTCACAAGTGTAAATATCTTAGTTAACTCCTAGAACAACAATCCTTGAAATAATTATTTACCGGATAAACTTTGCCAAGGCACAGATGTATCTAAACTTGATTTATGCCCAAAAGACCCTCTATTGCACCTATTTCAATGAACTGCAGGGCTCTGTGCATAATCCTTAAGGGTAGGACTAGGGTAGATGAGGACTAGGGTAGGTGGCTCCCTGCCAGATACAGCTAAGGAGGATGTTATGGATGTCTGTCATTACTCATCAGCCAGAGACTTTCTCCACAGTTCTGCTGCCAGGAGGAACTGTATGAAGATTTCCTAACCTGATTTCACTTCCCATCCCGGCACAGCAATAAACACCAGAATACAGCTACAACCACCAGCACAACAAGTTAAATATCCTCTGCCTTTCTCTGCAGACTCCAACACAAGACCAAAGCTATCAAAGCAGAGTATTTTAAGAAAGCACCATTTCTTTTCAGAATATTCCAGTAATATATCTCTCTATAGAATTTATTCTTAAATGTGTTACCACACACATGGTAGTTTCACTTGCCAACACTACCGACTGATTATGTAAGTCAGGATGAGAAAATTATGATGAAATCTGTAAGCCAAACTTGTTAAAACCTTAACCTTTAAGGAACATGAATTTGCAGTGAAAGACTAAGTTCTACCTAAAGTCTGAAGTGTTACAAAGCAATGTTGATTGTTGCTAAAAGAACATTACTTAAGCCAAGAAATAACACCAGTTTTTCAGAATTCTCCTATGTAATGTAATCTTCCTTATTGTTCTTCAATCTGTATTATCAAGCACAGAAGAAAACTGCTAGAAAGCCATAATCATGAACAAAGAAGTGAGGACTATTTTGGAATACAAGTACTTAGTTAAAACCATAAGCAAACATACTTCCTTTCTCAGGTGTGTGGGAGGAGAAAAGTGTCTACATTAAGAGAAAATTAAGATGTTGAAATAAAGATACACAGTAGGTAGACTGAAAAGAACTATGAAAATGAATTTTGCAAATACTGGGTTTCAGGAACACCTGCCAGTGTCCTACCAACACTAATATCCTGCAACTCAAAATTCCCATGCAACATGTGCTCTGTCCCTCCACCTCCCATATGCCACACACCTTGCAATATCCCTGCTTTCAGGATCTCAGCTTAATTCATGTCTCAGTCCTGTCATTTTTATCCATCACCCCTTGCATTATGCCTTCACATCTCCTAACAGAATCACGCCTTCCTACAAGAAACAAGATCTTCACAGCAAAGCTCTGCAATGCCTTTGTACTACATAGCCCAGTTGACTTTCCTGGAAAGAAGAAATCCATCCCTATTCATTGTGCAAGCTCTGCTTGTCTCACAGTTGCTGCAGCAACCTCCATTTAATCTCCCAGCCTTATCAGCCGAAAAAACAGGATTACATTCTAGATGGTAAGCAATTATTCAGTAAGTATGAGAAGGCAATAAAAAAAGGCAGGAGCAAGATAGAATTTTCCTAAAGTGTCTTGCACTCCCTCTTGCTTTCCAGCTTGAAAGCCTTATATACTGCCCTCTCAGCCATGTAACACTTCTAAGACAGTGTTTACTGCTTTATAAAATTCTACTATTTATGCATCAAAGCATGTCTCCTTGCAATAACTGAAAAACAACACCAAAACATCCAGAAATCGGCAGACACATTCTCTACCATCAAATATTTTACCTGAGGAGGATGAGGATGCCAAAGAAGCTGAAGAGGAAGATTCAAGAGAAGTGCTGAAGAGTGGATCCCATGCCAGGAAGTCACTGTTCCCCTTTCTATATTGAGAGTTAATATTGGAATAGAAATGAAAGATTTATGCATTAATAAAAATCACAAACTTCAGTAGCAGTTTGATAATGTAAAAATTATAATAATCACAGAATAGTTTGGCTTCAAAGGGATCTTTAAAAATTCTGTTCCAACCACATTGACATCCACTAGAACAGGATGTTCAAAGCCCCTTCCTGAACACTTGAATACTTCCAGAGACAGGGCATCCATAATTTCTCTGAGCAACCTGCTTCCACATCTCACCAGACCTCACAGTAAAGAATTTCTTCCATATATTTAATCTAAAACTACTCTTAGTTTAAAGCCACACCTCCTAGTCCTATCACTACACAACCCTTGTAAAAAGTGCCTCAGTATTATGATAAAAACATTTGACAAATTACTCTATATTAGTCTTTGCATCTAAAAAGAAAATAATTAGTCAAAAGCTGTAGGTCAAAGAACTGATTTACACATAAGGAGACTATCTTAGTCAACCACCTTGGTGAAAATTTGTTTGTGGACATACTCCATAATGTCAGTTAAATAACTATAATTTTTGAGACCGACATCTTCAAATTCATTTATTTCAGCCTATATACACATAAGAAATCAGCAGATCAGTGTAATTTTGGTGTTTGCAATCCTAAACACATTACCATGGAACACTCTTGGATAGAAACAAAATCTATCTTATTTAAAAACATTGTGTAATTAAAAACATATGTAATTAAAAATATCAACTGAGATTGACCACAATAAATCAAATGTATTAGAAGGGGTAAACAAAGGAATGGAAATATCCATTGATGCACTTAGTCTTATAATGCAATAGAGGTACACCCTAAAATAGGACTCAGCTGACATTTCCAATGAGTTTCTGAGTATTAGAAAAATAAGAAAAAATTCCTGCAAAACAGCATTTGATAGAATTTTAAATTGGAACTTACTCAGTAGTTGGAGCAGAAAGTTTTGATTTTGTTAACTCTTCACCTAAGAAGAAGATACAGTATTATCACTAAAAGTGTGAAATATAAAATAAAAATTTCATTTTCATTATAAAGATAGTTAATACGAATGTTGGCAGTTCAAAACAAATTACTACTGAAATGAAGAAGAAAAATTAAATTCAGAAATGCATTTTCTATCAGAAAAAGTTATTTCTGATAACTTGAATTTAGATATTACTGAAATATGAGAAGACTACATAGACCAATGCACTTGAGAAGGAAGTGTTGTTTTTACTTGAAACTTCCTCCTTGAATTATACAGTTTACTATATAGTTATATTATATAATATCAGTACTGTTCTCTAGCAAATATGGCCTTGTTTCCCACTGACAAAAAACCCCAAAACAAACCCTGAGAAATAGAAGGTAATGGTAATGCTCTATCCTCTATGTAGGTATTTTACATCATACACACAGTATGATTTGCTGGTGTGTGGATCATACTAAACTTGAGCAGGTGTAAGGATTTCAGGAACTTGCACAGGAGTTTTTTAAATGGGGTTACCCCTTTGGCATCTGGATGTGTTCCTCATTACTGTCAGATACAGGTTCATCTGGTCCCCACAACAGGGAACAGCCAAGTACATAGATAAGGAAGAGTTATATAAAACTAAAAAGAGAAACATTTTGTTCAATTTAAAATGTAGATATTTTAGAAGTTTATGTGTCTGACAATTACAAAAAGAGATTTGCTTTCATTCTATGTTAAAAAACTAAGAGACTAAAAGATTGACACTTACTGGATGAATTCTGATTCATTTGTGCCTGAAACAGGAAAAAAAAATTAGGAATAAGTGCTTCTACTGTGAAATAAACTACTTAAGAGTCCCAGAATTCTTATTTCCACTCAACTTTCTATGAGATATTTTGTTTTCAATGCCAGGCAAAAACATAATGAGATTCTGGAAGACCATGGAACATGAGCCTGGACAGAGGAACAAGTGCACATCGTCCATACCAGTATGAAAATGCAGGAATAAATACCATAGAGCTGACAAAGGGAGCAGCATTTTTAGATCTGTTGACTGTCTGGGACAGAAAATTGAACAGCCTATGTATCTATCACACGGTACAGATGAAACAAAACATTCTTCATGTTTTCCCAACAAGTTCGCTCACATACTACACTTACTTAGCTTTAACTACAAATGCAAATAAAAAGCCATTCTCTACTTACAGGACTGTGCCTCTGCTTTCAAAATGTGGTGAGGGAAAAAAGAGAAAAATTATTATTTTAATATGTTATGAACACTATTTTCTTTAAAATCAGAACCAGTCTTATTCTGATTTGAATACTGTACTAGCACACCATAATATATACCATAGTTTTCAAAAACTTGTATGTTATTGAAAACTAATTATCAAATTATGTTAAAAGCCACTCCCGGCTAACTCTAAGATGTAATTGAATGTCTTGTGGTGGCAAGAGCACAAAGACAAGAACTGAGCACTCAAAAGACTCATAGGAAAGTTTAAACATGAGAAAAGTAATCAATGTTATGTTGCAATATAAAAGTGCAATGTAAATATATTGGAATATTAAGTGTACCAAAAATGACCTAGTGCACAAGAAAAAAGTTATTGAACCTAGAATAAATTTTGGACACTGCCATATATCTTTACACTACAGTTTCTTTACCACTTCTCTACACATTAAAAATACAAGGAACAAAAAACTTACAGATATTGCTGGAGAAAGAGTGATGTTCCCTATGGATACTTTTAATTCGTCCAAAGAAGGCATAGTGTATTGAGAGCTATTATTTGGCTGAACAGGTTTTATTTCCACATGGAATCTTCTGGGTTCATCATCTTCAGAGTCAGAATCACTGGATGAATAGAAATGGTTCTCTTTGGTATGTTTTTCTCAGTTAAGGTGGAAATACCTCAAAGTCATCTGCTTAATCTACTTCACAATTTTGCTCCACAAAATGCTCATATTAAGTGACCTCTTTGTGCCCTTACATACATCCACTGTTCAAAATTCACAACTCAGAGTTAAAATTTAGAGGCTTATTCCATTTATCTTCACAGTGATGAATCTGTTCAGAAACACATGATGACACAAAACAGAACAACTGCATATATGAAGGCATGAGGTTAAATTTGAGATTCTAAAGCAGCACCACTTCTGCATGTGAAATTATAATTTGCAAGACTCCAACAGGGATTCTAACAGACATATGAAAAATAGAGAGATTTTTTAAACCAAATGAAGAAAAGCCTAGGTTTTTTAATGAGCGGTGGTGAAATGGCCATGGTACCTGTACCTAACATAAACAGTGAAGGAAGAGCAGGAGCCACCATTACTTGCTCCTTTTAGTGTGGCACTGAAAATTTTGCAAGAAAGAATGCCGGTTAAATTGAAGGCTGCACAGCAAACTGAGCAACGTCAGCTGCTTAAAGTACTGTCATCTTTGGATAAAAAGGAATCACAATGACACCTTAGCCCTCAAAATAAGGAAAATAAGCAGCTCTTTATATGCACAGAAGCTGAAATGAAGAAAAGCTCTAAAAGGTCCAAGCTAAGTCTTAAAAACTACATTTGTTTTGGCAAGAAAAATTTGAAAAAATTTCCCTCTACAAAAACACAAAAGTTTTGTACCACCTGGAAGAAGTGTACATATTCTCTAACTCACTTCTGTTATTTTCACCTGAAAATATGACAGACATTTATATTAAATTCCTTCAAACTATTCCCTAACAAAGTTTTAAACCTGAACCCTAAAGATATTCCAAATCCCTTTCAGCTGAAAGGATCTGAAAGTTGTAGTGAGGAAAAAGCCAAATATCTTAACCTTATGCCCATCTCTTCCTTCAAAATGAAGCATTTATGGAAAAGATATCAAAGACAAGAAATTCTAATTTCATCAGAAGAGTTCTTGCCTTGAATGTTATCACTGACAGTCAAGATTAATTTCCTAAAAATAAGGCAGTTTTTGTGAAGTGTTTTGCCAATACAGATTTAATGAAGACTTATTGACTGTCATTATAATAAAACAATGTCCTCCAACAAGTTATCTCATGAGTTCCCATCAACAGAATAAATTCTAGAGGTTAAAGGAGGCAAAGAGAAAGGGAGCTGATAAGTTCCTGAAGCTGGTTTTCAAGAAGCTGAAGTACTACCTCATGACAGATTGCAAATCATGGGTATTTTTCACTGAATGTATGGCTTTACTCTTGTTTCACAACAAAAAGAAATAATAATAAAAAAAAGGATGCCCAGATTAATCATTAATCATAAGCACAAATGTTGCTCACTTATCTCTCACTTTCAGAAATATATGCAAAGCATGAAATAATACTCCTCTTAGAACTGGATAGAATACTTTTATATACTGGATAGATACTTTTATACCAATTTTGTAAATAGGAGATAACACCAACTGTTTTTGTTGTTACAAGACTCATCCATGTGGGCATTAGAGGCATATTCTGCAAAGCTGATGGAAACAGAAAGTTATGATGATGAGCTGGTCACAGTAATGAGCTTTTAACTGCTTTAAAGTTTTTGCAGTTTAAGGTAGTGGTACAGGCTAAATTCATCTTTTACCTGCAGTACCCAGAAAATTCAGTGAATACATTTCAAAAAAATTAGCTAGCTTGCTAACATACTAGGCTTCCTTAGATCTATGGTAACTATTGCCAGCTCTTAAGTAGAACTTTCCTCTGTGATGGTAGGAAAAAAAAGCGGACAAGAATTTTCCTCCAAAGCAACAGGGGAATGGCAGAGAAAAATCTTGAGCCTCTACAAAGGTGACTCAGAAGAAAATCTATTCTGTACAAGAAAGCTATTATTAAAAAGACAGTAAAAGCTAAACTGGAAAACAGCGTGTGGTGGTATGAGTTCATTATGTAACAGAACTTCTATTTCCACACTGCTCTAGAGCTACAAAGAAAATGAGAGGGTGCAGGTACAGAACAGATAACCATTCAATATGCTTTAAAAAGTTTGCAAACTGAACTTCATAAATTCTCTGAGAGCTTTTCAAGGAGAGAAATTTGCATGGAGTTTTGTATCTCCATTGGATCTGGCTATTTTTTTGCTTTTTATTTTTACTGTCCTCTTAAAGTTCCCAAGAGATCTGATCCAATACAATCTTTAACATTAGCACACACACATCCAAGAAAAAAATTGGTTCATTTCACAAAAGCTATGAGTGTAAGTATACAAGGTTGCAACACAGGCAGAAATATAATTTATCTTAACTCTTTAGTCAGTACTTCCCCTCTCCAATGAATTGTAATAACATCAAATAACTTGGCACAATAATAAAAAAAAGGATATCCTGTGTTGCTTCTGGTTTAATGCTGTATCCTTCATCATCTACATCAGGAAAGCTCTAAAAACAACAACAAAAATTAGATTATTGATATATAACTAAAATATATATAACTATATAACTATATATATAACCATATGACTTAGAGCAGACTTACATCAGACTGAATTTTACACCATTGTCAAATTAAAATTACAACAACTCATGAAAGTTATTTTTTTCAACATTGTTACAATTATCTGAAGCTACGATCTATCATTCAGAACTTGTGTGACAAGATACCTCAACACAAAATGTTACAAAAGAAGCTCTAAATTTCCTGTGCAAACTGGCAAGTTTGAAATGCGTCTACTTTTACTAATCAATCACTAATTTACTAATTGATTAATTGCCCATCAATTACTCTATGAAAAAGGACAGAAATCAACATTATTTTAGCTTCATTACTGAGTCCAATTAGGCTACAATTCTCTTGGCCCCAGAAAAATTTCCCAATTTTTACTGCTCTCAGCTAAGACACAAGATGTTCTGATGGCTCACAGGTAACACCTTTCCTAAGTATTCATCAATATTTAAGTATGCAAACCAAAGCACAGCTTGCAAATGCCACTGTCCCTGAACAGGCAGCATCCCTGCACTGTTACTTCAGAAAAGAATATCCACATCACAGGTGCTCAAAGTTTTATTCCTAAGTTTTCCTTTACACATCTCCAGCACTATCCTGAATCTTCAAAGCCAATAAACATCTGAGAACTTAAGACAACTTCTGTTTTTCTGTTCTTGCAGGCAATTGAACAGAAATTGAAAAGAATGATGTTAAAATTACTTAGAATCCTCAGCTAAGCATGTAGTTTCATTAAAAAAAAACTTTGAGGCAGAGAGAAACAACTCTCCAAGATAACGTAAATTTTAAAAATGCACAAACCTCCCACATTGTGTATGTTACTTATACAGGATAAACCTGGATATGTACATACTTTCCCCACTCAGAACCAAAAAAAAATCCACTCACAACTTTGTATGCATAGGCAATGTACAAGAATTGCCTAATGGCTCAGTAAGTTTATCACAAAAAAACCACAACCAAGGTATCTTCAAAATGCAGTTACTAATATATTATAAAAATTAAAATATGCATATATAAAAAAGTGATTTATTATAGTGTAGCATCGGTTTATTCTATCAGAAAGCGGGCACTGGGAAGCAATTTGACCAGCAGATACGTACACACAGTATGGCCAAAATGTAATTTGTTAGAAGTCAAGAGATAAAACAAAATGACTTTTGCTGGTGATTTCAAGTGAACAAGAAAGTCTTTTTAAACTTGGCTTCAAATTTTATCTGAAGTCATGAAGTTTCTATCTCTGAATAGCTTTTGAACTACAGAACATTAAAATTATTAAAAGGTAGTTATTCTTCTGTATCTTATACAGATATCACAAATGGGATGCCTGATAATTCACTAAGAAAGATTCCTAAATTTAGCACATCTGAAATAAATGGAATTCACACATAGCTCAAACTTTCTGCTAAGGAAACTATAAGAAATACACTCCTGTACAGATATAAGACTGAAACAAATTAAATATTGCATCAAACTAAGGCGAAAAGACAGCATTTCAGCTCTCTAACCTTAAAATATAGACCATATAGATGTAATTCCTTGAAATATTTGCAAGATCTAGACTTCACAGCTATTTGTTTAAAAATAAATAAATAAATAATTACAACAACGAAAAAGTAATAAGAGTACAATCACACGGTCCAATACTTTAGCTCTACTTGCTCAAATCAGGGTTCTTAGCTACGCTTGACCTCAAGCTGACCTTGTTTATATACCAAAAACCACTAATGAAACTTGACATCAAAGTAAACAGAACAAAAATATATATGTACAAGGTAAGTATGTTTTCTTGTAATACTACAAATTCTGAAATTTCAAATTAATTTAGTAGTCACACCAGGTAATTTTTCCATAGATCAGGACCATTCATGGTTAAGATGAATTGAAAATCAATAACAATCTTTAAATGTACAACATTTAATTTTTATTACAACTGGGCCCTATATGTAAAGCATACTATTACTGGGTTGACACAGCATGCACAACATAGCTGGAAAAAGTGACTATTTTGCTATAAAATTGTGAGACGACTTAGTTTGTAGAAGTTATTTTCATTGTATTGTTTTTAATTTACTGAATAATCTCTAGGATGAAGAAAGCACTAAAATCTTAAAGTACTTAACTTTCTTTCATAATACTTTCATGATAATTATTTCTGATCTTGATAATATATTTAAAACATCTGTTCCTCAGAAACAGCCCTTTAGCATGCAGTCTGTTTTCACAACTTCACCGACATAACAGAGACGGATACTTTATAGCTCAAGTTCTGAACACAGGAGAAGAAAATTCCTTCCTTCTCTTTCAGCTAGTCTATATCCTCACCTCTTTTCAAACCCTGTAGAGAAAACTTAATCGGTATTTTTTTCCTATATCTAAAATTTAAATGCACGTAATTTCAAACATCTGACTCTAAACAGCATATACACACATGAATAATTTGCTTTGTATTTCCAGCCTTGTCAGTATTTCAGATTGATCTTGTGCCAATTTATGATCATTGTTAACACCTGCTTTAATTAACTAGATGTTGAATTTATATTTTTGTCCACACCAAAGTAAAAAATGGGTGTAAGAGATACTTGATATACCCTTGTATAGACAAAGGCAAATTGTGTCACACACACACAAAACGGTACCTCACAATTTTACAAGTTAAGTAGTAATTTCAAAGTACTGCTCTCAGTATTTTGAATGGTGAACCGGTGCATGTTCTGCTTTCTGAAATAACAACATTTCACTTGTAAATCTACATTTAATAACAGTGGTAGATAACATAGAAACTTGAGAGATACACATACTCATGAATCTGTTGTTAATGAAGGCATTTACATCTATTTGACTAGTTTTCTCTCCCTTTTGCACACTCCTACAATTACAGAACTATTATGTCATGGATAACAACGTATCTTAAATATCAAGTACACAACACAGATAAGACCTAATTTGCCTACCATGCTGATCAGAAGTTAAATTCACAACCTACATGTATACCTATAGAATTTTTGAACTTCAACACACAAGATTATGATCTTTGCAAACTTTGGCCTTTGGGAAAGTTATTATTAATACAACAGGGATGGAGGTCTGCTTTGGTCCCCTACACAAATGTGTAGTCTTTGCCAAAAAACTCTCAACAACCTCATTATGCATGTGAATTGAACTCCGCAGAAACAATTGGAAAGGTGGACTTCCAGGAAGCCTTTCTGAGGTTCTGTTAAGCAATTAAACATGTAGTTATAAAAGCCACAGTTTTCGACTGCAAACTTTTGTCTTTGCCTTAGCATATTCTACAGGGTTTCTGGGGTTAATAATTTTTCAAAGAAATAAAATATAAGGTCTTGATAAATAAAATTTCTTGTATAAGAAGCTTGAGGACCAAGCATTCTATTGACAAAACATATTTTTTTAGTTTTGGTGAATAATTTATTTCAGCTTCCTTGTCCCATCTGTACTCCAAAGGCAACTGAAGAAGCCACACCATCACCGTGTCATTAGTGGCTCTGGGCTACATGCAAAGGACAAGGGAGGAACATGTGGAGCACTGCAGTCTGGCTACTTCATTTGGCCCTTCCTCTGCAACACTAGTGCTGCTGACAGGCTGGCCATCAGCCAAGAAGCAAAGAACCTCCACTATGTTCCAGTTTGATTTCTTTATATTTTCTCTTCTCTTGGGATAACTGCAGTGGTTATGAGAGCTCTTTATCAAGGTTTCCTGAGGTTATGCTTGAAGATGCAATACAGCTGAACAGCTCACTCAATTTTTTTTCTTCCAGAACTCAACTGGCTTCCTGTAATCTGGATGAGGACTCTAACTAAGCAGCTGAAGCTCGTAGGCTGGAACAAGAGAAAAAAAGGCTCTCCACTTTTGACATATTTGAGATGTAAATTTGACTCTGGCATATCTTTAGGTTAAGACAGAGGCATAATATTGGCCTCCTCTCCTTAGGGTGCCTATTAACCCAAAAGACACAGAAGAAGAGAAGGGACAGTTAGTTTCTCCTATTGTTAAAAATGCAGAAAGAAAAATGGGTATACAAAGTGCCCCCATCTTGTGCTGTGATAGAAAGCCTTGTCCTCAATAACATCTATTCAAAATATGCCAGAAAAAAATGCTGAAGATGCAAATAAGGAAAAATACTTGAATTTCACTAAATATTAGGTTACACTTGAGTTCCACTTCTCAGAATTTGATGGTTCCATATTCAACCAGTCCCCAACAATAAAAATGGTCTATAATTCTACATAACCGTAATTTTGCTACACTCACGTGTGAAGAGGTTAATGAAAACTTTTGGATGCCTTGGTATGTGTTTGCATTTCAGTTTCCCCTGAAAAAACACTTCAGCATTATGTTGTGTAGATCTGTGACTCCCTCCTTAATTACTTTTGAACTTACTGGACAATTGCAAATGGATTTGACAGAAGGAACAGAGAACTCAAAGATAATTACGCTATTACAGTCTTCATGAAAATAGGCAGTGAAGTAGAAGGAGGAGATCAGCCAGCATCCTGACCAAGGCAAGGGTTGCAATCCCAATTCAGATCTTACTGGACACAAGTGGAACCTTGTAAATGTTTCCCAGAAATATGAGTTTCTTTTAGACCTCGTATCTTCCTAGAGAACGTCTCTAAAGACATGGCAAACTCAAGGGAAACAAGACATTTCAGTGTTTAGAAAAATGTTCTAAGGTAAAACCCCCATACAGAGTCAGTTGCTATCTCTTTCCAGTGAATCCATTTTCTACTACAAACTTCCCACTTTTCCTAATTATTAAGGTTTAGCTTAATGGAAGTTACACTATAGATTGACATATAAAAAAATGAGGAATGTTAAATCTCATGAGATACTCTCACCTATATTTAAACAGAGACTGCTTACTGAAATGGTCAACCTTTTTAACAAATACCAGTTCTCAGTTCACAGCTGCCTACTCACTGGCACATGAAAACCTCTTACAGCAGTTACAAAAAAAATACTCACAGGAATTAACATTTTATTAACTTGATTTCCAGTATACATAATCTGACAGCTATAAAAAGGATGAGCATAAGCCGATCTGTCTTACCACAGATAAATTTGAGAGCATCCATTTTGGGACAGAAGACATTTTTGACCCATCTCACCCATTTTGTTTTTGGAAACAGAGAATACAAGTTTGATAGGCTGCATTACACATTTTGGACTAGTGAGAAGGCCTTCATGGCATTGACTACAGAGTATGCTCAAAGATCCACAGTGGCATGTAGAACTGGTAGATAATGTATGGAAATCAGTTCTTACTAATTTTTAACTTGAACATTTGCAGTATTTTTACCTTGGTGCTTGTATTTATATATAATTGAAGAGTGGTTATCTCTTACATTCCTTTCACATAATTAAAATTCTTGCCAAATAAACAAAACCCAACTTTTAAAAAATGATCACGTTAATCATATATATGCCAGAGAGGTTTTCTGTGAGAGACCAAAACTGACAAAACAATAACTGGGACATCTTAAGTTAAATTTTCTGAGGTCTATTCCTCACTATTTCCTAGCAATCAAACACAAATTATAATTTTTTAGGGTTTTTTTTCTTAATAAGAGTTTTCCAAATTTAATTTCTTGAAATGCAAAATTTATTGCAAATATCCATACAGAGCAAATCCTCCTAGAGATGATGGAGACTGTTTAAAGTATTTAGATCAGGTTTGAAAAATAAACAGAAAAGAAATCCAGATGTAAAAGCCAAGAATTATTAAAAACACTTGAAATGAGACCTTTCAGAAGAAGATTCCAACCTTAAAACATAAAAGCACTTTGGATTGCTTGTTTGTAAGGGGTGAAATAAATCACATATAATTCTTTCACTAGAATTACAATAGTGACTTCTCTTACTAAAGCATTCTATCACAATACAGAATGCTACTTTTGCTGGAAAACAGCAAGCAAAAATCATAGACCAAATTTTAAATTCCAAATGCAGTCATAAAATTTTGAGCAGGCAAAACAACCCACAACAGTATCAACAATTAACCTAGATGATCATAAGATGTGCCTCATGTAGCCAGAAAGAATACCAGACAAATTTATAGTTGAATTTTTTTGAACTAATTGTTTTCCAAAAACATGGAGATCAAAATAAGCAAAGAAAATAAACATTGCAAGTCAAATCCAGTTGTGGTTCACTCCAATGACTCAACCTGAACTGTCAAATGATTTTACTTTCATGAGAAGCCTGATAATTATAAGGATACTTCTATAGTTACTTTCTTTTAAATGTACCCAAATAAAGAAATTTACTGAAAGCCAAGATGACTCCACAATATTAAATAACTGTCTTGTCAAGAACTACACACCTGTTCTTACATGTATAGTTCTGTTATGTGGCAAAACTTACTTTTTCCCATTTAGAAGGAGAGTTCTACTAGATGTTTCAAGACAAGTTTCTCAAAGCAACTTTAATTATTGGGTACTAAAACCTCCATAAGAAAATCCACAAAATAAGCGAACTTGAAAACTTAAATTGTTAAATTAAACTTAATATAACTGCACCTAAATGAATGAACTAAAACCAAATCAGTCTACAGAAAATCACTCAGATTACTCTGTAAATTTTCCCCAAATATAGCTATAGAGAGTTACAATCTTTTTTATATATTAATTCAAGAGAACATACATGTTTGCATAAAAAGAAAAGACTAAATTAAGGAAATAAAAAACCATTAACATATATAATTTAATTTGAAATGAACACTTACCTGAATTGACTGAAAAAAAATTGTAACTGATCACAGACCTAACCAACAGTAGTGAAAACTAGACAATTAATAAAGTGCATCTAGAAATGCTGCATTTAAAGCCATATATTAAACAGTATATTCCTACACTCTACTGCCAGTGCTAAAGCAGAACCCAATGAATATTAGAAGGATTTCTCAAAAGAAACAGCAGAGGAATATAACAATACAAAGTTGAGCCCACAATAAACTAAATCTTTTTCTTTCTTAGAATCTATTAGCCAAGGAATTCAAACTAGTAGCCAAAAATAAAGTAACATATATTTGCAGTGAAAACACCTTGCTTAAAACCTAAAATTGTTAGGAAACAAAATATATTACTGACACTTGTTTGTACATACTGCTGAAGATACTGCACAAAATTAACAGTTTCAGTATACTATGAAAACACTAAATCCTCTATCAGATAAATTATGTATTGGGGGGATTGCATGTAAGTTAAGTTTCATCAGATTATGCAGTATTGACAGTATTAGCATATGCATTTATTTTGGAAATAAGTCTACTTACAATTGAGTCTGCATCTGGACACTCTCTATTTTAAAAAAATAAAGAAAATTTACAATTATAAAATGCACAGCTTATTTTATTCACACAATTTTTCCTTCAATATTTTCAGTTAATTTAAAACAGTACATTTGACCCTTTTGCCTCTAAGACTCTTGAAATTTTTACTTTAAATAATCAACATTCTACTGGATGAGATTTAAGTAACAGCTGACAGTTTATGCTCAAAACACTGCAGAAGAAATGATGAAAAATCATATTAGTGAAAAGAATTAAAAATATAATAACAAAAAAAATCAAGGAAAGTGAGGACTACCACACTGTGTCATGGATGAATATACTTTAAGTTTCAGGTCTTCATGGTTGATGTGTGCAATAAGTAGAAGTCACCAATCCTAATGAAACAGTATACCGACAAGTGTAAAATGCTTTGGACAAAAATCAGTTCACAAAGAAACTAAGATTTTCTTCAGGGGAATTCAGAGCTTCCTCTTTTAGAGTTTCATTCTTAGTTCGTGTTTGTCCAGCGCAGTTGCAGTCAAGTACTAGAAGACGCTGAACAAAATAAATGAGTGCCCTCCAAAAAAGCACTTAAAAAAATTAAATAAAACTGCCTGCAGAAAGGCAGTGGTTGCAAACACATTATTCACACGTGTTAAACTTTTCCACTGCAACTTTGATTTGAGCAGTAGCACTTAAAATGATGAATGACACTGATTCTCTCTGATGTCTTCAAAAAGCAGAAGCAATTACTTTTACGGGACGTGGGAATACTTGAGTAGCATACAAGTCCTCTCTAATTTGCACCCGGACAAATAGCGATGGTGAAAGTGAACAAAAATGTTTTTATGTCTTTAATCTGAACATCCCAAACATGCACTATAGAAAAATGAAGGTGGAAAAAAAAAGATTTATTGCAATCTAAAAATATCTAAAAATCCCTGAAAAAATAAATGGGTTAAAGGCAAAAAATGTAGTTTTTACTACAATGCATTAAAAACAGGTGCAAAAACTCGCTAACATGGAAGCATTAATACAAAATTCCACAGTTTGTCAAGGAAATGACAGTGAGACGAAGGATTCCATCTTCTCTGAAAGGCCCCACACAAAAGAGGACATGTGTGGCCAAATTTCTACTTGCTTTACATCTTTCATAGCAATAGAGCTATTCTGAAAGATATTTTACTGCTTGAAAAGACAAAGTATATTCTTCCGATGAGAGGCGTGGTTTCAAAAAGTGCCTGTATGCAAATAGACAGCCTGAGGTATATAAAAGTTGAGAAATGTGAAATATGAGGCAAATTGATGAATACAATTCAGGCCACAATGAAGGTTTCCAAAATTAGTGAGCCAAGAGAGCTCAAAGAGAAACAGAGACCTCAAATAGATCCGGTATGATTCAGAGGAGTACTAACAGCATCACTCGCAATCTGTTCTATAGATGCAATGGAAACACAGCAGTTTACAAATGTTGGTGAGGTGGAAAATTAGGACATCAGGCTGTAGATGAAAGTACTTTTAAATCACTAGACTTATGATCATTCTTTTAAAATCAAAGAACATGCATCTGCTATAAGGTAATATTACAGAAAATGGAGATTTTCATCAGGGAATTTAAGGATTGTAGATGAAAACTGGAACAACCAAAACATGCTAAGCAGTGCTTAGAAGTGAAATCTTTGGCTAAACTATAGCAATATGTAACAGAATGCACACTGTGCATGCATCCCTGCATTAGAAACATTACTAGACACACCACCAGTTTAGGCATCAACAGTTTAAAAACTGTTTTGACGAACTGAAAAGCCTACTAACCATAAGAGTTTTTCTAGATGTGGAAAGCCTGCCCTACACAAACTAAACAAGCTGACAGACTAATAAAACACAAGACCAAGGCAGAACTTTACTTCTCCGTGCAGAGAAGTTTCTGATGACTGTTTTATCATTTCCAGCCCATCATCAGCTGAAGAATAAATTGGACAAAATACAGACTAGCAATCTATATCTCTAAAGAGATCATAAAATAAGTATTAAAATATATTATGTAAACACATAATGAATCCTCTGTTACTTATTCATGATGTTCTAGTTCATTTAGTAGTTATGGTTTAATGCAAGAATCTCTGTAAAAGCCTGTGGCACATATTACATAGGAGATTCATATCATGCCATTATACATTTTTCTTTCTGATCTAGGAATCTAGTAATTTTAGAGTGTATGAATATAGAAACAAAATACTGTTGTCACCTGCTGTTCATAGGTCATGAATTTTGCAACACTATGTTAAAAAAACTAACACTGGTAAAATACCTTAAAAAGTAATTTTAAAAAGTACGTATGCAGGTGTTGCCTTTGGGAATATTTCTGTATTGTCAAGTTTGTAAAATTGTAAGCTATCTTCTTGAGAAAACACATGTGGAAATTATAAAAAAAAAATACACTGATCATAAATACTAATACAGACACTGTGACTAATTCACCTCAGAACTGTTATTCAAACTCACTTTTTTTCAGAGATCTAACTCCTAGGAGACTGAGCACATGCAAAGAATATAACAAAGGGAATATTTGGGATATCAGTCCTGAGCTAGAATTATGAAGTTTGAGAAGGGAGTGTGCTCATGATACACTGCATTTTTCTGTCCTTCGACAGTAAATGCAGAAGTTCTCCTAACAGAACAATAATTGAAGATCCAATTCTGCAAACAGAGCTATCTGGTACTTTTACCATGTACAGACATATTTTATTAGAATTAATGCGAATTACATTATCTACAATGCTGAAATGTAGAAAAATGGAAAACTACTCACCCATGCACAGGAAGCCATGAAATATGACTTGACTTCTATGAGTACAGTTATGTTATTTTTTGTTATTTATGTAAAATCCTTGGTCACAAAAATTGTAAATAACTGATGTTTTTGTATTCATCGCATTCCTTTAAACTGCTGTTATAAACACTTCTCTCTTTTTTTGTTTAAATACTGGCTAATTTTTATCTCCATCACTAGTTCTCATACAAGACAAGGCTTCAGGGTGGAAATATACTTACACAGATTCAGTATCTTTTTCTTTTTTCATTATTCCTGATAAACCAAAAGGCTTCCTTTTCCGTGGTTTTATTCCTATGGAACAAACACTTTTCATTTACAGATCAAAGAGATAAATGCATATTTAGAAATGCCAAACACAGATGTTAATGAATGCCAATGTTTTAAATGCTGCCACAGGTATGCAGTGGAGATGGGTATGGAGCCAAATGAAGGGAATTATTATTCCAATTTGCTTTAAGTAAAATACCAGTTAAAAAAAAAAGAAATCAAAATAGGGTTCAATACATTAGTAACAAAATCCTTAAAAACTGATTTGGATCTCCAAGTTGGGTATACAGACTGTGTTTTTTTAATAGACAGTTTTGAGGAAGAGGACTCTGCTCACAAAAACTCAAAAGGAGCTGTTGCTCCAGGCAATCCTGAATAGCCATGGATGAGAAACTGAACACTGCCTACCCCAACTACTGCAGTTCAACACCCATACATTATTTCCCTGTGTGTTTCCAGGAGCCGCTAGCTCCTGTCTTTCCTCAAAAGTAGGATCTTGGTCCTATTGAAATTAAGATTGTTTCTTGGCTTTCCAACTGATGTGAGTTCATGATTTCCCAGTTCATGATTTCTCCAAGACTGGTTCGCACTGAGTTTGGAATTACACTTCCCCCATTTGTTTCTTCCCTGCTTTCAGCACTGGATACCTATAGCTACAGTACTGACAAAAGTTGGCTTTCATTCCCATTTAATGTACTAAAACTAAAATACACTTGAATATTCCCTCAGACTTACTGCCACATCTGCTTCTTCACAATGTTTGCTGAGGCAAAGCAGACTGCCAAACAAAATGACTACGTGCAAGCATCTGATCCAACTAGTCTACAATTTGGTTTTGATGCATGATACTACTGACAGCATGCTTTTGAGAAGAGTGGTAGAAATAATTTGGTTTCCAAAATTAAACCACTGTCAATTCAAGCACTTTATTATGTTTACCTTTACAAAATAACATTATGCAGTGCATAAGAAACCTCTCCCTCCTAGAAATTTTCACTAACTCCAAACTTTTCGAATGAGATAGCTGTAGAGTCAGTAATATACACTGAGGCACACAATTTGCTCCAAGATTATTTTTAGATGTCTGGACTTTATTTTTTGCCTTATGCAGCCCAAAACAATGAATTATGAGAGGAGTTTCTGGACATGGATCTTCTCTGCTTCAGTTAAGAGAGATTTTAAGTCTCAGCTGAAGTCTTGGCAACTCAAAAGCTTTTTGATTCTATAGTTATACTGTTGGCTCCTCTGTCTCACAAGTGAAGATGTAGCTTATGGAAAAACAGCAGTTCCTAATTATTTAAAACAACCCCCTAAGCAAAATAAGCTGCACCAACAAAGAAAGACTTCGCAACCATAACACTACATTAGGCTTAGTTTAACTGACACAGTAACAATGGGAAGAGTCTGGACCATGTTTTGACACTTGCAAATTAAGCTACAACAGATTCAAAACTGAATCAAATCCAAACTTCTGCAAAGACAAAGCCTTAGCCAAAGTATACTTGTGAGAAGTGCTCAAATTATCTGACCTTTATGAATTAGTCTTATACAAGTTTTATACATCTTATTGTCACTGAAATTTGTTTCTCAAAAGGAAAACTGCATTTCAGTCTACTGGAGCACTTTAAAGTTATACAGATTCACACACTGAGTACCCTTTGCTTCACAGCTCATGTCTCTATCCACACATTCTCATGTGAGTAAATATGCTATGGAAACTCACCTTCTGCCACAGTGGATGTGTTACATTCTTCAAATTCAATTGGGCCTTAAAGAAATGACAATGAAGATAAACATTAGGTCAAATTTCATCTGCTTTAATGAGAGCTAATATTTCCTGAAAATATGAGATAATCTAATTACAAATGTTGGCAGTAACTGAAAGGCACAATTACTCTGCCATTGGCAAGGATACTGCAAAATCACATATGTAAAGCAGTTTTTTCACTCTTTCATACTGAAAAATTAAAATACTAGTCATTATCTAACTACAATTCAATTGGCTAATTGGTGTCCTCATTCAAAATTGCATCTATAATATAGTACCGGTGTAAGGTTTTCAATTTATTTTCTTTTAATTAACAAGACTTGTATAGGTGAAAATGAAAAAGGAGAAGCTATAGCCCTAATTTTGGAAGTCACACTTTTGCTAACTCTGCATTGCTAGTTCTAGTGTTTCCTCTCCACAGCCATTTGCCTACACAGTTAAAAGTGTCACGAAGTGTCATGTAAAATCCTAAACACAGGAATAAAGAAGATAATTTTTCCAAAAAATCATCAAGACTCAACAGGACTAAAAAAAGACCAGAAACACAAAACCAACACTGGTTAAGTTCTGTATCTAAAGAAATTCCTCACATTACATTTGCCACAAGTTAACAGTCAGTTGCCATTCCACATTGATGTCCTAAGCCTCATTTATTCAATTTGGCCAGGTCTAGAATTTATTTAATCCCACCATGAGACATTTTAGGAAGCAAGTGTACAGAAACCAGCATGAGTTTCTGTAGGACCTTGTTCAGGGAATGGCAGAATCACACCAGCACTTGTGGAAGTGCAATGAAAACAGAGACCACATGCAGGCAGGCACCTTTTCTTGGAGCCTGTGTTGGATCATCCTGTAGCTGTATCCACAGAAGAAAAAGTTTAGCATGGTATCACTGTGCCACAGGGGTTATTACTTACCTTTCTGCAAACATTTTGATAGCATGCACACAAGTTTATATACAGATACATTACAGATAAGATAGAGGGGAAATTACTACTTTTTTTTTCTAATTGTGGCATGCTCCAAGTATTGATTTAATTCACTGTAATAAGACTCAGTTTGCAAAATTTTCCCAATCAGTAAAAACAAATTAAGTGCTTGTAAAACAGCAGGATCAGAATTTTGGACTAGAAGCCATCAATATCTCACTTATCATAATGTAATTGTTTGGCCTCCAAATGATGTTCCTGAAAGCAGAATACTAAAAGAGAAATCTCAAGTGGCAGTCTTAATAGCTCTTTAAATTTCAGGTAGTAAAGGACTTAAAATGCACGTCTAAGTATTCAATATAGCAAGCACAAGAGGCAAATTCCTAACAGCTCTTTCAGTCTGTTACACATCATAAATACATGTGCATTTTAAGCTGGTTTTTCAACCCTTTCTCCTTTGCTCTTCACTAAATCTACAGTAAAACAAAGTCAGCATGCTCCAAAAAAAAAAGCAAACCTGGGTATCTTGCAAAACAAAAGGACAGGAAAAAAATCCAGGAAATTTTTTTAGAATTGGTTTTTAGATTTGAAACTGTACACATCTACATCTCCATATTGATTTCATCAACATTTTATTTTACAAAACTGAACTCTATTGTTCAAAGGATATTAGGCAAGGCATTAATAAAAATGCCATAAAATGTAGAAGCTGAAGAACATAACTGTTACTACTTCAGAACTACACTTCAGAAAACACATTTTTCATCACTTTGCTAATGATTCAACTACTTCTGTTTCTTGCTTCTATACATATCCTCATTTCATTAGGAAACATTTTTTAAAAGCCAAAACAACCACAGAGAGTCCACAAAACAAAAGAAAGAAACTGGTAAACACTGAGATTTAAATATATTTTCAGAAGAATAAAATACTCAGGCTTTTTCAAAATTCCACTATTTCTTTACCTTTTCCAGCTACTAAGAGAGATCCCCTGAATTTTAACTTTTACACTAACGATTAAAAGAAATAATGAAGGCTCAAGTATAGCTCATCTATATTTCAGATCAGTATCTTAACTTCCACTTCTAAAATAAGCAGAAAGATTTTCTCTAACAAGACATCCAAGTTCCTTTATTTTTTTTCCATTATGCTTGCCTAAAACACTTGCCTTTAAAGGTTAGTTTTTTTACACCTTGTAAGAATTTTTATTTGAAGACAGATTCTTCCTTACTGCAGAAACACACAGATATCATGGGAACCAGTTACAACTCAAAAATCTATTTTGGTCAAATTTGTATGGGGCCCTTCTTCCTTTGGAATTTCAGATATTTATGTCAGTGGCTGTCTCTAATTAGCTCAGTTGGTTAGGGCATGGTGCTAGTAACACTGAGGTTGTGGGTTCAATCCCTACATGAGCTATTCACTTAAGAGTTGGACTTTGATGATCCTTGTGAGTGCCTTCCTACCAAGAATATTCTGTGCATCTGTGCATACAGTTTGCCCTTATGAATGGAGCAGAATGAAATTTATAAGAGTTTTAAATTTTCTGACGAGTTTTGTTCTTCAGATCTCCCAACCTTATATATAGTTCTGCTTCCTATATGCCTGCCATAAAGAGTACCATATTTTGCCTTGGGCACAGTATTTTTATATCAAAGTCACATTTCAGAAATAGATATTTCCTGTGGCACTGTATAGGGTACTAATTTAGAAAACAGGATAGCTGTGAGAAGCTTTCAATAGCCTGCATAACAGCTGGAGTCTCCTGCTGGCAGAAGTCCTTGAGTCCAAAGAGGTGATTATATGGTTGTCCTGCCAGAACTGTGTGTTGTCACCACACTGTCCTCTGCTAGAACCAGTTGCAGTCTCCCAGTCAGCCAGAAGGCCTTAGGCACACATACTGTTATGGGAGCACAGCATCAATAAGGAATTCAGACAGTTTCTCAAGAGATTTTCCAGCATTGTCCACTTTTCTGTGTAAAACATAGAAACAAAAGCAGCTGCACTAGCACTGCAAAAAAATCTCCCAAACCTCTTAAAAAATCCCAACCCAGAAAGATTTCTTCTCTGCAACACCATAATGTCTATCTTTCTGATTCCTTAATCAGAAGTCAAGAAGTCAGAGGTTGCTGTAGTCAAGAACTACCAGTGGATTTGCATTAATAACGGAGATTTCCAGACAGATGTAATACACAAATGGAAGTCCAAGCAAGCAAACTTATGTCCTAGTTTCTCACTAACCTTTGTGGAAACTACAAAGCTGTTGTTACAGTTTATGCATTACTTCTATGAGGCAAAAAGTTTTCAAAACAGACTTATGCCCAGTGATTATAATGTAGACAAAGGCTTAACACCACCAAGGGCTCCAGCTCAAAATCTGGATGATTAGAATGGCTAAAATTTTTGATGCAAGTAAAGATTCACTGTCCTTTGCAACATTCAAAGAAAGAAAAGCAGCTGCCTCACATTTAAGAAGTAGAGATGATACTGGGGACTGAAGTCATTCCCTGAAGCAGTCTCTAGAGTCCATGCCATGTGGTGGCCTAAGGCACTGAAAGAACCATCTAAATGTTGCCATACTGCAATGCAGGTGATAATGCTGGTAACACTTCTATTAGGCAGTACCACAATCAAAGCACTGAAATTTCCTTTGCTCTTTTGGTCATAACAAGACAATTGAGATGAATTGTGAATTGAGATGGAAGCCTACTCTCAAGAATTCATATTAACACAAAAATTCTAAAACTACAGCAGTACGTAAAAATCAAAAAGACATTGAAAGACATTTCTTTGAGTAAATACAAAGTTATAGCTGAGACCTAGTCCAATCCTTGCAAAGGTCTCTGATTTAATGTTCTGTTGCAAGGACAGTGCAACTTTCAAAAGTCTACTCTGCCTGCTGCTAAATTAATCCATACATTGGTAACAGTGGCTTTAACACCTCAAATACCTCTACATTGACTTGCATGTATTTGATACTGTAACCACACAGAATATAAAAAAATTAATAAGCACAGTGTATAAATGAAGGTTAGCCTTTGTAACAGAAACAGACATCAGTATCTAGTCAGATTTTAGTCACTTAACAATATATACCTAGCTATCTGGATGCTAGTGAGAAATGTAGTATTCTACAAAGGAAGCAGGCACCAAAAATCAGTAAACTCCTCTAACTGTATATAAAAATTCCCAGCAAGCATCACTGCAAGCTGCACTGTTTCTGAATGCTCACAGTATTCTACCAGCTGGGACAGATAAGGACAAGAAGAAAAGGCAAATGGAGAGTACAGTTTCACAAACACATAGAGGCAGACAGCTGCTAATTGACAAGAGACTAAAGCAATTGCACCAGGATTAGGTCAGTTTTTAGGCTTTTGAAAATAAAGCAGCTTTGATTTGCTGGAACAGAAGTAATTTGTATAAATGGAAATTTTTTATTTTAGCTTATCTCATAATTTGCAAGAAATGACACTTACATAAATTAAGCACTAGTGAGTGGGTCTGCATCTCAGGATACATCTCCTAGACTACACATGTTCAGTAACTACATGTGATGTTTCTCCTGTTACAAGTGGCATATGAGCTTTCATGCTATTAAAGGCAGAGGATATAGATAGCAATAAGGAGATAATGTTCTTTTTGACAGACAAATGAAGAAGGTGTAATTGCACTGTATATTATATTACAGAATCTCCTACACATTTAGCTCACATCTATGGGAACAGAACTTTCAGAGTATATTCAAGGCAACTACAGCAATTATCTTTATAACCACTATCTCATACCTGCTACTTAAAAAAACCCAGACAAAATCTCTCTCCACAAAATCCTAGATACAGGTTTTCTAGTCTGTCTGTATAACTTTTACATAAAACCTCTGTGAGGGAGACATTAGGAGAATGTTTTGCTAACGTCAAAACAATGAAATAATTTGCACTTTCCTCAACTGAGAGGAAAAAAAAAATTACTGTTTGTATTCTTAAATAAACAAATCAAATGCAAAAGTCAACCAATATTACTAGTAAAGAAAACATAATATTTTGTCATACCCTGAAAAAGTGCCCCCGGTAAGTATATCAATGAACTGGAAAATCCTACAGAGCTAAAAAGTTAAACAAATCAAGAAGTCAACAAATCAAGTAAGAACTGCTTTACATTTGCATCTGCTTTTGAAAACTGTCTCCTTTCTAGCTTAAGGGGGGCGTGCATGACAGAAAGAAACATTATATTGGTATTAAGTGGATGTAATTCTCAGTAACTGGAAACACTCAGAGCCTCAGAGCATCCCCCAAAACTGCCTTTCCCTGCAACCTGAGGAATCAGTTTACACATATGCATGCACACATATAAACATTAACATATCTGTTTCAAGCAAAATAGTTGCAAATACAACAACAAACCATATTCTTGTTTTCAACAAAAACAAAAGTTTGTCTCTGAGTGTAAATCACGCATGAAAGGAGGACAATTTTTTTTAAACTGCATATGCTTCACATGCTGCTTCAAATGGCAAAGCTTTGCGTGCCTGGCTCAGTGCCAGTTGACAGCTCAGCTGGATATCAATGCATATTCTGACCCCCCTTGCAGCGTGTCACTTCTGAATTGTTTCCGCAGTAGAAAGTTTATTCAACCTCTCTCTCAAATTCAGTGGACCGACCATCATTCTGCTATTTAATCATAGCAGAACAGGTTATTTTTCTGACAGCACTAAAGCCAGACAGCAGTTCCTAATGAACAGCTTGATACAAGTGGAATTTCGACTGTTTTAGCCTCAATTAATTCTGCTGTCAAAACAAATGACTGCTTTTAGTGTTTAGATGTCAAGCTGCATCACAAAGGTCAATTTTGTATGTACACAAACATATAAGCAATCTTTTTCTTGCTATCATCTGATCCTGTGACATGTTTAGCAAAAACTGTCAAGCTTCCAAATTCAGAAGCCAAGAAGCCCAAATATATTTTGTCATTTGTGTTTCTAATACTAGCTTCCCATTTTTATTGCCTGTCCATACATGAGGAATGATTTTATAAAACAATAGTATATCTTTTTCCTTGAAAAGGACTTCTTATTCTGTATTTTATAGAAAGAAGAAAAAAAGCAAATTAAAGCATATCTTATTTGAAGGAATGCAGAGTAAAGATGAGCAGCTGTTTTCTTTCAGCTAAATTTCATACATGTGATATAGTTGTCATGCTAGTAGCCAAACTGCTAAAAGCAAATTTTAATTTATGGATTTGGTCAGCCCTTCTTTGCCAAAAGGAGGATAAGGGACAAAAAATAAAACTGGCCTGCTAATAGGACAGTCTGAGGGAAAATACTGAAATAATACTGCTAAAATCTTATCCTTTAATCTAATTTGATAAATACAGTTCAACCACACCAATCACTGAACTTCTGACTACTCTTTGTTACATCCTCAGAATGATATATCAGCGTAGGTGATGCATCTCTCTAGAAATGTTGAATGCTTCACCAAATCTTCCTTTTAAAAAAAAAGTTAAAAAAAGAAAACGGTAGCACAGTAATAGTATTCAATTAGGGAAAAAAAAGGAAAGGCAGAGGTGATAGTGGCATCAGAAATAATGTCAATTATCAGTAGCAACATTAGTAGCACTTCCTCAGAAGGAATTTTTTCAGATGAAGAAATTAACATATGAAGAGAGCATCTAAACAAGCATTTTAACCCTGATTCTGTTACTAGGTTTCCAGCCCTGCACTCAGTTCACCAGATCAAAGGAAACATTATCCATCTCAGGCTTTTCTGGTACTCTGGGTACAAACTATGTGAATACAGCAAGTACATTATACTCAGGGGACACTATTTCTATGTGGTTTACAGAGCAAAAACAAAGCAGAAAAGGATCATAATCTGAGTAGCCTTAAAATAATTACTATCAATTAAGATGTTTATCATCAGAAGGAAAGACCAGATGTTTTTCTCTAAAACAAAAAAGTTGGCAAAAATGGGTTACAAAATATTTTTCATCACTCTGATAACACAAGAATTTTCAAAAGAGACAGGAAACATGTACCAAAGGTAATGATTCAAGGTAGAGAGTATGACAACAAACACTGCAATTTTCAGCTATGATCTACGAAAGTGTGAGGACTGTGAGCAGCAAAATATAATGTTAGCTAATACACAAATCTTCAGAGCATTATAATCCCTTTTCCTGTCCTTTTCTACTCCTGCTTTTACTTCAGCTTCACTCCATATTTTCTCTCTTGTTGCATAAACAACAAGATGTGAGATATGGTTGGTTTTAAATGTTCACATACGGCAGGCCAACACACACAATACATACAAATATGCACTCAGCTGTCTGCTGACTCTCCAAATGAGTAGTAGTTTGGATGCTTTTTCTTTCTCTAGCAACCTCCTCATTTCTACACTCTCCTTTTCCATCAGATTGTGTAGGAAGTACCAGTCTTGTGAAAATTGTAGGAGAGGTGTGGAAAAAGTACTAAGCAACTGCATAATTGCAGTCTGTAAATGTAAGTAAATAGCTCTGCCTGTCTACATGGTGCATGATGCACCTGCTGAAGATAGACCATGCAAGTATGCAGTGATAAAAGAAATGAACAGACACATTCACTTTTAAGAAGATTCAGCTAAGATTCTGGAACACTAGACACTGTAAATATGTCGTTATAGCCCACATATTCAAAGATAGCTTCAAAGAATCACATCTTTTTTAGCACTCACACTTTCTCTCTCTAAATGAAGAGAGATATGGTTTCTTACTGAAGTTCTGAACTGAAGCCCATGAAATCATCAGAGGTTGAGATGTTTAATGTGACCCTAAGGAGCAAATATATTTTATAGTATCCAGAATTTTCAGACAAAAGGATCTTTTTTCCATTAGAAAACAAAGAACCTTTCCTACCTTAAAAGAAAAATATACCCCAAACAAATAAGTTCAAAACATCAAACCTTTCCTAAATATTAATTACAAATAAGGTTGTGATTTTATATTAGTATAGGTCTTATATTTAGATTTGTTTTATGCTGATAAAGTAAACGGGGTTTTTTTCTATTTTCAGGTGTTTTAAAGGTATTTAATTTTTCTGGTCATAATAGAATCCATCATACATCCTACCACATTTTCTGATGACTATCACCTACTTAATTTATTCCTCCCATTTAAGTTACTGAAATGGACATTGCTTTCCTCTGGCAGTCCCAAAAAACTCTTTTACATGTCACACTGCAACAGATTTGTTTGCCTGTAGGAAGAAAATTTGAGTGCACCCAACAGTACATTATCTTACTGAGTGTTCCAGATAATTCACAATCTGGCTTTTGCCCTGCTATGTCTACTGATATTGTCTTCGATATTTTTATCAATGCTGTGATTCTTCAACTTGCATTCAAATATTTTTTCAATAAAACTTGCTCCTTTATAACTCCCCAGACCATTAAAAATCAATAAATTGCATTCTAAAATAGGTTTAAAATTTAGATATATGTAATTATTAAAAATCTGTGCTGGCAGATCAGACTAGAGGCCCACAGGAGCTTTGGATTCAGCTGAAAGGACCAAATTTTTGCAGGCAAAATAAAACAGACATCTAGGACAGCAATTAAGATATATTTGTTGGTACAACTTTTCAGCTTGTAGCTCCTCATCGGAAACAACTCTAAAGCATCAGACTCTTAAAGACTTTTCTATCTGCCTCAAGCCCAGCTTCTCATAAAAATCTTCAGAAATATTCATACTTAATTTATTCCTTTAACTTCTGAAATACAGCAGTAGTCTGCCCTCCTTTACAAAGAATACTTTGCTGAATCCCTTGGACACTGTCAGTGTTGATAAACTAAGCTCATTCCTCTGTCAGCCTTCTGTGTAGACCTACACATGGGCAGTCTTTGGGAAATTGTGACACTCCAAGTTATTTGTGCATTTAACCACAAGCATCAGCAGCACTAAAGTATTCATAGTATTTAAAGAAAATACAAAGAAAATAATTTAAAAGAACATAAAATAAATACTTGCTTTGTTACTTTTCCCTGTGGAAAAGAAGTTCAAAGATGTCCTACAGAGCTGTTCAAAAGTCAGTATTAACCATTTTCAGTGTTTATTTCCATCTACTTTGTAACTTGTTTAGTGTCCTAGAAAAGTATTTTTATACCTGTTGTAAACTACTATGTTATCAAACAAACCCATGGAAAAAAAAACCCCACCACACCCAGCACTGTTTAAAGTCTTTCTTTCAAAGCAGAGTCCATTATTTAACCACATAAAATGTTAGTAAGCTTTAATCAAAGCAAGCTTCAATACTTGGTTGCCCTTGTTTTGCCTCTCAAACTCTGGGAAAGTATTAACTTATTTCTAAGAATTTTTAGAGTAATACATTTATTCTTAACCCTTTTTTTCCCCCCCACTTCTTAATCTTGTTCATTTGGTACATCTCTTCATTAGATACCAAACATGCAGTTTAACACAACACACTAACTTAATAGGAGTATTAACACGGAGCGAGCTCAACTGTGCATTAACATTATCAGCACTACCTTTCAGCTGTGGTGCAGCTCACTCTGACAGTCTTGCATTTGCTTTGGAAAAAAACACACAAGCAGTACTTTTCATGGACATTTAGGACTAAAACAATCACAATAGGCAATTACAAAAGGCCTAAAAGCACGTGATAAATTCACACCAAACTTTGCACTAACGCCACTGCCAACAGACAGCCACATGGAACATTATTCTAATCAAATAATCAATAAAACAGTTGAGTTCACAGAATCAGAAACCAGTTGAATTAAAGGCTAGGAAAAATTTGATTTAGATGTTTATTAAACTTGAAGCTTTAACGCTTCATGGTCTCTCCTAACAGGCAGACTCCCAAATGTGGTCCCTCAGAAGAGAAAAGGATCACCAGAACACTAAAAGTTGGCAGGATATTTTTTTCTGGTATGTGCTACATTGTGAAAAGGTAGTGATCCTGATTCAGTCCTAACTCACTGAAAAATGTATGAACTTAACCATTTCCAGAAAGTAATTCAGGATTTTTTTGGTCATTTTGAAATTATGTCTCCACTTGACATGCATGACTTTACTCTTTTCCATGACTGGAGTTACCAGGAGCTTTGAGATATTTCTTCTGCATGGGCAAATAAAGTAAAACAGGTTTTCAACAGCTCCAAAAATCAACATACCAAACTTTTTTTTTAAATCAGCACTACTGATTACTGACCAAATTGTCAATTTTTGCATTTGGTGGAGGGAAGAAACAGAATAAGAAGACTACATCTGTCCTTTCTGAATCTTGTTACCTGTAGAAGCACCGTTGTATTAAAAATATTCATACTATAGTTCTAATATCTAAAACTAAAAGTCAAATACTTTGCTCCAAGTGCAAGAGCCAGTGATGGCTGACCAACAGCAACTGTTGATAATAAACACTGCAAAGTACTGTTATCATTTAATCCAAAGAATAGATGAATTGCCGGCACCAATTTTCAGTATTTTTAGAAATGCAAACCTCTTTTAGGCCCTGTAAAAAGTTCAAAATTATTGAATGGATAATGAAAGGAGACAGGAAGTATTTTTATGGGCTCACAGATTGTGAAACATGGATCAAGCTAGCACAAAACCAATATTTATAAAAGAAATTACTACAGCTGAAAATGACCCAGTGCCTCTCTCATACTAAATGTGTCGTAATTGTCATCTACACATCATTGTTTTATTGCAGAACTAGGGAGCAAACAAAGATTATGGCTTCGCATTTTTTTAACTGTATTACAATAAAATTCTTGATTTCATCTTTAGTATTTTTTAAGAAAAAAGGGCAAAAATAGAGGAGCAAGCTACCAACAACCACTAACAGTGATACCACAATAAATTAATGAAGACAAAGGCCTCTACAGTGGGATTACATCACTGGTGGATAAGGGAAGAGCAACTCATGTCATCTTCCTGGATTTCTGCAAAGCATTTGACATTGTTTTGCATGATAACTTGGTCTATAAACTGGAGAGACACATAACTGGCAGATGGACCACTTGGTCGATAAAGAATTGGCTGGATGATTGCACTCAAAGAGTTGCCATCAAAAGCTCCATGTGCAAGTGGAAAGCAGCGACAAGTGGTGTTCCTCAGGGGACAGTATTGGGGCTGGTGCTGTTTATATAAACATAATATAAAGAGTTGGGTGCACCCTCAGCAAGTTTGCCAATGACACCATGCTGTGTGGCATGGTGGACACACTAGAGAGAGGGAATGCCATCCAGAGGGATCTAGAACAGGCCCAAGAGATGGGCCTGTGCAAACCTCTGGAAATTCAAAAAGGCCAACTGCAGGATCCTGGGTCAGGGTAATCCCAAGCACAAATACAGGCTGGGCAGAGAATGGGTTGAGCAGCCTTCTGAAAGAAAGATGTGGTGGTGTTCGTGGACAAGCAGTTTACTGTGACACAGCCATGGGTAGTCACAGCCCAGCAAATTCTATCCTGAGCTGCAACCAAAGCAGTGTGAGCAGCAGGACAAGAGGGGATCCTGTCCCTCTGCTCCACTCAGGTGACATTCCACCTGTAGTACTGCATCCAGCTGTGGGATCCCAGCCACAAGATCTTATCCTGCTGAATTGCCTCCAGAGGAGGGCCACTATACTGATCTGAGGGTCTGGAGCACCTGTCCTGTAAGGAAAAGCTGAGAAAGTTGGGGCTGTTCAGCCTGAAGAAGAGAAGGTTCCAGGGAGAACTTAGAGCACATTCCAGTACTTACAGTGGGCCTATAAGAAAAGTTGGAGAGGGCCTTTTCACAAGGGCAGGTAGTGATAGGAAGGAGGGAATGACCTTAACATGCAGGAGGACAGGTTTAGGTTAAGTACTAGAATGAAATTCTTTACAGTGAGGGTGCTGGAATGGGTTGCCCAGAGAGGCTCTGGATGTCCCATCTCTGAAAGTGTTCAAGGCCAGGCTGGATGGAGCCTTCTGGGTGAACCATGTAGTGGGCAAAAAATAATACAGGAACAAACACACGCATTTAGCTCCCCTTATGCGAGAAGAGGACATGGTAATTCAGTAACTAAAATTAAAAATTACTCATTATCAAGTATTGATATATAGGCATTCACTAACCTCTTAAAAGACACTTGATATTAACCTCAAAATTTCAGATATAAAATCTAAAAAGAACATGAGCTTAAACTTCTTGGCAGCTTTGATGTCTTGTGCGCACATTGCATACTACAGCAAACCAAATTTTTGATAGAGTAATAGAAGATTAAGTATCTATAGCGCTAGAGCTCATTGATATCTCATTAATCTGGAATAACATTACTCTGATATCACTTCCGTTATTGATTTAAATATACTTTAGAAGAAAACCAGATGTTTTCTGCCATACAATAAATTAATTTTCCAAGGAACGTGAAGCAACAGACTATGACAAACAGGAAACCACTCAATCAGAAGTGGGCAAGTTTTGATGAACATTGCAGGACCATATGACCAAAGCATCTTCCAACTGATGGTATCAAATCTGCTATTAAACCTGACACCAGGAACATATCATAGAATCATAGAATGGTTTGATTTGAAAGGGCCCTTTAAAGTTCATCTAGTCCAACCCCACCGCAATAAGCAGGGACATCCTTGAAAACATCAGGTTGCTCAGAGTCCTGTCAAACACAACCATGAATGGTTCCATGGATGGGGAAATTATCACTTCTTTGGGTAACCTGTTCCAGTGTTTCACCATCCTCATCATAAAAAACACCTTCCTTATATCTAATCTGAATTTACTCTCTTTTAGTTTAAAAATATTACTCCTTGCCATATCACTACAGGCCCTATTTTCTTGTCCCCATCTTTCCTATAAGACTGTTTTAAGACCAGCTCTTCCTGGTGTGCACTGTTCTCCAGGCTGTACAGCCTCAACTGTCTCAGCTTGTCCTCATAGCTGTTTTAACAAATTCAGTGTCTCTCCTCAGGACCATCCCAACAGTTCCATGTCCTTCCTGTGCTGGGAGCCCAGGGCTGATGCAGCCCTGCAGGTGGGATCTCAGCAGAGCAGAGCAGAGGGGCAGAATCCCCTCCCTGTCCCTGCTGCCCACACTGCTCTGGATGCAGCCCAGGACACGTTTGGCTCTCTGGGCTGTCAGTGCCCATGGCTGGGTCATGTCCAGCCTCTCACCCTCCAGCATCCCCAGGTCCTTCTGGACAGGGCTGCTCTGATCTGTCCCTCCCCAGCCTGTGCCGGTACCAGGGCTGCTCTGGCCCAGCTTTAGCACTTGGTGTTGGCTGAACCTCGTGAGGATCACATGGGCCCACTCCTTGACCTCATCCTGGTTCCTCTGGATGTCAGAGACAGTTCAGAGAACACAGTAAATTCTGATCTGAAGCCTTACTGCTCCTGCTAGCTTTGTTTTTCAGTGTTTTATACTAAGTGAATTTCTTTTCAATTAAAATTAAAGATTTGCAGCTAGATGTTTGGTCTTTGTTTTGTTTCTTTTTTTTACACTGAATGGAACTCAGAAAACAAAAATTTTTACCCCTTCAAATATTGTGTTATTAAAACCCCTAAATTCTAAACTGATTTAATGAAGAAAAAATTAAAACAAATTGAGTGAGAAGCAGGTTATAAAGCTGACTAGATAAGTTATTTAGGTAATTGTGCAAAAAGAGCCATTGTAAAGAAGTTCCTGAGCGAATTAGAAAACTCTCACAAACCATTACTGTTTGAAAAAAAACCCCGTTATTTGTACAAGAAAAACTTGAATTCTAGATGCCCCTGTACATTCTGATTCCAGGTGACAGAAATTAGCCACCAGAGGGAGCCCATATTATCTGGTAAAACAGACATCACTGTTGAGATACATTTCAGATACACAATAAACTTCACTGTAAATGGTTTGTAGTTCTCCATAATAAAGCAGCCCTCATCAGTACTTCATCTCAGATTCATTCTTATTACTACAGATGTAAATAAAAGCAAGTGATCTCTGCTGAGAAGAGTTATATATAGCTAGAATATACTGAAATAAACTAAAATACTTTTGTTATGCATTGCCTTTTCAGTTTATTTTATCTGAAAGTACCCACCATCTCACTTATCATAGTAGTCCACAAATAACATGGATGAAAGAAGGCCTACATAGTCCTGGGGAATTTTAAAGTATTCCCTTTAAACAGATTTAGGTCAGAACAGTGACATTCAAAAGACAGTTTTTCTGCATTTGCTTGGTAAACCAAGTCAGTATCATTTTTTACATTGAATATTTAGATTTTTCTGAGTAACCATTTCCTTCTTCAGCCTAATTAATAAATACATCCCACAGACTTTCAAAGTTTGCCCCATGAATTAAAATATCTTTTCATTGTGAACAGTTCTCAGACGCAAAAAAATAGGGGTTTAATCAAGAAAAAGCAGTCCTAAACAGTGGATATTTCCTTTTCATTCTTAGAAGGCAGATACCTTACTCTGCCTTCCAAATCTTTCTAATTGTCAAAGTTTTATGATTCTAAGTGAATAAAACAAATATATTAGAAACAGTAAGCATAATTAACATCATTACTGGTCTGTGTTGCTAGTCTTTAATACTTCAAAACTTCTTGTAAATTTGTACTCTTTTGCTGCTGGAATCGACTATGCTTTCTCCCTGCACCATGACTGCTTGACAAAGTTGATATCAACAAAATAATTTAATACTGTAAAAGAAAATTCAAGGTGCATATATTTACACACTAAACGTGCTATTGTTCCTTAAAATACTTTGCTTAACTTTCTTAGAATACATTTGAAGAAGCTTTTATTTGGCCCCAGAAAGCACAGATGGGATTTGTAGAAGAAGAATTGTAAAGCAGCAAGTACAAAATGTGTGCAATTTCTCCATTAAATTAAGGAGTGAAGTATTACTTTTTTTAAAATGTCAATGTTTGGCAAAATCCACACTAATAGCATGGGTGACTTGAATGCACCATGTTCTAGGACAAATTAGCAAGGGTCTTTGTAACCCAGGCTGTCAGAACCTTAAATGCAAGACGAAGATCCCTAGTCATGATATCTTGGCAACATAATTGTCAACATCATTTGGTTTGAACACCAAATTGTCACATTTCTTTGTCCTGTTTCAGACCAGCTAAACTCAATACCCTGAAGTTCACACATTTTCTTTTTTGCTGAAAAACTGATAAATACACAGGAAACTTTTAAAAATCGTTTCATATGTCATCTTACCTCAGCCCACTTGGATATCAGCATTAGAGGATCACAGAAAGAATATGAAATAATGTTATGTTAAAAACACCTCACAGACACATTCCAAGATACCTAATAATTTTAAACAATCTATTACAAATTTTCACTACCTACTCTGGTTTACATTTTGCCCTGGAAAAAAAACCCTATCTTTGTTTGCCTCTACTAGAAGACAGAGATGCTAGTGAGGACTCCCAGTGCTGAAGGAGACAGTCCTACTAATTCCTGCATTTACACACCTAATGGCTGTGTACTCATGCCAATATTCAAGTGACACTATACAGGCAGTATGCAAAAATGCCTTTTTATGCCACTCCAGGAAAGTCTTACCACACCCAACCAGCAGTACCTCCAGAAAGTAATAGTCAATTTGCTTCTTAGTAAAGAAGCAATGCACATTATTGTATATTAAAATATATTTTATAAAAAAATAGATATTGCATTTCTATTAAAATGATAATTTGGTAAGCTGAACAAACTGATGCAACTGCTCCAGTAATTCCATAAGCAGCTTCATAGACATTTGGTCTGAATATGTTTATACTGAATAAAGTTGTGAAATACAATTTATGCAGAATCACAGTTTGTATAAAAAACACACAGCAGACAACACGTAGTTTGTACAAGGAACTAGAGCTTCTTGACCAGTTTCCCTGATGTTCCAGGAAACAGAATAGTTTAGTAGTACGGACCTACAAACTACCAAGCATTATGAACACAAATACTACATGCACATAATGAATTCTGCATTACCAATTTCTATGAATCATTTAATATCAAAGTTAACAAACACTAAGAACTTGAACATATGTTAAAAACACAGCACACTAACAAATATGGGTTTGACCTTTCATTAGGAATAGAAATTTCTGGTTTTAAAGCAACATTTCCTGCTGTGTTAATCTCTTACCAGGTCTTTCCTTGCCAGTTCCTTTTGACTCAGCAAACTTCTGTATTAAACTCTCAACTGTAGTGTTTGTCATGTTATTAATAAACTCTTCGTGCACCTTCAAAAAAAAAAAAAGATATTAACTTTAAAAAGTAGGTTTTGCTATAGCTAAGGTTCAAAAACTTTCCCTCTAAAATACATTACAGGACTGAGAGAAATCAACAGATATTTTGTCTAGGAAACCCATCTCTTTGCTGTAGTATTAGCAAGTGTGGGTACACTACAGACAAAGACTAAAATGACAGGTCCAGGTTTTACTTCCATTTCTTCCATGTTAAACAACTCGTGTATATATCATTTTCTGAATTTGTCAGCAACACATCCCACTATAATGTTAGGAAGACAAACAGTTTTTTCAGCCAGCACCAGTTTAGGGTGTGAACTGTAACTACTGTATTATCACAACTCCCACCTGCTTGAGTGAAAAGCATTACTGTTGTAATAGTTTTGGTCTAACAACATGTTGTTAATAGGTTTTTCCAACAAGGGCAGGATGTGTATATACTTTAGAAATAAACTTACTAGCAGAAAACCTTAATACTAACGCGTAAACAAATAAAGTAACACTTCAAAAATCAAAAAAATTTAAGGTCTGCTTATGAAGATTACTAATTAAACCAATTTTCATCTAAATAAATGATATTACAAAAGCTTCTGTTACTCAATATCTTTTGCTCATAAAATACAACAGTATAAAATAATTGGTAACTTCTCAGAGTGATATAATTTCTAGTTCTAATTAAAAAAGTAGTATCCTAATTCTGCATGAAATGAGTGCTAAATTAATATCCAAGAAGCAGAATTTAGATATACACTAAAAATTCTTCAACTTTCAAACACTTCGAACTGTCCCAATATTTTGTTTCCTGTGAAAACAAAATTTATCTAGTCTTTTTCTATAAATTTTGTGGCATTCAACTAAAAAATGTAACAGGAAGGCATGGGAATTAGCTTATGTTGAATTTCACGAAGTAAGAAATATTCCATTTAATAGTTAAGGAAAAACATAAAGCATGATCCAAATGTAGTATAAACATACCTCTCCGATTTGTAAATGAATTTCTTTTACAGTATTTGACAATGACTGTATAATCTCTTTCATACGAAGAAGGTGCATTTCTTCTATGTCTTGGAATTTCTGCAAACAAATACGAGCAATTAATCATAATGAAAATACTTCCTGGAACACAACCTCAAATGTCAGTAATTAAATACAGTAAAATGAAAAAAGAAAAAATAAGCCTCTTTTTTTTTGCTCCACATCTTAAACACAATAATTACGTTTAAGAAAATAAGGTGCAGAATTCAGACAGTTAGGAAATAATGCACTTTAGAAAGCAAGCTATCCTTTCAGAATCATTATTGAACTTATTTTACTTACTTTTTGAATTTTCTTCCAACTGTTCAAAAAAATCTGATCTATTTCTACCAAAAGAAAATATGTTTAGATGATGTTCCAATTTTCTTTTTTCTCCATTACTGAAGAGTCTTGTTTTTTTCATCTAAACCAAGAAATCTTATTTCTGGATCTGTTTTGCACTTCCTTTTTAGAACACTCTTGTAAACAAACATGCTCTTTCTCTAGTTAAATCTATGTTCTCTCCTTCTTTAAATATTATTTGTTTGATCTTTAAACTCATCATACAAAATTTTTACCCTCTGTTCCTTTTTACCCAGGCTGTCAGCTGACACCCTTTTTAAAATCACTGCCAAATTTTTCAGTGGCCCCTTCCTGGCCAAAAATCAGAACTAGAAATGTTCTCATTCTCCTCAACAGTGAACCACAGCAGTCTTAAAATCCTTGTTTACTTCTGCACTTTCCTAGTTCTCTGCCTATTTCTATAACTGCCCATTCCAGTCTGTCCAAACTTTGGACCACTTAATCCTCTCTCCAATTTGCACAGGGTTCTGTGAAGACCCTCATCTCGCACCTCCTGATACTCTGCTGCACAAGTATGACTCCATACATACAAGACATATACCTCTGGCTTCTTAGACCCTCAGTCTTCTGCCATACTTATGTACCTCTATATTCATCACATCACAGGGAGATTAAAATGATTTTCTTTTTCTTCAGCAGCCTTCCTCTTAATTACAGAAGATACAGTCATCCTCTGTAGCCTACCCTATGATTTTACTTCTTTTACTGTAAGACAAACTTAAGCTAAACCAACTGATTTTGCTGTGAAAAAAATTAAAAGACAAGCCTCACAGTTTAATTTTCAGAATTAATCAGCATATTTTCAAGTGAAATATATGCTGAATTAAGATAATACAGGGTGTGCTTCACATATAAGTAGGTTTCCATATATTCATGGATGTTATTTTTCCTATCAGATCATCTCCAAAGTAGCAATTGTGCAAGCAAACTCTGTATGCAGCTACACCATCACACTTAAAATGAATTCCACACATACAACTTTAGTTGGCAGAATGACAATTTTAATTTCCAATGCAGACAGATGTGGAAAGTTTAGAAGTGTCCATTATAACATTAAGTGAAAATTTAAATTTTAAATAAAAGTATAGATACAATTAAGGAACTAAGGACATTTAGCCAAATGTGGTTTAAAATGTAGCAAGAAATGGCATACACATTGATACAGAAAACCTGAAATCTTCTAGAACAGAGTCTCTTAAAAATCCCCAGAAACTTAAACAGCTGTAATGGCTTTTCATAACCTCAGGTAAATCCTGAGTAGACATTCTAACCAATTGCAAATTAAGTAATTTGATGGAATCAACAATGAAAAGCCACAGTGGATCCCGATATTAAAATTCCTATCAATGAGTTCAGGGTGGCCAGAAATTCAGAGGATTTTCCACATAAACACAATGCATATAGAATTCTTCTAAAAGTTCATTTTGCTTTCTTCCAAAAATTTCTTCAAAACGTCCTTTAGAGTGCCAGTGCACCCCTGCGTCATTCAAGGGCAGTGCTATCACATCATACATGGTCAATGTTTGCCTTTCAAACAAATTAATTTCCAAAAGGACTAGTTTTTTGAAATCTTTATTTTCAGATGGCTCCAGAAATTAAATAGAATACATTAACCAACTTAAAGGTAACTAATTTAATGCAACACTTACCTGTGCTGTTTCTGTCATCTTCAGTTCAAAATCAGATTTAAATGCAGCATACTTCTCCACATACAGTCTATAGGTATCTGTTGCCTTTTTAGATTTAACTGCTGCCTATAGATCAATACAAAAATGTGTCAAACGTCACACATACACATAGTTAAAGCTACTATTAAAAGAAAATCTACGATGATCTCTAAAAATTATCCAGGGGCATACCAGAACAGAGAAGAGTCATAACAATATTTCCACACCAAATATCGCAGATGAGAGCAATTAGAGATTTTACTAAACATAGATCACATACAAGTGTAACAAATTAACTCAACTAAATCCCTTCCCCTTATAAGCAATGAAAGTTTTATATAAATATTTATAACAAAACTTATTTTGAAATCAAATTTTTATTGCTGAAGATAACTCAATAGCTCTGGTCAAATATGAACACATTTATATTTGCAACAGCAAAATAAAAAAAAAAGAAGTGTTAGAATACAGAGCAAACAGTTATAAGTGCAATTCCGAAATAATCAATGATAAAAAACCCATGATGGTGAAGTTCTCTTAGAAATGAAGAAAGCAACTCAAAAATATGGCAGTTACATCAATGGATTAACAGATACTTGAAAGTGAAGCTCATGCAAAATATCGTGAAGGTCAGATTTAGGTAGGTCAGTGTTACTATTAATAGTCCTTTGGAGATTTATACTTTTTGTTATTTATTGCTAATAAACCAATATCTTCTTTCTGGGAGTTGAGTAAAACACAAAACTAAATACAGGAAAATCTCAGTATTATATGGAGAACAAAACTGAACGAAGTGACTGATTGTGGTAGAGAAAAAGTTACTTTCAAAGTTTACAGCATGATGCACAAGAGGAAGCCTTTCAAACCTTTGATAATCCATTTCCACACTAAATGCCAATGAAAATCATCTTGAACACCATTTTCTTTCCTAGCTTCTTTATTCAACAGACTTACTATGTCTCTGAAGCTTCCCATCAGTTGTAGCACAAAAGCATTTCTGAATTGTTAATGACATCAATAAAGAGAACTGTAAATTTTCTCTTTGTTCTAGTTCTGAGTAGCCCACCTCCTCTTTTCAAATAAATTTCATCTGTCTAACAGAAATTATTTTTTACTTACAATGATTTGTAAAGCTGACTGCTACCTATAATTTCAAATGAATTAATAGAAAGATGCCCTCTGGTAAGAGAGAGAGAGAGATTCCACAATGTCCAAGAGAAAAATGACAGATAATCATGAGTAACAGTATACCTATTAGAACTTCAAAGGAATTGGAACCAAAGCTAATTGTTTATCCAGTTATGAAGAAAGCCTAAGCAGATCTAAGCAGTCACAAAGTCTTCTAAACTCAGCATAATAGAACATGAAAATACTTAATGTAACAAGAACATGCATTATTCAGAAAAGTTGCATCAAACCTATCAGTTTATTGTCCTGCATTTTACTTCATGATTCTCACTCTTACACATTTACAAAGGAGAATCACTGAGAAGCACACAGTCCTATCTTGTTTTCCAACTGCCATTTCTTATGCTGAAAATACAACATGCTCCATGAAATCTTGCTTTCAAAATTGAGATTTCTTTGAAGTTGATTCCAAATTTAATCATTGAAAAGGGAGGAAATGTCAAGCTAAAAGATGTAAAAATGGGGTTTTTTAGGTAAAAGCATTTTTCATTGAACTCTATGTGCAAGGGAGCTTGACAAAACAAAAACATTCTCCATTTACCATCATGTTTAATGATGAGCAGAGTATCAGTATGACATGTCAAAGAGCAATTAAAAAACTAAGTACTCAACAGGCCAGAAAAAATTATAAAGCACATGGGCATTGTATGATTAACTAGTAATCTCTTCTGAAAATAGGATGTGATTATTCTCAGGTACAGCAACTGATAGAACTGTATTTACCAGATTTACAGTATGTGAAAGAATAAGGATCAGTCAACTCTTTTTTGTTAAGTCACTATAAATAGAGAAGTTTACATGTCAGAGAACAGGAAATTATTACACAAGTTAGTATTAACTTCCAGTTGCAATGAGACTTGCAAGGTCTCAGATACCTCCTTAGATTCTTCAATAAAATATCTCCCCAAAAAATTGGCTTTGTGATAAACTCTTAGCATAATGGGGCAGATCCCTTGTTTTCTGAGAAAGCAATTAATCTGTGATTTTGCCAGTAAATAGTTTTCGTGCTGCACTCAAAGTAATACATCTATTTTCTACCAAAGGAAAAATAAATTACTACAGCCTATGGGCACTCTGTTTATGAAATTGCAAGTGCAAATTTGAATAGAGGCATGACTGAAGAGATGTGACAGCGTCAGTTACCTGCTCCCACTGGAAACATACTTTAAGTACTTGCAGAGCATTCAATTATGACATAATTATATCTAAGGAAGATGCAGGAAACAGTAAAAAAAGTACCCTCCTCCTATAGTGCTTCCTCTTTCTCCTTTCTCATATAGACATCTGTAATGCTGAACATTTTTTTGTTTCCAAATGAACAAGGATAATCTACATCTTAAAAAACCTTCCCTCAAGTCAGCCTTCCTACTGAAACTACTTACAAGAATTCAGAAAAATTACACTTTGAATGCACTGTAAGGAAAATATCTGCCAACACACATCTGATTCGTGTCTAGAATGCAGCATGAACTTTCACTTGAGACAGAAGCTGGAGGGAAAAAAGCTAGATTTATACCAAGATAAAACAGTTGAAACATACTCAACAGAATCACTTTTGTCATCAATGAAAAGACAATAGCCAACGGTAACTTCTCTATCAAGACAGCAGGACTAAAAGCAAAAGGATAATTTCTGACAAGAACAAAATTTTACACAGACCAGTTAATTGAAATGGAAATAACCAGAGGAATCAAAATTTAATAAGAGAAGTTATAGAGACAAAGAAAGGTGATCTCTTTCCTGAAAACAGGAAAAAGTTGCTTTTTTCACAACAGTCAAGGAAGGCAATCCTTCCCCTCTACTCATCACTCCAGGCGAGACCCCACCTGGAGCAGTTCTGGATTTTTCATTGCAAGTGAGACATGGACATACTGGGAGAGAGTCCAGTAAAGGAGCATGAAGATGATTAAGGGACTGAAACATCTCTCCCATAAGAAAAAACTGAGACTGCTGGAACAGTTCAGCATGGGGCAGGGAACCCTTAGGGAGAATCTCACCAATAGACATAAATACCTGAAGGGAGGGTATACAGAAGACAAAGTCAGGCTCTTTTCAGTGGTGCCCAGTGATAGAACCAGAGCCAATGGATACTTCCAGAAAACACAAAATATTTCCTCCTTTTGAACATCAGGAATGACCTTTCTCCTGAGAAGGTCATTGAGCCCTGGCACAGTTTGCCCAGAGGGACCATGGAATCTCCATCCCCGAAGATACTAAAAAGCTGTCTAGACAAGGTCTTGAGTAACTGGCTTGAGATGGCCCTGTCTGAGCATAAGGAATAGACAGGATAACTTTCAGAAGTCCCTGTCACCCCCAGACATTGAGTGATTCCATGAATGGATCAATCCCTCCACCATAACCCAAGGACAGTACTAAACACACCTCAAGACACTCATCCCTTGAGATGAATATCTCTGGTTCCTTGAAATGAGTATCTCTGGTCCATGAGACTGGAACCTTTTAAAACAGCAGTGGAAGTGTTGATAACATCTTCTTCTTCACTGAACATACTTCAAATACTCATGTATTCAGCTACTTTATCTCATTGGAGGGATATCACAATTACTCCTGAGTTCAGTAACAAAGGCATTGAGTATTCATGTTAAGAAAATATATTCAAAAACATAAGAGATGCTAAAACAATTGGGCACAACTTCTGTTAAAGCCACTGCACAGAACTATCATTTGATGCAGGTATTTACAAAGTGAAGAATTAGAACTACAGTACAGTAAGGACAGACAAGGAAGTAAGTGTAAATAAAACATATCTAGGTATTCATGATATCATGCATATAGCAAAATAGTTACAACTTCTAACTATGTTTAACTCTTTCCAAGTATTCCACTTACTAATATCAGGTGAACATGTAAGACAATTAGTAACAATTATAGTAAGATGTGACAGAGCTACCTTTTCAATTTCTCTCTGTGTTGCTCCTTCCTTTTTCAAGCGTTCTTGTTCCACACACTTTGCATTGTAGTTTTCTTTTGATTTCTGCAAGGCCTGAGTGATACTCTGAATGTTTTGCACTGCTTCCAAAGTTCCTGAAACATCTTCTTTAGTCTGCCAAATATCACATGGTTGTCAAAATCAAACCATTTTAATTTTAGTGTTAACAAGTCATAGGACATACATAAGAAAAAGAATTAATAACCTTTTTATAAGCTTTGATCTGTTCATCTCCATACTTGTGAACTTCTTTTATTAGTTCTTGTAATCTTCGCACAAGATCCAAGTGACAACTTGCTAGTTTTTCTGTTGAAGTTTTGAAAACATCCCAAACTGGTGCAAATGTCCTGCATTGAGGAAAACAATGTTAATCTGTTTTTTTTATCTTCACTTGGCAATTTCTTTCAGTAGTGCTAAAGAATAATCAGTAAGTTTACAGTTCACTTCTCCTCCTAAAAGTGAAACAAAGAAAACACCCAGAAACTGCCATAAATTCTTATTAAATATGTTCCAAATGTACTTGACATCCGATACACTAATTTTTCCATGATTTATGTTTCACTTGTATTGACTCTAATAAGTAAAACACAGTAAGTTTCATTTAATACTATGATGATCACACAATAATGCCAAGCGCCAAGACGGTGCAAGAACAGCTCAAAATAATTCAACGTGTAGTAAGTACTATTATGTATATACTTGAACAGTGTGAACAAGTCAGGAATTTCTTGGTTAGTTACATTTCTAGTTGTCTTACATCATTGCAACCACAAGATGGAGGAAAAAATATTGCAAACATGGTCTGCCACTAAAAGGGATTTACTGATTAACAAGGATGAACACAGAGGTGGGATCATTTCTCAGATTCAGATTTCTGTGCTGAATGGACTTTCTCCAGCTATTCCAAAGACATATTTCTGCCTTGCTATTCTGGGTAATGCTGCTAAAAATCATAATCATGGGCTTTAAAGCTCTTATGTTCAAAGGTTCTGTAACTGTTTGTTAGTTCAAAGAGCAGCAACAACTATTATCAAATTATCCACTGATGAAAGCTCCCCACATTTCTAGATTACATTACTATAAATAAAAAAATAAATCTAGTTTTTCTCAGAAGTCTGAGTTTTCATTGGCCTAATCTTTCTAAGGAAAAAGCATCCATTAATCATTCTAGTTTTTAAAAACATACCCTGTGTATAAAACTTCCATTTGACTATGGGATAAGTCGATGGAAAAGTCTCATTTCTGAACACCTCTGAGAAAACACTCCAAAAACCAGAAATAATAGAAATAAAAAAATTCACTGCCACATTTGCAGGCCATGTGTTCTCTCTTCAAAATAATTTCCATAGGTTCGAGAAGATGTAATGGAAGTCACTACGTCTGAAAAGAACTCAGCTTTAAACACAGAGGAAAAGACAGTTTATCCATGTTCGGGCTTTTGTCTTTTAATTCCATTTCAAAGAACTGCGTTGTCTTTCTCTGTCATAGCTGCATGAATTTTTGCAGCATTACTGAAGGGCTAGTAATCACTTTTAACAGTGGCAAAGTTATACTAACCTTCAACATCATCAATAAAATATTCAGAATCAAACTTGATTCTTACCATGTATACAGTCACTCATTTCTCTCTCATGTACACTGACTTACCCAAGCTGTGTGTAGTTGCTTGCTGATTTGGCTAGTTTTGTCATTGACCTTGAATATGTCTCCTCAATTGTAGCCCTGCCAAAGAAAGCCACCAAAGGCATAAATTTTTGAAGGTATGAAGACTGAATATGCATTCTAAAGGTACAAAACAGATGACTTTTTATGTGAGCTAAAAATTACTCCATTTGAATGATCAAAAGCTATACAAAAAAATCACATTAGTGTATTTAAAAAAATAATCTAAGAACCCTGTGACAAAACACCGCAGGGAGCAGAACAAGTAAAACCCAAGAACTCAAAGCTTGAAAAAGACAATTCCTTCCTCTCTATTTGCTGTTCTCAACTGCCAATAACATTCCTTAGTAACAGACAGAACAAAGCATCATAACAATGATCTATCCAGCACTGTCTAAGCAGGAGAGCGTTACACAGCATCAAAATAAAATGTATTTGTAATGAAAACTTTACAATAAACAAACAATATTTACTGAGCAATCATATTAAACAAAATGAGGTCTTGTTTAGTCTTCCTGTTGACTGTTTTTTCTTTAAGTTCTTCACATTGTGATATTTGAGTTTAGAAACTACACAAAGTGTTCTTCAATTTTCCTTCACTCGAACACACAATTTCACTTGTCTTTTAGAGATGCAAAATGCAAGGGTTGGCACAGATTCCCTCCTTAGTGTCTCTGCAGGGACAATTGCCATGGAATCAACCATTACAGCAGTGAATCCCTGCAAATCTTTCCATATCAATCTTCCTCACCCACCTATTATTAAAGATACACAGTATTTTAATTTTTCACGCTAAACCAATATTCATTACGTAGTGTCAACTTAAGATTTAGAAGCATCCTACATTTGAGTAAATATTGTAATTGCCTTTCTTGAAAAGCTTGGAGCAATTTCTTTCCTGCTGTGTAATACCTTTACAAAGGACACAAGAGGAAAAAAAAAAGGCTGATGAAGAATTCATCCCTCTCTCAAGTTATACCATGCTATAACCTGAGACAGAAGTTCTTATTTCTCCTGTACAGCAACAGTCTACAAGCAAAAAGAATTGTCTTGTGAAAATATGAAAACAAAGCAGGTGTATTCACCTGAAACAGAGGAGCATGTGTTAAAACTTACTGAACTTCCAAAATATCTACCCAGTTAGTTAGCTGGAAATCTGTTTGGAGAAGGAGATTAAACTGCAACATGCAACAAATAAATTTCATTTTGAATATCAGCTATTGCAAAGTTATTCACCATAAAAGGAAGTCAATTAACTTAATCGTCCTTTCATATATGATCATACCTTAGATAAGAAAAAGTTAAACTTTCCAAGGCTTGGAAATCTTGCACACTGCACAATGGCAAGCACACATGCACCCAGCATAGACAGTGATTTTTTTACATTTAATTACCATGATGAACAATATATTTTTGACTAATCATCCATGTCTTCTGCCAAAGTTTTCCATATTTTATAACTCAGTGTCTTATTTTTCCTCTTTAAACACAAGGATTTTGAGCAAAATCCACATCTCTTTTCTTTGAATCAATTTACAGCACACTTCCCTGAATTGTCTCTGCAAAACTGGAGCTCTGCAATTCACCACAGAGTATTAACACACATCAGCTAAAAACACTGAGAACTGAAAGATGACCAGTTAGTAGGTTTGTCCTATTAACTCATTTTGCAGAACACTCTGTTGTACAGGTATCAGACTATGATTTTCTTAGTAAATTAATGTTCACCCAATTGGACATGTGTCCTTGCCTGGGATCTGCTAAACATTTGACAGTTAAATGGAAACACATGCACTTCTAGTTTCATCAAATCTAAAAAATTCTTTCTATGATGCTTATGGGAAATTGGTGCAGAAAAACATTAGAAAAACTTCTGGAGAAAAAACCCAACACATTCCTGTACCTATTTCTTTCCTAGAAAAGTAGGGTGATTTCTTAGCTATAACAAGTTTAGATTTTAAATGCACATGAACGTGACAGTTCACCTACAAAAGCTTCCCCATATTTAAAAAACCCCAACTATGCAGATAGCTCAACCTTCTTATTTTGACTTCTTTAAAAACCAAGAATTTCTACACGCTTTATCAATGAAGCACGGCCTTTATTCAAGGCCAGGTTGGACGGGGCATTGAGCAATCTGGTCTAGCGAAAGATGTCCCTGACCACAATGGCAGTGATTGGAACTCAATGACCTTTAAGATTCCGTCTAACCCAAACAATTCTATGATTTGATGATTTTAAGAAATGGTGTCTAAGCTTTCAGCAGCTAACCTATCCTACTCAAGATTTACCAACATAAAGCAGACTGCCTGCCAGAAAACTCACTCCTTCAGAAGACAAGTTTCTGAACCACAGATCCAACAGACTCTCAGTTCTTTTAGTATGTGACCAATTACAAATACTCAAGAATAAAACTCAGAAAGTGAAAATTGTATTGGTATTGACTCACTGAACACAGACAAGGAGAAAAACTTTTGCTCCTTCTAGGGTATCAAGTAGGAACAGCAGATATTGCATAGAAATACTATAACAAATTAACATTTCAAATGCTTGTTTCTCTCAAGACAAAAAAACTTTACAATCTCAGAATCTTTTTACAGAATTTTTGAAATATTTTTTAAAAGAAATGCTTAAGATAACAATAATTTTAGAAATTATTTCATATCTTACACAACTTTTCATTACCATTTCTAAGGCTGGAGAAAAGGAAACTATGCTCCTCCCTGATTAGGCTACACACAACGAAAAGACTTTTCTGAGCAGCACAAGTAACAAAGATGGGCTTGCCACAGACATGTGTCCTTCGTGCCCTAAGCAGTCTGTACATCCAAATGCACTGACACATCTCTCCTTCCCGTGCAAAATCACTCCATAAAAAGTATAATTCGTGGCTAGTCTGGAGACTCCAGCAAGCCCAGCTAAGCAGATGACCGCTCTACCTAGAACGGGCAAGTACTCCAACTTGTTAAGATATCACCACCAACTCAGATCTGTCTCTGCCTATTCAATAGTTTTCAGTTTTCACTCTCTTATGTATCCACTTCCGGAAAGAACTAAAAGACAGAAAAAGGCCAATGTGTAAAAAGCAATGGAAGAACAGATTCGAAATTCAAATGTATGTGAATTTGGTTTTCATAAGGAAGAGTTCAGAAAATCAGGTACACAAAAGTCAAGGCATTAGATCATTAGATCTAGCTGGCTCCTAATACATGTTGCTCATCCACTTTATATGCTTCCATCAGGAAACAGTACTGTAAAAGAATATTCAGACTATAATCCAAAGAAGGATGAGAACAGATAACTGTGTGCACCATCTCTTGACTTCTTTGCAATTAACAAATGTGCAAAATAGATCACAGACAAGACAACTGAATCATTGTAAAATACTGCTAAAGTACTGCCCAATCCAATTTCTTTTTGAGACCAAGAACTTGGCCCATGTATAAAAATGTGTTCTACTGAACCATTTTTATTTCCCAGGAAGTTGAATGACATCCCACAGTAACCTCACAACAGCAGCAAAGGGCTTCACTGCACACATATGGACTCTCAAATATTTTTATTAAAGTAACGACACCAAATATTTGAAGTGTCTCTATTTCTTTGAATCTAAATGATATGTCACAAACTATTAGTTTGGGCTGTGATTGATCATTCATTCCTTACTTGCAATAAAGTATCAATTTGCTGCTCAACTGCTTTTTGTTAATTGCAGCCTGGTTTATTGACACGCAGCAGAAAAACAGGGCTGAAGAATACACAAGGGAGGTTCAATATCCTGATGGGAGAAAGTCACTGGAAAGGACTGAATTTAGTGCAGCTGCTCTGCATCATTGACACAGGCAGCTTACCCTTAATGAACAGCACTGCAGCTTTGTCAAGTAAATTGCAATACAGCACTCAGATTCTATCTTAGTGAGTTAAAGAGAACTGAATTTTTTCATAGATCTTACAAAAAGGGCTGTAAGATGGCTGCCTATCTCTTTGGCACATCCTGATCCATGCACAGGAAAAAACACTTCTTGAACTCTCATTGAGAATAAAGTAGCCATGGGGATCCTCTTGTATTCCTACATGGTCATTAATCTTTAAATGCTATTTAAAAGACTAGAAATAGTTGACAGAAAATTGAGCTGAAACATTTTAATGTGAAAAAAGGTCCAAAGATATTCTTTACTGATGCAAAGGCACATAATTTAAAAGTAATTTAAAAATAGTTATTTAATTTTAAAATTATTTAAACTAAAAATTTAATTTGCAGAAGCTTATGTAGAAAAAACAAGAATGCCATATTCTTTTTACTAGGGAATTTGTGTAGAAAGAACTGTCAAGTTTTATTTATGTCAGTATAAAAAGCAAAGAAACCAAGTTGGATACAGCAGCAAGTTATTTTTCACACATTTACTTAAGAACTTTCACCTTAGGACGAATATGAATAAAATGGAGCATGCTCAAAGAATACAACATAAAGGAGACAAGAAGCAGAGAGAGTGAGACAGTTTCTCATCTAAATATGGAGATAAATCTAAACACAAAGGATGTAAAACAAATAAACTTAAATGTGTCCAGGTAAGCTACAGCTTAGGTCCATGATGTACTGGTATAAAAACTGAATTATTCCAAAAATTAAAGAAGCTTTCAAAGGAAAGATTCAGGAACTCACACAGATAACAGATATTAAAAGTGCAAGGTTATGAAGCATTAAGCATTTATACTAAATGTGAACAGTGTGATATCTCTCTGCTCAATCCAACTCGGGGTTTCACTAGAACCCTTTGTGGCTCCATAATGCATTCTCTGAAACTGGGGACTTGTAAAGCAGGAGATTCCTTAGGTTGTGCAGTCTTTCCAGAAGGAGACATCACATTTGGACTCTGGAACTCACCCATTTCTACTTAGTGAAAAATTTTTTTGTAATTTTGTGCAATTCACTTTGAAATTATGCTGATGTTAGTGTAATAGAGAATCTGTCAGATTTGTGGTGGTTATATTCTGTGGAAATTTGAAAGTACTTTTTAAACTGAGATCTATTTGAGGCCAAAACTTAAGTTTTGAAGAATTCCAGTTTTTTGACAGCTTCTACTGCAAGAAGCCAGCACTGAAACAGGTCCTTAATCAATACTTTGGAACTACTTTCCATGTGTTATCTAGTGTCAGTAACTGAGGAAAGACAAAATTCTGAAGTAGTCACACAGGTGATTTTGTTCAGGAGGGGAATCCATATGTTCAGTGTGGCAGCAGCAGCCATCTTTCACAAAGAACTAAATGCAGCACTAGGTCACCTGTTTTGGAAGTTGTCATATTTTCAGATTTCAGTCCTGTTTCTTCCATCCAGTATAGAAGAATCTGTGTTATTTTCTGCATACTATTTTCTCATTCCTATGTATCACTCTCTTTAACAAACCTATTGTCTCAGCTCCTGAAAGTATAATTTCTTTGAAGTTTATACTAGCAGTTGCTAATAGCCTAATTCCAAATCCATAGTAAAAACTTTGTAACACTGACAGTTTTTGAAACTTTAAATTATCATTTTTCTTCCAACCAAAATGAAAAATTTGGATTAATTTAAATAAATTGCTGGACACCTAATATGACGCTTCTAGATTTTTACTCTCATCTTTTAAGTGAAACCTGAAAAATTACCAGCTTGTCATTAACTGATGCTTAAGAGCTCCTATTCAGTTCTAAGCAAATGGAATAAGTATAGATATTCCTGTAGAATATGAGAGGTATATTAAAATGATAATTGAGTTTGATAATTAAATTTCGTTTACGTATTTTGCAAGTTACTATTAAATGCAATGACAAACAATAAAACCCACAAATACTATATTAAAAATATAGGATGAATACTTACCTTTCTCTAATAAAATCTGCCAAGTCCTTTGTTGACAAATGTCCATGTTTCATATTATGATAGAGGACATCAAAGCCATTGTTCCTTTCTCCCTAAAGATAAACAGAAAGTAGAACTATGAAACACGACATACTGAGTGCATGCATTTTAATAACTGTTTTTCATTTTAATCACTTCATCAGGAAGTTAATTATTTCTAATGCTCTGCTTTTTAGCAATTGCTGTTAGTTCCCATGAATCCCATATGTGTAAACTAAACTAAAATCACCTCAGCTGCTACCACTACTCTTCCATTATATATTTCTAGGTTATAGTCAAAGATTCCTCTTGTAGATTTCTAGGGGTCTGGCATTCTTTCACTTCCCATCATATTGAACACATACTCAATACTGTTCTCTCTCTTTATCCTTTCATCTTTCATTATTTTACATAAAATTCAGTTAGGATTACTTGATATCCTACTTCCCCAATTCTTCACAGTTCATTTCCATTCCCCTGCTTTTTGTAAAAATGGTTTAAAAAAGAATCACTAATCTTATTCTTCTCATTAGTAGCTTCTCTTTGTCTATTCTTAAGTTTAGTTTGAAGATGTTTTCCAGTGAGTAAGGCACATCTCACTATTAAAACTAAAACACTGTTTTAAGCACTGACTAATAAACTCAGCCAGCTTATGACCCCTGGCACTAAGATAAACTTCCTCCTAAAAGCAACAACAGAAATGAAAGGAAGGCAAAGCACAGCACAATAACACTGCTACTATTAAAGTTTTTGTCAGACTATCCATTCCTTCTCCCTCACAAAACCTTCAGATCCATAATGCTGCCTCTATATAAGGTGCAAAGTGTGCCCTCGGGAAAACTGCATGTATATTCAGAGGGAAGGAAGAACAGGATGGGATAGCATAGAAAGGAATAAGCTATTTCATCTAGAAGGGATCTACAGCAATCATTTAGCCCAACTGATTGAGCACTTCGGGGATCGTGGAGTTAATGGTGTTGTTCAAATGTCCCTTAAATAGTGACAGGCTCAGGGTATAGATCAAGCCCATTCCAGTGTTTTCCATCCTCCCAGAGTAAAGAAATGCTTCCTAGTGTCCAATCTGAACCCTCCCCGTCACAGTTTTCAACCATTCCTACATGTCTTATATCCTTAGCTCCCCAGGAGAGGAGATGGGCATCGCCCTTCCCAATTTCCCCTGCTCAGGAAGCTGTAGAGAGCAGGGAGGTCACGCCTCAGTCTCCTTTCCTCCAAACCAGAAAAGCTCAAAGTCCTCAGTGGCTCCTCACAGGATATGTCTTCCAGCACTCTCACCAGCCTTGTTGTCCTCTTCTGGATACATTCAAATCCTTTAACAAAGGCAGCTCTATACTGCCAATGAGAAAACCCTGAGAATTTGGTCTTACACCCTTTCAAATAGTTCTGCAAAAATTTATTTGTGCAGCCATAAAGCAAACCTTATCAGGGAAATTATACAGCTGAAAAATAAAGCTGGCAAATAAAAACAAGAATCACTGATCCAGATCACCGCAAGGACACAAACAAGCTGCATTGCTCAGCAGAGGAGGGTGGAGCTAGGAGGAGAAGGCATGCAGGGATCTGCCGTCTTAAATAAGGAGAAGCAGTCATGGGTGGATGGAAAAACTTCACAGCAGCAGAGGTATTAAGTCCATTTCCACTAAGTTTCAAGTTGCCTTAAAGGACACCACACAGAGACACATAAATTTACAAATAATAGATAACTGAAGGTAATATGATACAGATTGCTAGCCAGGATTATTTGCTTTACTTCCTCCAAGCATTGGGAAAAACAAAACCAAAGGAAAAAAAAAAACCACCTATAAAATCATGGTTTCCATGGTTGCAGTAAGCTGTAACTTGAAAAAGTGCACCAAAATTCAGATAAGTTTGGCAAAAGTGCAATTACAGTCTGTAAAAAGTACAAGCAAAACAAAACAGAACACATGGAAATACAGCAAACTCTAAAAGGACTCTCCACTGAGCAAGGCTTTTACAAACTTGAAAAGTAAAAGAAAGATAAGAACATTAATTAGTAAAAAATGCAACTTTATTTAAATGTTGTCCTAGCCCAAGTACCAGTCTAAATAGTTTCTTTCCCCTTTCACCCCGATCTAAACATTTTTTCTTTGTAGTTTAAAGCCCACAATAACTTTCAATACTGCTGCACTAACTTATTAACTTTATGTAGTTACTCAATATAAACCCTGAATGTCACTGCATTATAATTAAGACTTCACTGGTATTTTCAATTAGAATATAATTCCTATTTAACTTCTCCAAAGTTGTTACTGTACCCAAATTTATAGACAAACATTTACAAATAAGTTAGGCATTTCTTCCTGAAAAACTAATAAAATTCTCCTTTGTGAAATGTTCTTTGCTTTAAGGTGTTTCTTCCAGCTAAAACAACACATTATCAAAATGTGCTGAACATGGGCTTGTAAACTTTTCATAATGGAAGCTTTTAAAGGGGCCTTTTCTACACTGGAGTTCCATAAATTTCCTGCCAGTTTAGAAATGCAGGAAGGGTAGCACAGCCATGACCCAGCCTCTGGCTGCAGCCTTGCTGATAAACTGTCAGACATGTAACTGTGCAAATCTTCAGAGAATGGAACGAGCCTAAACAACCAACTGCCATCATTATCTTGTTCTCTAACTAACTGAAGGTTACTGCAAGGGAAATAACTTTTCCACTTAAATTAGGTTTTCTAATCAGTCCTACTCTTTCTCCTGGCTTTACAATGAATAGTAGAAAGTACGACAGAGAAACAGAACAGATACTTTCCTCAACTGAGACACTTGAAAGCTTCGTCTCTTATGCACCATCAATAGTTATCAGGGGTTAAGAACCTATGTGCAAAATACATTGAAGTTTAAACAAAGCAGCACGTAAAAAAGATTTGAGGGCCTACGTGGCTTAAGTCTGGCACAACTAAAAGACGTCTTCACTTGTAATTATAATGTGAAGTATAACCTACATTACCTATATCAGGCTCTATCTAAAGCACAAACATACAGTCTTCAAAACTCTTCACATGACCAACAGTTCTGACGACTAACCTGATGATGATTCTGCTCATGTTTGGACATACAAGTGTACCTAAACCAAATTAAGTATGGTGTCTCAATGAGACAAAGAGAGCAGACATTTTTCTGCTTTAGCAAAAGCTGTACAGTCCTTCCATAACTTCTCCATTCAGTAGTTGCATTCATGAAGAGCAGCAATCAGAGTTAAGGCTCAGTATTTAGCATAACGAGACAGATGTATGTGGTGGCTAGAAGGAAAAGTTGTTCAATTTACAAAAGCCAACAAGTATTTATCCCCTTACATGCACATATGCCATCAACAGTATTTGTGTTTGGTTGTTTTTTCTCATAATTTCTCCTTCCCACACATACTGTATAGAATCCTGTACATGGAAATTATGTGTCTTATATCTGTTTTCTTCATTGGGTGCTTTTACTTGCTCCTTCCTAGTGGCAATAGTAATAGCTGTGATCACTGGGAGACCAGTAATCACCTACTTTAAAACAAATTAATGCAGCACACAGTAGAGGGAACTGATTAAACCTTCCACTCCCATTCACAAACAATTACCATCTACTGGTATAACAGACAAGGAAGGCAAATGCAGATTCTTCTTCTACAAGTTGCACAGTGGAGAAAGACAATATTCTGTTGTCATGTATAACATCAGGCTGTAGGTAACAGACTTCCAGATCAGTTTGAAAGACCATTCTGAATGTAATTTTGTAGGTAAGCCACCCTCTGTTGAGGGTGATCCTGTCATTACTCATTAGAAAACAAATATAAAACTGTGTATGAGAATACAAAATATAAGTGGTCCACTCTCCATATAGGCGGCATTTAATTACTCTGAAGTCCCTTAGCAGTTTTCTCCTTCTTTCTCTTCAGAAGATGGTCTTCATCCTGAGATTTCCTATTCTAAACTACTGTAAGAAAGCCCTTGTGTATCTAGAGCATGGATGTCCCTTGAGAGCAGCCCATTAGAGAAAGCAAGACTTCAAATACAAGTAAACACTTAAATAAGCCTACAATGAAGCATTACTGACCAACTTTGTAGCCAAAACAAATTAAGTCGTGGAAAGCAAGAGCAACCAGTCCCTCCATTTCCCTTCATCAAGAACTAGTTGCAAAGATTTCCTCATGGAAATGAAAGTAGCCCTGTCAGCAAATGTGTACTCAGAAATCAGCATTTCCATGACTTGTGCATAACAGGAAACAGATTACAGGAACTCTGTGGTACTGAATTACTTAAAATACTTCAAGTTTTTAAGAATAATTTTGTTTGTTGCAATAATAAGAATTCTGAAATTAAAATCTGCATTTAGTAAAACAGCCAGAAATTTCTAGGCAATATGCAGCAACATTTATTTTCTGTATTTCCAATCAAATTGTTTGAGTGCAAGCTCCGTCTCCTTTGGATTGAAACTGTTCAACGTTAACATCTTTCAGTGTAAAAAGGTCATATTCTGTTACACCACCTTCTATTTACCCAGTACAAATAAATGGTTATATTATGGGGACTCTGACTGGTCAGATATTAAAGTCAGGAATACATAAGCTCATTTTAGATGCTCGGACAAACATTGTTGTCATGTTCCTTAAACTGTTAATTCTTGTTGCAGTTTCAAACAAATAACATGTCTTTCATGCTTTCTACCCAGAAAATAATTTAATTTAACGGGTTCTGAATGCATAAAAATACTCATGTGATGAATATTACGGTGTGACGAATATTACGGTGTGACATTTTTGAAAGTTATCTCTCAGCAAGTTTCAATTTCAGAGTGTCTGAACGAACTGTAGAAAATTGAGAGCATCGAAATGTGAAGGAAAAGCAGTCACCTGATGCTTACACAGGTAATGCATCTCCTTCAGTTCTGAAAGTTTTGAGAAGATTGGACACAAAAACAACCTGTCAACTTCAATTTCCACCTTCCCACTTCAACATAATAAATAAAGTACAGCTCCAGAGAAGCTCTATGCACATGAGGAAGGACAGATATTTCCCACCATACATAGGTAACTAAAAATATTTTTTAACGAACAGATGGAAGGCTGCCAACTCATGCTAGACGCACACATTGAGAGAAAGGATACTAAGCAAATATTGTACAACAGCTCTCCTGAAACAGAGTATCCAGCTGCATGCCCAGCAGAAGAGTAGTGTTGTGTAAACATACTAATGTAACTCCAGATGTCAGTGTGGCAAGTCTCCGTGCCACTCATATACTCACAAGTTGGTAAGACAATACATCTTACCCTTAACAGAGCAAACTTCCTCACAAAGCTACGACTATTGAACAGGGATGCTGCCAATTTTTACGTCCCACAGAAATATTTGGAAAAAAAAAATTTGAATCTTCAATGCAGCCATTCTCAAAAGCTGCAAGGAAAGCAATCAATTAAAAAGATTTTTTAAAAATTGTCAAAGCCAATTTATACATATGTTTTTATATGCCAAAACTTCCAGAATTATCAAGCACAGAGTTACACAGAAACCAGCTTCAGCTATTCATAGAACTTCCAATAGTTTAATCAAATTAATTTTAAACAGTTCATAAACAATCACTGACTGGTTTGGAAAGGGCTTATTTTTCTTGATCTGTCAGTATTTTTTTTTAACTAGTACTCAGTAATTTTTTTAAACTACGTCATAAGAATCACCTGCACTGGCCAGTTTAAGTGCAATGTCAAAGCTTAGGCAATGTTTCCTGTTAAGAAAACAGCGAGTCAATGACAACACTTTCTATACTCCTACAACAGTAACAGTATACTCAAAGTGACAAAATGCAGCTATGTTTAACAGAAATGGTTTATAGATAGTGTTACCTTTAAACGAGGACATTGTTTTGATGTAGCACATACACAGCAGCAAGCACACAATGGTTTATCACAATCCTAACTAGGAGCTGGGAATGGACATGACTTGAATGCCTAAAACTCAGTCACAATCAAGAAGCTAAGAATAAAAAATATAATAATCAAAGCCACTTACAGACTCTACTACTAGTTCACAACTTTTGATACCCAAAAATATCCTCCTGGATGGAAAATTGCTCTAGAATGCTGTCTGCATTAGCAGACCCCTACATTTTCAAGTGATAGCAAATTTTTAAAGTGACAGTAGAGGTCCCTGTACTTTGGTTTTACACATCCTGAAAACAGTCTTATTTACCTTTCACTGACCTCTAACAGAACACTAAAGAGATAGCTCATCCAATTTTCTTACGTCCTCTAATAATAAAACCAAAATGTGCAATTATTTAAACATTTTTAAAAGCAGTGCAAGAGGAAAGCCTTGGGATAATTTTCAAGACTGACAACAAAGAAGGTATGATTTGTTTTGTTTACATGGGCACATTTAGGAAGACAGCAGCTTAAATAGTGTGTAAGAAAATTATACACTCACACACGTCTGTCCCCTTTTCTGGAGAAATCATTAAAGTCCCTTAAGTTTCTGATCTCTTTTCTTATTACTCACAGCAAATTACTAAATCAAGGGAGAGTACCATATAGCTTGAGATCCAGACTTCCACTTCCAAAGCACAATTTCAGTGACAAGTTTATGACAGCATCTATGCCAAATAATTAAATATTAATTATGTTTTGGATACATTTTCAAATCAGTGCTTTAAAAAGTATAACTGTCCTATTCCATATTTCCAAAACTATTTTGTCTGGAGTTACTGAGAAGGACTAGGAAGAAATACAAGACAATCCTTCTGAAGTTCTACCATCTTCCTTCCTCCTTACCAAAATTAGCTTCACTATTTTTAGTCATTATGCATTCAGTGCATTTCCATGTATCTTCTAATTCCCATCTTAATTTTCTCACCGCAGTTCAGAGCCTACACAGATTGTTTCCCAAGTCTTCCAAAGCAGAAGGAATTCTGAACAATAGCCTATTCTGAAATGTTAGTGCAAATGAAGATGACTAATGATTCAAAATGCACAAACTTATAATTTATGCCTAGTTGTGAGGATATACAGAAACTCAATACTTTCAGATTTTACAAATCCATCATTACAGTTAATATTGAAAAATATTCACCCACAGGAGTAAAGAAGGACCTTTCCCTATTCCTTTTAACTTTACTTCTGTACAAAATAAAACCCTGTCTATGGAATTACAAAAGTTTCTTGGTCAAATTTTGCAATTTAAGATCCTGTCTAATGTCTTTGTCGTCACCGCAAGACAAACACGAACGAACTTTTTGTCTATCTTGTGTCATTTCTGGACATATGAGAAAAACCTGCACTAACAGAAGGACTCGTCTGTGTCTTGGCACTCACTGATAACCCACACCAGGGGTTTTGCTAACAAAGCTACAGGCAGAGACTCCGTAAAGCAGAAGGAGAGAATGGGAATTTGAGGTCTACTACCTCATATTTGCTGGAAGTGAAACACAACTGATCAGACAGTTAAATGAACATACCACAGCTTAATAGAAAAGTTTGATTTCAGTTGTGATAGCTGAATAAACAACTCCTGTTTCGCCCTAATCTTAGGAGAACATAGAAGGTTTTTCAACGAAAATGTGCCTTTTTATATTAATTTTAACCTTATTTTTATGAAAGATAAAATTGTTCCATATGTTATATTAATACCGATCTCCCACACTGAGGCTTCAAACTAAGCAGATTTGTATGCCAAGAGAGCAAATCTAATATCTTGGGTCATTAAATTTTAACAGTATGTTGAAAGCAAAGGAGTAAAAAAAAACCCTACAATATTGAAAATAAAACATAAACTTGAGCTATGCCTCATATTCAAGAATAGTGATACTGTGAAATTAGTTTCTCCTAAACTCTAAGCGTAACCGCTGCTTACACCCGAAAAAGCACGCGTCTAAAATATATTTTGTCTCTTTTTCACCTCAGTCTCAGGCAGTAACAATTTTATGTCTCCGCTGCTTCTCGGCAGAGAGGCGAGTAAAAAACTTAAATAAGTAGCAACTTTGTAAACAGTCCGGTGACTACGAGAACGCTTATTGTAATGTTTCAAACTAGCAAAGACCACAATGAAAACGAGTCGCATTTCACACGAACCTCAACCCAAACCCATAATCTAACTTTTTATCCACATATATATATACACATATATATNGATGACTTATAAGATCTCCTGTCCAAAGCAAGCTGGAAAGCCTGTTGTTTCCTGCTCGGCTGTACCTCCTCACGGGCACACGGAGACAAGGGATCGGTAGGAAAGCGCGGAGCGCCGAAGGGCGACTCTGCCTTTGCGTGAAGCAAATGTGGAGCTGCTACAGCCCGCGTTGTTTGCCCGTACAGCACCAAGACCCACCGCGGCCCAAATCACCCCCAGGCAGGCACCGCGCACAGAGCGGCGTCCCCGCATCCCTCGGCCCAGCGCCCCACGGCAACCACCCATCCCACCCCGTCCCTCTTCCCGCCGTCTCTCCTCAGCGGAGCCCGAGCACGGCGGGCCGGCGGTCCCCTTGCCCTGCCGCGGGCTGCTGGTACCCCGTTCAGGGCGGGACACGAAGCCGCCGCCGCAGGGCCCCGGCCCAGTCCCGGCGGTGGCGTAGGAGCCGAGGCTGCTCTCGCAGCGGGGACCGCGGCTGCCCCGCGCCGCGCCCTGCTCGTTCCGCCCGCGGCGCGGCGTCACGGACCCGGCGAGGCGCTGCCCTACCCAGAAGCTCTCCACGAAATACGCCATCCTTCCTCCGCCGCCCCCGGCCACCGGCGAGCCCGGCCGCGGCCGCCGCAGCCGCCGAGACGCGACGGAGGAAACGGGCGCCGCCGCCGCGTTCCGCCCTTCCCGTGACGGAGCCGCCGCCGCTCCCGCCCCCGCGCCTGCGCAGCCGCGGCGTCCGCGGAGCGCAGGCGCGGGGGCGGTGGCGCCCTCTGGCGGGGCCGGCGGGAGCGGAGAGCTCGGGGGAAATAAAACCCCGAGGGGCGCCCGGGGAACGGGCACAGCCAGCGCCACCGAGCACGGAGGGGACGAGAATCCTCTGCTGTTTAAAGGTTCTGCACTCAGAGGGTGGCTAGGTACTGGAACAGGCTCCCCGGAATCACAGAATGGCTAGGTTGGAAGAGACCTTCAAGATCGTCGAGTCCAACCCAGCCCTAACACCTCAACTAGATCGAGTGCCACATTCAGTCTTTTTTTAAACAGGTCCAGGGGTGGTGACTCCACCACCTCCCTGGGCCGACTGTTCCAGTACTTTATCACTCTTTCTCTGGAAAACTTCTTCCTAATGTCCAACCTGTATTTCCCTTGAGGCAGCCTGAGACTGCGTCCTCTCGTTCTGTCAAGAGGAACATCATCACAGCAGAAAGCGTGACGGAGTTGAAGCAACTTTTGGACAACGCTCTTGGGGACATGATGAGATTCTTGGGTATGTCTTTATGGGGATAAGAGTTGGACTCGATGATCCTTGTGTCCCTTCCAACCCAGAGTATTCTGTGTTTCTGTGATGTGGCTTCATAACCAAGTCTCATTGCAGCCAGGTGGGGTAAGGTAATTGAAAGCAGGTGATGATGACTAGTCTTGCAGGGAATTTTGCTGATAAAGCATAGTTTGCCCTCCTAACAGCATTGTCCCACGGGATTTTACACTTCCAGTGGCACGGTCCTAATAAAAATGCACCTCATCTAAAGCCCAAGTGTCTGCAGAAACTGATGAATTCAGGTCTTCACCTTCTTCAATGATGGTTCAGTCTGTAGACTCTCCATTGACTCAATACAGAGTATTAGCCAGCGGGAGTGATGCCAATTATTGGTCCAGAACACAGGGCCACTCAAGTGCCACCTGTGGCCAGTCTGTACCTGGAGTGCTCCTTTTCCAACTATATATATATATATATATGTATATATATATATATACAGTTTTGTGGCAGAGTCAGCACCACAGGACTATTTCTGGGACTCCAGAGAGTTCCTGTTCTACCTTAATAAGGTGATTCCTTGCCCAGTTAGGTTTTCATTATCTAAAAACAAAGGGCCTGGTCTAAGCAGCAATGTGAGAGGCTGCAGCTCATTGCCCAATGCAAACAGGTGGCTAGCACGTTATCCCAACTTGACCTGTGGTTTTGCCAGCACAAAGTTTTATCTAAACCAGAAAAATTAAGAAGTTGATATTCTCAGCTGGGTTGAGTTCAAGGAGGTCTCCCTTCCCCCTTGTGGAAACCTTATTAGTTCTGGTGTGAAAAACCTCATCTTCTTTCACACTGACACTAATGGTTTTGTACTTTATTCTGTGTGTTATTAGGTAAGGCATAGACCAAAACATTCAAGTCATCCCTCAGAACCTGATGAATTCACAAACTTGTATCAAATTTATGCTGAGTAAAGACTTCCATGAAAGAAAAAGGTTAGGAAAAATGTAGTTGGTTTTAAAGAATTTAAAAAGTTTACAAAGCTACATCATTTCAACTACCTTTTCTAGATATATTTTCATGGAATTTGAGCAGTATCATTCTGAAATGGTATTACAGTTGATGGTAAATGGCTGTAGCTTTAGTCCATCACTTCTGTAGCTCCAGGGTGAGTTTAGAAGTTCCTTTCTTTCTGGCAACATTCTCCAAAAGTTCCAGTGTATGCCAAGCTTGATAACATGTCAATGCAGAGAAAACTCCTGTATCTCTTTCCCCATACAAATTTCTTTAAAAGTCCCAAGACTTTTGTTGGATCTAGATCCCTCTCTTTTGATAAGAGAAGCATGTGTACTGTCATTTAAACAGTAATAACATGCTATACTGTTGCAGATACGTAAAACTTTACGAAAGGAAGGCCTTGTAAAATCATGGCTCACTCCTGTCACTTTGGCTAAGTAGAAAAGGACGCTGGGGGTGACTCAGCTGAATTAGAAAAAGAAGTTATATAACCATTGTGTGTTCACATCATGGTGTATGTAGGGTGGTTGGTTGGATGATGTTTGTTATATTTTAAAAGTATGTAAATGATAAAAGCCTAACTGCTTAAAAAGGCCTGGTTTTTGCAATAAAGGGGTTCTCTTTTGCACCTGCCTGGGAACTCTGTGTCGCTCTGCTTCATAACACTATAGGACTGCATTTGAAGAAAACTTCTTTAGTCCTCTTTTCACTTAATATAAGTAAGCAGTCTGCATTATGATATGATCTGAAAAAAAAGGGACCATGACTATAGTACATTCTGCAGTGTGCATTGCAATCTGTAAGGATGTACAACAAGACAAAAAATGGATAAACCCTGCATGAGTAGAGCTGATGATTTCTATTCCATAGCAGATAGAAATACATCTTTCACAGGGACAGATACTACACTATGATGGAAGGAGCCTCAGGTTCACTTCTACATTTCACAGAAAAATTCCTATCTTCCATATTTTCAAAGCTATACAGTTCTCCCTTATGTGCTGCTATACAAGATATGAGGCAACTGCTGCAGTTCTTCAGCAATCTACCATGACAGAAGTATCAAACCCATCCTCAGGTTTTCAACAGCTTTTTACATAAACTTGAGTGAAATGCACAATCTCAATGTTACGGCATGGTCCAACATAGGTACAGTTATATAGAAGAACACTTTGATATGGATCATGATCAGGATCGAGATTAAATTTTGAGATTTTTCTACACAGAGAAATCCATAATGGATTACTAAATGCAGAGACAATGTCCTTTGATCTGGAAGTCCCTGATCAGCATGTTAGTGAAGCTTTTGAGAATAGAATACTTTGCAATAGTGTCATTTATAGTTCTTTAATCTTATCTTCTTCCCTAGGTATTGGCTGCCAAGGACAGGTTACTGTGTTAGGTAGTACTTGTTTGTCCCAGTACAATCATTCTTTTGTTCTCCTCCTGCAAAGAAGGCAGAGAGAAAGGGACATTATTTTGAAAGTCATAAATGCACAGTGTGTTCTGTATAATAAAACAAGAATTCCATGCATATTTTCAGCAGTGTTAACAGCAGATCAAAACAGTTTTCTAGATTGCTGATTTTTTAATCGTTTATAAAAGCAGTTCCTCTCATCATCTACGTGAGTGTAAGGTTAAAGAACCATCACAACAAACCTCATTGGAAGGGTATGAAAAACTAAAGAGACATCTTGGCTATACTAGTTTACTAGTTACATTTTATGTCTTGGTTTTAAAGAATTTAAGAAGAAACACACTGGAATGAGTTGCTTCCACTTACAGGCTTAACCAACTCTTTAACGCTAATAAGGAATGAATATGAGTAGGCGTAAGTGAAAAATAAGAATTTACCAATCTGAACAGCAACAGGCAAAGATTAACAGTAAAACAACTGCTAGATACAATATTGCTCACAGGGTACCACCCTGCTGAGATGGCTCTTGCCAGCAGAGCATGTCTCATGAACAAAGGGAAAAAAAGGAGTGCCAATCTTCCCTCTGCTCCCAGTTCTGCTTATCTCCCTGATGGCTGGAGCTCCAGCTGTATTCTCTGGATCACAGGGCTGGAACTTGTGGAGGGACTTCCCTTTTCTCTCTCAGGAGATGGCAGGGCAGCGGGGCTGGGGTGGCTAAAGGTCTCTCCTCAGCCAGGCCCTGCTGGTGGAATTTGCCCTGAGGTAGACCAAGACCACTAACTGCGGCCTCTGTGAGATGAGAAAAAAACAAACCCAAAAGAGAATCCAAACCCGAAAAGCCTCTGTCCACACTGCCTCGGCTCCATAGCAAGAAGCCAAGAGTCAAATCAAGTGGCCAGAGTGAGAGCTCTGCCTCAGCAAAAATGAAGAGCCCAGCAAGGCAAAAATTGGGAGCGCTAAGAAGCCGAGCTGCCAGCAAGAGATGACTTTAAAAATGCCCCCAGCACTACCCTCCTAAGTTCCATTTTCCAGCTGCAGAGTCTTGAAGAGAGAGTAACAATTTCTGGGCACAGATAGATCTGGAATACAATAACATTTTGGGTTATCCATGGCAGAAAATAATGCTAGTTTTTGAAAAAAAGTATGCTATTTGGCATTAATATGGGTTGAATACATGTTAAATGAGGCATTTAGCTCCCCTTTCAGAAAAGCATCCCTGAATGTGCAGTTTGCTATCTCTATCTCCACCTACCCATTCTCCCATATTTCCAGCTTCTGGTTTTATAAATGTTAATATTAACTTATTTTCAACAGAAATAAATATTGTATTTTGGTTTTACTTATGGCAACTAAGTTAATTTGTTTTATGTCTAAGCCATCTGAAAATGAATTATAAACTAGGTAAAATAACTGTATTCAATTACCAGTAAAATCCTTAACACACAAATGTGCAATTGAATGTGTTAATTTTAATATTTAAAAAAAGAATAATCCAATTACCAAAAACAACACCAATTATTATATAACATTGCCATAATGAATTGCCAAAGAGTTAGTTGATATTTAAAGTTCCTTATAAATTAAAAGACTTAAGAAACAGATTCAGGTAAAATACATACTTTAACACTACAATTTAAAGAGGATCTGAAGAAGTAGATGGAGCTATTTTATACACCATACACATATTTCATATATTACATTGAGAATATGCCTTGAAAAATGCATTTTCTTTCTTTATTGTCTTTGCTAAAAGAACTAGTCAAAAATCCATAGGTGTATTTAGAAAACTGCAAGCAGCAGAATGGGATACAAAAAGCCAGAGCTGTTTACCAATACAGTGGAGAACAAAAGATGAAGTGAAGACAGAGTGAATTGTTAGCTAAGTCTTTTTTAAGAGTGGTTTCAGTTTGGTCAGTACTTTCAGGTTACCTTGCAGGATTTAAAACCCGCTAGGATTATGTTCTAACCAAACAATGGTATCTGCATGCCTGCAGACACTTCTGAGAAGTTTAATAATTCACTTACTTATGACCTACACATTACTTTCTGTCTTGGTTTAGCAAGATAGGTATCTGCCAGGGAAGGCTGGAGTTTCCCTTGGAATGTAAACCACACCCCGCCACCCCCCCTTCCAAATTATTATAATTTTGCAATTAAGGGCTTTCAGGCAAAGACTTGGGAATTGGAATAACAGTTCTTTACTAGGAACATTAAGAATACAAATGTACTAGTACCAAAAAAAACCAAAAAACCCACCCCAAACCAAAACAAAAAAACCCCCCACCAAAACCAAGCAAACAAACAAACAAAATCCTAGAAACTCTGACAGAGTCAGAAATACAACCTGACACCCTGTTGGTCAGGGTGTTGGAACAGTCCAAAGTAAGCCCTCCTGGAGTGGCAGATGTGGTTCTGTGGGAGTAGAGATGGTTCTGTAGAAAGGGTCCAGTAATGGCGAGATGGGTCTGGTCTGCCTTTGGGAATCCAGTGGGAACACTGGATATCTGCTGTTCCTACTTCTCAGTTTTTATTTAAGTAGGAATGGTTTGGCTCCCTGCATTGAGTGGAGCATCTCCCAATGGGATGATGGAATTGTATCAGTCATTGGTGAGCCTCGATGGCCCATTAACAGCAGATATCCCCCAGAGGAAGGATGGGTAGTGGAAGAGATAAAGAACACTGCCCCAGCTGGTTTTAGCAGCTGCCCATTAAGAGAACGCATCCTCCCCCTTCCCCCTGGAATTACAAGAGATAAAGAAAAACATCTCCCCAACTGCTTTCAACAGATGAAATAGAACACACATTTTTTGGTTACCCAAAACACTTTCAGTACTAGACATTTGCTTTTTGTACAGCAAAAAAAAATCTTTTTGTACATAAAGTATAATGAAATCCCATAGGCAGAAGGTTAGAGATGGTAAAGCTTAGGAAAAAAATTGGAAAAAGAGATTATAAAGTTAGCAGCAAATACAACTAACTTGAAATAATTTATTCAAAGGGAATTCTCCCAGATAATCTTAATACAGACTAAGCCCTTTTCTGAAATACATGCATAAACTGAAAACATAGTTCAATGGGAGAACATTGCTGAGATTATGGCCTACACCATGCTTTGGGTAGGATGGGTGTTTCTAATGTTTTTTCTAAGTATAAAATGAACAAAAATATTTGTCAACAGAGTCGTAGTCACATTATTGCAGTAAGAGATCAACTGAATTTCTTTAAACTTGGTGTAACATTCCATCAAAGTTATTTTAAAGTTAAGAATAATATCTATGTTCTGTTGAAGATTTGCAGCAACTTTTAATGGCACGGTTTTCTACATCCCTGGAATTATGGATTCCATTAGGCTGCATCATCTGTATTGCTGTATAGTCAACTGCATGCTTCTATTGATCTGGACACCAAGCTTGATTGTATACCATTCATGAATTCGATTAAGTTATGAAGCCAACAGCATCGTTACACAGTGAGTTGGTGTTAACGGTCTGCCTTTATAACTCTTCTGCCAAAAGCATGTCTCATCAAATCAACCATCAATCAAATGGAAGGCTCAGAAAGTGTTAGTAAACATTAGCAACAACAAACCAGAATAGCTGAGTGGTTGTAGATTTCATTTTGACTTCTTGTGCCATTTTAGTCCTGCATGAAACATTCTGGGAGATTTCTAATATATTCAGGAGGTGCATTACTACAGTAACACCATACTGATTTTTTTAAATCTATATTCTATATAAGATGGGGAAATAGGAGGATAAATTATTATGCTGTAACCTAAAGTGTAGATTCAATGCTTTGTTGAATTCATACTCTTGACACCTTAGTATTTTTAATATTACATACATGCTTACTTACCTGCAAATATGTCAATCAATGAAGTTGGAGCAGCAGCTTGTTTGTAGTCAACTAGTAAAAATAACCTAAATGAAAAAAAAAAAAAGAAGACTGACGTATTTAATACACTTAAATTCAATGACAAGTGAAGAAAAATGAAGTGTTCAGAAGAGCAAGCTCTGACTGTATTAGCTACTTAGTACCAAAGTGCTCTGTAGTACACCACCTACTGCGGTGGTGTTCTGATCACAAAAGATCTTCTCCACTCTTGTTATACAGCAGAAAAGGTAATTTGTGGAAGGGTGTGAAGCCAAGCTAGTAAGATCATGTGGTATTCTCAATAAAGTGTTCTTAGGACAGCATATATAAGAACAGATGGTACTTGTGTTCTTAATAAACCAAAGACAGCTTTTAAGTATTACTATACTAACAGAGGAGCAATGGCTTGGGATTGAGTTCATGCAAGGCAGTAGATGAAATAATGAAAGATATTGGTCTGGACAGGTATTTCAGCTGCCTAGGTGGGAAGTAACTATTGAAATATTGTGAAAGAAGTGAAATGATTTGGTGATACAAATCCTTAATTAGTATTGAACATTAAAAATCAGAATGTTAGTGTGAACAGGAAGGTCAGTGAATTGCTTCCATTTCGGCAAAAGTAATGCTATGTGAAAATGATTCTTACCTTTGATTCTTAACATCCATGGATTGACACACTAATGCCTACTAATGGCAGCCATCAGCTTCAGCAAATGGGAAAAACCTGTGAACTTCAGGGTCCTTGTCACTTCAATAAAATTTAAAGCCTAATTCCTTCTGAAGAGGCGCAGTAACAATTTGGAAGGCTTCCTGTCTGTTCACATAGAAGACATTTGTGGTTTATTTTTTCTGTTGTTTTTCTGTTGTTTTTTTTTTTCCTGTGGGTTTTTTGTTTGTTTTAAAGGTACAAAATTAGCCAAGATGCCTATGGGTGTTAATTAGAATAACTAAACTCTGAGTTATTACATCAAGCAATTGTCTGTCTTAAACACTGCCTTTTTATGGAATTAGAAGCAGTTACCTGACTGAATGCTTGCAACACAATGAGAGCTACGGTCTAAGGTTCCAGCTGGCTTCCATCTGTTTTTGGCCCAATGATGACAACAGGTTTGGTGTGCAAGGATAAGGAGGATGGAGATAAACAAAATTAAAATTTGCTACATATTCCTATGGCAGAGCACTACTAGAGAAAATGATGCGACTGTCTTACTGCCTTATGCCAAGATATGTAAATTTTAAAAAAATGAGTACTTGAATTTTTAGTTTGTTATGTTGTTAATCTGATCTTCCAAAGCTAGAAGGAAAAGGGGCATATATTTACACACACATGATTCCAAAATGTTTATTTGAGCATGTACATTTCAGTATGAAAAACATATGCAAGACAATGACAATATGTTAAGGAGAAAAAAACCCCCACAATGTGAAATGACTCAAAACCTCCATTTGAGATAATGATTTTATTAAAAGAAGAGACTGAAAGATGTGTTTCTAGGAAGAAAAATACATAATAATTTAGTTATAAAACAATTTTGCACTTTTTTATTGTGGTTTTGTCTATAAGCAAAATCCCTTTTTTAGTGGTATTCTTTACTATGTTTTGAGTCTTCAAGCTACACAACCCTTTAGTTTCTATACCTCTAAGTCACAGAAACTTTTCAATACATCAACATAAATGTAAAGCTAAAAGATAGCTCGAGAAAACTGTAAATTAAATATACACTACCCTGTAAAAACATTACTTAACAATGATTCCAGGGTAAAAGGACAGGTAAATAAATCTCACTTTCCTTCGTGTACTTTATCACAGAAATAAAATTCCATTTAACATTTCTATTAAGCACAGAGGGTGCAGAGAGAAATAAGGGAAAGTTTAAAAATATTGGCATAAGTTACAGTAACACTGCAGTAGTTATGAATCTGAATAACCTCAATGCTTTAAACACAGGACTTGAAGTTCCCCTGTGTATTTAATACAGGAGATTTATGACCAGTCACTTTGCCAAGGGGCACTAAAAAAAGGAAAACAAAAGGTAAAATTGTCAGTATAACAACATTTTATTTCCATTTTTGATACATTTTGAAGTATGAAAATATATATTTCCATATATTTCAAAATTATAAATTAAAATTTTAAAAGTAATATTTTTACCTGAAGACACCTATATCTATAGATAAAGATAAATCTATATAATAAATACCTCCATTTTAATTTTCACAATTCGAATTGAAGTCTGGCAGACAGAGTTGCTATCACCAAAAAAAACCCCAAAAAACCACCAACTAAAAACCGTGACTGAAAAATGTCTTTTATGCCTTCACTTATATAGCTATGTATTAGTACATGTGCAACATAATTACATCTGTTTTCCTTAAATTGGATGGATTATAGGAAATGACTCAATTTTAAATGTCTTTTTCCAGATTAACATTTGGGTGTTAATTTGGTTTCAATAGTCTGTACTGCTCCTTTTATGCAGAACAAGTGTAAATGCCTGTGAAAGATCAGTCCTTTGTAATGCAGTATGTTTCACTGTGAATCATTCTCAGATAACAAAAGCTACCAACAACTACCCTGTGAGCACTTAGAATACATAAAATATTTTCTACACACTCGATGCCTATTGAAACATTTCTTCATTTAAGTACAACTTTAAAAGCTTTTTTTTTAAATAAAAACCATGGTGTAAAATTAAATTTCAATCTTCTGTACCATTCCACCAGCTTTGCAACATTCATTTCCCTCACTCAAAATGTACTTCACCCTTTTAACATTTTTAAATACAGGTAGTAATTAACCTCAGACTCAAAACTAGCAGCCACAGCTTAATATCAGGCTTTGAGCTGACAGTAGAAAACTTGAACAAAACTACTGACAGCAGCATGCTGTCAGCACATAAGGTGAGTGGGAATGTCTATTTCAAAGAACGCTAAACTTCCCCAATCCCCTCCCACACAGGCACTGATGTGTTCAGCCACCAGGAACTGGTATTTCTGCTAAGCAGCTCGGTCTCTACACGGCTGTTCCATGGCCTTCTCCTGTTTCTGAAAACGGAAGTCCTTCATTAAGGAGAGTTTCAGCCAAGTATGTAGCAATCAGTTTCTACTAGAAATTTCATTATAGCATTTATATCTATGCATTTTATTGCTGTATTAAACAGTCAATAGCATGTAGACAGCTTAGACCACGATGTATGTCTAGCACAGATTGCTCATACACTGTAATGACTAAGTTCAATAAAATGTTCAATAGACAACCAACTGTTAAATACCAGAAGTGAACATAAAATGTTCAGCTCCAACTGAGTGGATTGAAACAAACTGGTTTTCATATTTTAGAGACTTCTAAACTATAGAACTTTAGAAAGTTCTCTAAGGACAGCTCTTTAAATAGCTTCTATTATCAAGATCCCATGAATGCTAGATAAAATTAAATTAAGACCACTGCAAATTTTGATTCAAGGTCTTGAAGAATTTAAATTTATTTCTAGTTTACTCACTGTTAAATTACTTACATTATTGATAACCTTGGAAAAAAATACAAAATTTTTCTTCCCTTTCCCATTTGGTCAGACTTCGAAAATACCAACTGTTTAAAGAAATACACTTAATGCAACATTTCTCAGTAGTAAAGTAGTTACCAGTTATCACCCAACAGGTTATAATTTCAATCCTCCTAAATCTCCTTTTTTTATACATTGATTTGTCCCCAAGCAGCATGAAGTATCTAAACTAAAATAACATTAAATTATCCAAAGACCATGCTCTCTCAGGTAAAAAGAAAATCCTTAATTCAGAGATTCTAATATCTACATGTGTGAACCAGAAGAGTTCTGCACTATTGGGTCAGGCAAAACATACATTGAACAATAAATTTTAATCATTTAATCAAAAATTGGAATGCAACATCTATATTTCAACAACTTTATTAACATAGTCAAGCAGTGATTAACATTCACATCTATTATGTCACATCATACAAATGTAAATACAAAATTACTACAGTACAATATATATTCTCTGCATGATCCAAAATATTTGGTGGCCCCAAAAACTCTTTTAAAATTCAGCAGCTTATCAAAAATTAAAACCATATTCTATTTAAAATGAAGTTCTGTTAGCACATAGGCAGACTTCAAGAAATATCACTCAATTTAGTACAGTTTGAGAGATTGCAGGAGGATATGTTTGAAGGAAACATTCCAACATTGTGGCAGATACAGAAACATAAGATTTAAAGCTTTCAAGCAGAACTTATACAACCTAAGTTGTCAGCAGAAAGATTGGGTCACCTTTCATTTAAAACTATTTTCTGTACTTCATCCAATTTAAAATTTTAGAAGTCTCTAGTATCAATAAGTCAGACAATGTACAACACAACTATCTCTTTCCACAAAAAAAGATATTACACTGCAGATTTCAGCCAAATAAACCTCCATATACCAATCTTTTTACTCTCATTGCTGTCCTCAGAAAAAACACCCAAACCTTCTTAATTTTGCTGCTCACCCGAAATAAGGAAATAGACAGCTAAAGTGAAAGTAGCACAACAGAACAACACTATACTCTAAGTGCTGAATTCTTTGAGATGTGGATTTGGCTTACTTAAAGCATACTGTAACACCACACATGGATTCATCCTATAGAGCCATTTCAAACTTCCCTCATTTATGTACATTCAAGCAAGTGAGTATCACCATTTTAGCAGAATATACGAGGCAAGCAAGAAGAGTACTTGCCTCAGTTCCCCATTTAAAACTGGCTTGCTCTAACCGTTAAGTGCAAAGAGCAAGCATCAGTGGCAGAAAAAATGCAGTTCCTACTGGAAAATACATAGAAGGCTGATGGATACGAATCATCCTGGAGAATGCATAGGTGAGTGAAATACATAGCTACTGAACAAGATTTATTTATTTATTTAACGTGAGGTTATGTAGTATTATAACAAATATGTGTGCAAAGTACATCAGCATCTATCTGAGATTAACTGCAGGATGTTTTGCCATTTCACTGTAGAGCTTAACCTTTAGCTAAGATAAAAAGTCACACTTTAGACCCTATATAAAAGCTTTATGCATCTATCATCCTCATGAAAGAAATAGTATGGAAGCAGTTAGTGTTAAGTTACGACTTCTTTTCTTGAAAAAATCTGAAACAAAAGATTTCCAATTTAATATTGCATTTAAAGCATTTTAAAAGAAATATTTCAGTTGTTTGAATATGGATGCATTCTCCTTAAGGGAAGAATGTTTTTGCACCTTATCTGTTAATACATTCAATATGAATAATATAGGTGAAGCAAAAGTCATTATCGTCCCACAGTAGAAGGTTAATTTAGAGTAAGTTTAAGCAAGAGGAGCTGCCTAAATGAAATACGTAAACTGATAAAATTACAACACATTTTTATTAGCATGTGTTCTGAACAAAAAGAGTATTCACCTGAGATAAAGCTAGTATTTGAATATTTCTAAGTAGCAATGAGTTTTGCTTGAGGAAAGCCACTTGAAGTTTTAAAATATACATTTTACTATTATACAATATATGCAGTTTAAGTAATTAAGACTGATGCTAACATAAAAGTCCTAAAAAAAAAAATCACAGTGTGTATCAATATTATTAGTTACAAAATTTATGCTACTTCATAACTTTTAAAAATTATAATGATTACAAATTTTAACCTATTCTTCTAAAAGTGATCTTCTGAGTACAAGCTTCAAGGAGCAATGAAATAAAGCATAAGAATTAGCTTCTTATAATTTAAATATATACATACTCACTGATTTAGAAAATAATCAAGCTTTGGAAAAAAAAATACAAAACTGATTACTTTAGCTTGCACTGGTTAACATAATGAACTACTCTAATCTGTTTTCCAAAATGAAATGAGCGGTTTCATGACTGTGTTATGAAAAAAAATTAATATTGAATTCACTTAAGACTAATTTAACAGTAATTTTGAACTGCCAAAAAGATGCATTTATAAGGATTTTGAATACACTTTCTGTTACCAACTTAGGTTGATCAGCAGCTTTTTTTCACTCTCAGAATCCTTCAAAAAGGGAAACTCAAAACAGGAAAAAGGCATATATAAAAACAGTAAACACTGACCTCCTGAGGTTCCTACAACAAAATTATTCAAGTAGAAAATCTACACCATTACGTAGCAGCGGCTATTTCTGTAGTTTAGCACACTAACAGCACTTTTTCAGTGTGTAAGGAGCAAATGAAGGAAGCCGTGCTTTCAGCATGCCAAGAGGCAGAAACACTGGAATGTAACAAAGACAAACTCACAATTCTACCAGTATAAACATTCAGTCAACATTCAAGAACTGTCAAGACTACACCACAAGAATTAAGATGCTTTTTATATATCCCATGATGCAATAATTCAGTTTTAAATATTAATGCTGTGTCAGAACTTCTCTTACCTCACATTACACCCTAAAAGGTTTCTGCAAATCTCTGCGTTATATGATGCATTAGGAATATGATTTATTTGCTTTAAAATATACCATGAAAGAACTTACTGATACAAAAGACTATTTTGTTTATTCCTGTACTGGTTACTCCTGCCCTTTTTAATTATTTTCCTTGCTGTCATACCAGATCAGTTCACATCTGTACAAGTATGTATTAAAACAATTATGTACAAAAGTGGCATCCTAAGCTAATTCAAAGTGAGGTGGAGTGGTTTTATTTGGTTAAAGGGGCTTTCTGAAATTTATGAAGTTTATTTAAACTCAGATTTTAGTTGTTATGCTACAATGTTATTTGGGTAGGTTTTCTATTCTACAAACTTTTTAATGTAATTTCTCTGAAACTCTTCCTTAATGTTCAAACACGCATAGAATTAAAGCAAGTTTGGATTTAAAATAATATCCCACCTTGCTAAGTGTTGAACAGGGATGTTCCCTTTCAAAATTAAAGGGTTTTTTTATTTAATTTTACTAATTTATATCAGAGTTATTAGTTGAGAAGGTATTTTTGGTTTGTTATCAAAGTAATGTAACTTGAAAGCAAGTTATCACATGCAATTTTGATCAAATTGAATAAATACTATGTACTGGTATTATCAAACGTATTTCATTACAGTACATGTTCAAACTATGCTTCAGGCATAATCCACTAAAATTTGCAAAGCCAAAAAAAGGGAGGGAGGGAACATAAACATGCATGTGATCATGCATTGAAAAAAAAAGTCTCAAACTCTTTAAACTGCATTTATAAGTTCACACTCACACAGCTCAAACTTCAGTGCAATGGCTAAATCATTCAACAGTCAGAGAACAGAACCATGCAAAGAAGAGCAAGTCCCTAAAAAGCCCCAACAAAAAAAACCCCAAAAAGAAAAAAAAAAAACCCCAAAACCCTCAAACCAAATAAAAACAAACAAAAAAAACCACCCCATACCAAACAAAACAAAAAAACACCCTGAAAACCCTAAACCAAAACAAACAAAAAAAACCCCAAAAATCCCACAATCCCATCCAAGACCCCCAAAATACCCAAAACAAACAAACAAAAAAAACCCCAAAAACCAACCAACCAAAGAAAAAGCAAAACCCAAAAAACCCCAAAACAACAACAACAAAAAAAACCTCACAAAAAAACCCCAAAACAAAACAAAAACAGCCCCAAAAAAACACCAAACCAAAAAACACCAACTAAACCAAAAACTGTTATCCAGTATCCATTCTGCAATGCAAAGGTGAGAAACTAAAACTACAAAAAGGCTGTTATGGCTTAATTTTGTTTTGCAGATTAATAATGCAGCACTTGAAAAATGGAAAGGTGTGGCTTCACCTCTGACCAGCAGAGTTAAAAATCTCTCCATTTTCCTTTATCATCATGGGATACTCTTTAGGCAATCTAAATTAATAAAGACTTGCCACTTTCAGATGGACACAAGATCAAGTGTACCAGTTAGGATTTCACATTCACAGTACATAAGAAAATACACATGGAAGGAAAAGTAAAGCGTTAACTTAACAAGGATTTATTCACAGGAATACATGTAAGTAGAGAAAAAAAAACACAACAGAAAAGCTAAACAAATGAAATGAAGAGGATCCAAACCAACTTTCACTCTGTAGCTTTAAACTTGCACCCTTGTGCATTTAACTACATCACAAAGGGCCACCAACATGCGCCAATACAGTGTAGATACCCTGCATTACATCCATTAACTTAAACATCTCTTTAAGATCATGCTTTGAACAAAAAGAAAGCGTAGAAGGTAATACGTTGAGTGGGAATAAACACAAATATAGCAATCTTGTCATCAACTTCTACAATTGTCTTTACGTGCCAACTAACATTTATGCAGCCTTTAACGGGTCTTACCATGTAACTCATTTTAGAGATTCTGAGAAAATCACTAGTATATAACCATGCAGAAAGCACATCACACTGACAGCACAGAGGCAAATATTTTGCACAGCTATATCAGCTTTCCACATTGTGCAGGTTACACACAATACAATATCAATCTTATTCTTAACAGATCCTAAAAAGGTATTTCAAGGCCTAATTGTTAACTACAGTACTTTATATCTATATTCTTAATAAAAATAAATTCCACTGAATCTTAGAAAGGAATTTTAAATGCAGGGCTATATTGAATTGGTAAACTGCAACACAAAACTGGCGCAACATAGGTAAATGTATACCAATTTCACTCTATGTGATGCAAGCATGCTACTTTCCCACTAATTAAAATTACTTCTGATCACTATGAGCCAGAACGCATGCCTGAACCTTAAACTGCAAGTTAAGAATAATGCCTTACTCTAAAAATCAAAACTAACAAAGTACAATAATAAAATCATATCCACTACCTTGGTTGTTTTTCTTAATGTTAAAATTAAGATGTCAATCTTTCCTTTGCAGTGTCCCTCTCCTTACCCCAAAAAAATGAAAGGAGTGACTTATTTGGCAGCTTGCAGGTTGCTTCATTTTATCCAAGTTAACCTTTATTATTTTACGATGGGGTTTCTATACTGTACACTGCAAGTGCCTGCTCCTAATACAGACACAAGCTGCATTTTAACTGTACTAACTTCGTTTGTGTAGTTCTTCATTAACATGCAAATACCTAGAAATCCCCTCAAGCAGGATGAAATAATGTAGAAAACCCTTACTTAAAAAAACAGAAAACAAAAAAGAAAGCCTTTTACTGTTTGTGACCCCCATTCTTAGGTTTCCTTTATTGTGCGCAAAATATTTTTCCTCTTTACGTATCCCTATGGTTCAATTATATGGTTTCTTATTTTGGTACAAATCCCCACAATATTCCAGAATGTGCTGTTTTGTGACTAGATTCTTTTTTTTTTCTTCTTCACATCCAGTGCAGAGGTGTAATAGGAGACAGATTTCCACCCACAAAGGCTCCAGATGTTAAAACATTTCCCAACATCGACTTAATACAGTGACGGCAACACCTCCCTCCCGCCCCTCCCAGTAGGGTTGGGATTGTACTGTATTCCCTACTGGTTTACCCTTCCCCCCAGTAAAGGGTAACATTTTCCCTGGGTGCAGAGGCTCCCTCATAGTCTCCCAGACTGAAGGACCTGTAAAAGGAAAAGATAATGGTATAATTAAATCTTACCTAGAACCTCTGGCAGATAGGTAAATAAACAAAGAGTCTTTCTCAAGCACTAAGTGCCAACTTCTGACTTAAAAATGGATTTGTGCCTAATGTTCCCTTTTAAGTCTGTTAGGAAACCAGCCTATTTGTATCAGATAAATTATTATTCATGAAACAACAATATATGCTTTGAAGCTACATTGACAGTTCCACTATTGTGCTAAACTTAGGTTTAAGATAAAAGCAGCCCTATATATTCTAACCAGTTTTCCATTTTTAGCACAAAATTATGAGGTAGTTATGACACTGAGAAAGAATATTAAAACATATCTGCACCTGACCTAGCAGCTTCCCTTTTGAGTGGATTAAAATATAGACATAGCTTCTCTGCAGTTGAAACTGAGAATAATGGTGGATTTTATCACTTTGGTTTCATTTTCATCAGGAGGAGAAAACACCCTTATGTTAGAACTAAAATGCCCTCATTGGTAAGCATGTAGCTGTTTTATTTTTAATCCACTGTTCTAAACAAGTAATGCAAATAGGATTTTTTATGATACTGACTTTGAAAAAATCTTAGGCTGAGTTTTAAATAGTTGTCCATTCCCACACTAAACAGAACTGCGTGACTCACTCTCCTAATTTCAGTACAAAAATTCTACTAGAAGTATCGAATTTGTATAAAGACTAAAAGACAAAACTTAGTTCACTCCCTTTTTTGGGTAATATAATAATCTCTTCACGGTATCACACATGGGAAATTTGCTTTATACAACGTACACAGGCAGCATACAAAGCAAGGTGGTATAATAATAGAGCTACTCTGGAATGCACTTTCAATGTTCTTTGTTAAAGCTGAATCATTCTCCACACAGAAGTGTTTAACAATTCTGAGCTGACACACAAAATGGAACATGCCAATAATAAACACTTCCCCAAACATCAAGTTATTAGCATAGCATTCCTTATTCACTGGAAAGATCACTCAGTATGTCATTAGGAGGTGATTAGACTTCTCATAGCTACTGTGTTAACAAATCTGCTTTCTTATCCTAGAAGAGCATTCCCACTTAGACCACTATTAGTTCATAACACATAAGGTAGCCTGTGTCTTCAGTATGATGACTTGAAGATCTTATTTATCACTTTGCTTATTAATCTTCAACCAGCACTTTGTTACACCTACACTTTCTTGATAAACTAATGTGTGTATCATAGACTCAGTGTTTCTTTCTTTCTTTCTCTCTCTGTAACAATAAAAAAAATCAGACAAATGCTTTTGCTACAGTCACCATCATTTAGGTATACTATCATCCCTTCTTTCTCTCTTTCATATAGGAAGGAAAAATACCACCTCCAGTGTAGCTCAGAAATTCTAGACTGATGAATGAACTACGTTTCATATGATGCAAACAGGGAGGAAGTTCCAGCTCCCTCTGGCAAGCAAGACTCATGTGCTTACCTCTAATTATGGGACTGCAGCTACAGTGCATGAGGTTAAACTCCATAGTAAGCTGCAAGGCGCTCTTTTAAGGGAAGAGGAAACTGGTCAGAGAAACGCCTCCAATTCTCATCCCCAACTTGATTTTTAAATCCGTGAAGAATCTACAAATGAAAAAGTGGAAATCAAAATAAGCAAAGAACAGAGGGTACATTATTTACTAGCCTCATATGTAGTAAGCCACAAACTGCTGAGTTGTACATCTGGCAATTCGAATTCTCCATCATCAGTTTGAGTTCTTCACCATACTGAAATACTACAAAGAAGCAAAGGAAGTAGAGCAAGGTCTTTCTTCATGTGTTTCTTAAAAGGTGACGTAAAGAACATAGTTACCCACAGAAACTAGTGTATGTAACTTAAAACCCAAGGTTAAGCCAGTTCAGAATGTTTATTTGTAAGTTTTTCAATTCATTTTCGTCCATCCATCCATCCAAATGACACAGTTCACATATTTTAAGACACTGTGTTCAAATTTATTTTTTAATAAATGTGAAGTATGCTCTGGGAAGCTGAGTTAAAGAGCAGCCAGCTTTTGACAGAATGAATATCTGTCCACTTCTAGCACAAATACAGAATCTCTGAGAACTCTGTTTTCTGCATGGAACCTGTAAGACAACTTCACTAAAAATGAGGCTTTTAAAATCTTCTTTGTTTTGAAAGAACGAGGATCCACAGTCAATGTCAATCAAAAGCCAGTGAAAGAGGAAAACAAATAATCTACAAGTTTCAGTCTGGACCTTCTGATGTATTAAACTAACCGAAAGTGAAATTACACTATCAAAAAAAAATCTTCGTATGTTATCTCTTAAAACAGCAAGTAAAAGCCAAACATTAAAACGGACAAAAGCAGACAAAATTACTGTTCCTCATAGAAAATTATATCAAGAAAATCCAGAGTTTTATTTTCCCTTTTTACACTCAGTGTAACTGAATTGTGGAACAGAATGTCATGAACACACATCCTCAAATAAAAGGAAACGTCAAAATTCAAGGTCATGGTAACAAGTTCACACCCAACACAAGACTGACTGTTTTTAATCAGACATAGAGGCAATGATATTACATGCAACCAGTTAACTTACTGCTTTTCTCCCTCCCACAAGCAGGCTCTCTCCTAAACCCAAAAGTCAAATTAACCAGCTGCTAAGAAACTACTGAAAATCCAAGAATGCTCAGGTATGTCAAAAGGTTGTGAGTCATAATTTAACACTGGCAGCTAATCTATCCATCTCCTGAAAGTATTTGCTCTTCCAGTTCTAGTACTAAAGTATAAATAAAGAAAATGAAAACCTGGACAAATCCAGTTTCTTTCCCTTGTTCCTGAAAGACATAATTACTGTGGGAGAAACATCTAATTGGGACTACAGCAATCACATATTCATGAAGAAGTAGTCTAAAACCCTGCATGCTATCACTGGAGAAAGCTTCATCTCCTTTCCTGCAAGGCAAAACCCATAAATCTACTTTAAAATTGCTTGCTTAAAAAAGCAAGGATGCCCTTATGCCAAGTGACCACAAACCACTCTGTTTAGTTTGAATCCATTGTATCCTAAACAGATAATATGGAAAGAAACTGAAAAACAGGAGTTTAACCTGCTGAAGGACTGGTGCAAAAATACACAGTGACACTGCTTTGGGCAATCATCACAAATTCTATCCAGGACCTCCTTTTAAGTTGCAATTGCTATTTCATTCCACTGAGGTTAGAATACTCATGGCTGTGTCTTTTCCAAATCGAATGCTCCTTGGAAGGAGGCAGGTCATCTAAGAAACTAACTAAGACAGTGAGATTTCTGTCTCTGCTCTTAAAGATGGGATAGAAAATTTCTAGCTTCTGATTTGATGCTCACACATCACCAATTGAATAGAAGTGCCAATACTGACCCATGATCCTAATAAGTACTTAAGATTACGCTTCACTTTTGCTTTAAGAATATCATGAAAGTTACTTTTGACAGAACTTCCTAAAAATGGGGTTTTCATTTTAGAACTTGTGAGGTGAACCACTTCTCCCTCTGTCATTTTTTTTTTTAAATTAAGACACCAGTGCCAAAATACAATGTATCACATCCTGAGTGGGGCTTTTTTATTTTTTGTTTGCTTAAAACAAGGCAAACAGTCCTTTTGTTTAAATTCTAATGCTTTGCCTAGGGATGTATTCTTGGGTATAACTATGTGTTAGTTTCTTGAAACATACACGACGACCAAGAAGGATTCTGAGGAGGATTAAGCAATCTCTTATTTTCAGCAGGAGTTAGGAGAAACAAGTAAGATACCACTTCTGGGATATTTTTAATTTGAAACTTATGTGTGTCTCCTAAATAAAGTAGCCATCTTTGTGGCAAAAAAGTCTTGAATCATACAAATCTCATTTTCTGAAAAAAAAAATTACATTCTTACATGTAGTATAAACTCCCCTGTTCTTCCAAATGCAGGAAAAACATAGTAGGCTGGACATTATGAAAAGCTGTCCGAGGATCATTATCCCTTCAAGAAACACCTCAAGTGAACTTTGCAACTATTTGAAAAAGTTTGGAATAATTCAAATGCATATAAGAAGATACAAGTTAAAAGTCAAAATTTTCATGCTTTGTGTGACAATTTGTGACCTTGCATGAACCACAAGGGGTAGAGGAACCTCCATGACCATGAACACAGTAAGAGCTAGCAGTGAAACAGAAAGAAGGAAACCAGAGGATGTAAAACAACCACCACTAGAATTATCTTACCTAATTACCATTATCTTAGCAACCTTACCTTACAGAACATGTCTCGAAGATCATCTTTTGGGCTAATCCATGATGCAACAGCATCACAAAAAAAAATAAAGTCCTACAAGATTAAACAATCATACAGGTTAGAAATCTCAATTTATACATCTGAAAACAATGCTTGATGTTTATTCTGTGAATCGTGGATGGTCTTTGATCCTAATTCACAACTACTTTTGCTTTTACATATTTAATTTTCACTCAATTCAGACAATGGTAAACTATCTTATGCCTAAATGTTCAGCAACAGAAATTGCTGGGTGTCTTAAATTAAACCACAGTGACCAACTCTCCCCTTTGCATCACACTAGTATAACTTCAATTCACCACAGTAATGTAACTTCAATTCTTGCAGTACACATACAAATGCAAGATCTACTTACTTTAGTCACAAGCAACAAATGCATCTCTCACACATTTCCAGTTAGGGAAAAAAAGCTGTTTTATTTCTTTAAGTAGTCTTTTTCTGGGACACAGAGAACATTTATCATACAGGTTTAAAATTAAAGCCACCTCAAAATCCCTATACTCCATTCATCTGCAGTCATGCATTACCTCCTCCTACACCAATAGAACACCAGTCTTTAAAAATAAAGTTGCTAATGCACATAATAATAACTGAAGATGAAGACTAGAAAGAAGAGATAAGTTACTGAAATGAGTCCTTATTTAACCCCTCTCTGTAACCTACACGAATAAACAAACAGTAGAAGACTGAAATGTAAAGTACAGAATAAGGCCTAAATGAAATGAACTGAAAATTTCAAAACAAGGTAAATACTCAATTCTTGTGTTTCAGGAAGAATTCCAGGCAGAGAAAAGGGAAAGATCAGTTTTAGTCTCCTCTTAGAAAATATTACACTGATACAGGTTTACTTTAGAGGTGTGGAGACTAAAGATCAAGTCATATTCTATTCTTCAATTGACCCATTTATTTTGAAGAGATGCATGTTCATTGTCACATCGTCTATTTGAAAAAAATATCCAAAGTTGAAGCAGCATCTTCCCAACCCAACTGTTAAGAATGAAGGGGTGGTTACTGGTTTTGTTCTGTTCCTTGTTTTAAAAAACTAGGTTACATCTGGAAAATGGGTTTAAGAATATCAACTTTTACCTTGTATTTGCATACAGATCCTGACCACAACCTGACAGAAATATCAAAATACTTATTTCAATTAAGTTATTTACATATTCATTGCCAGTAAAAGACAAAAACTGATTTTAACAATAGTTCTCCCCTCTCCTTTTTAGATGACAATTACTGAAGCATCATGATACAGATGATTCACAACATAAACATTTTTGGGTTCCTTGGCCTCAAAATAAAGCTGCATCATGTACTGCAGTGAATCTTTTCAAGGTAAACCTTTTCATACTGTTTCATACACAGCTTTCACTAAATTTCACATGAGTAAAGAAAAGTTATCATCTAATAATGTATCTTACTTGGACTACTCCACTGGGGTTGACCGTAATCATGGTACATATCCCACGGAACGCTGAGTCCTTTTCCTCATTGTCTCTTATGTTTCGCAGAGAGGTGCACCTAACAAATTGGAAAGGAAAACTTAGGTTACTCTATTACTTTTCTTCAATCAAGTCAAAACTAGATGACAGTATCTGATGGAATAAGTCACACTGATAAGATGATCTGAAACACAATTTTGACCACTTAGAAAAGCTCTTGTTGCACACAGTTTTTACTAGCATAATCCCATTAGGTATCACCTCGAGAATCTGGCTTTTTTGTTGTTCTGTAGTCAGAAAGTGTGACCTCTATTCCATTAAATACAAAAGAAACATGTATCTGGAATACTTATAGAAACTATCATTATTAGAAGCGGAACATAAAATACTGTCACAGTATGAATTATGTCAGATACCACTTACAGAACAGTTATTGAACTTTAACAGCAGCAAGCAAGCTATTGTATACATAACAAATCTATAAACATATATTCCTTACAGCATTTCAAGCCTCAGACTGAATTTTAGGTAATGCACAGTTTAAATTTTACAATATTTGCATGCATTGTATTATCATTCTGGTGGATTTTAAAATGCTCTTTCATAGTCAAGCTTTAACACAGCAAGCATGTGACAATCTTATCCCATGCATAAATTAGTCGTTAGCCACAACATAAAGAATACATGACGGTGCTACTAAAAACTCACAAACCTGATAGGACAAGATTAGTCACATGGTTGGCAATGATTAAGGATTGAGATTTTGTAACCAACTGAAAATATATCTAAAAGTGAGATAGAGAGAAGAAAAAGAAAGAAAAGAAAGAAAAGAAAGAAAGAAAAGAAAGAAAGAAAGAAAGAGAGAGAGAGAAAGAAAGAGAAAGAAAGAAAGAAAGAGAGAGAAAGAAAGAAAGAAAGAAAGAGAGTGAAGAAAAATGAATTAAAAAAAAAAGATTGAATAATACACACCAGGGTCTTATAAACTGCTGTAGCATGGGGGCCACCTCTTGAGGACAAACGTAACCAAGACGACCAATTGTTATTGCTAAGGTAACGCAATCACGGTTATACACCACCAAACGCCAACCAAGACATGAGCAAATGAGGGGGGAGGAGAAAAAATAAAGAAAAAACAACAAATAACTCAGAAACAGAAACCAACAGAACCTGTGTATGATAATAAACATAAGATTTCACCAGTGCTGTTTATTACCACCCCCTAAATAAGAGGCAGCAACATATATGGTATACTCTCCAAGGTAAAAGAAAAATTAAAGAAGTATGAGAGAACACCAAAAACACAATTTTAAATCCAAAGGCTTTCTGATGTAAGCAGTCATTCTGTCCCTCTTTAGAGTAATCATCTGCAGTAAATTTACCTCTACACATTCTATGTTTTTTTTGAAATGTACTATAATGGATACTTTTTTAAAAAGGAAATGATTAATTTTCAGTTTTAGTATCAAGTATTCTAAACATTTTATTTTATCCAGTATTTAGAATTCATGAGTTTTATAGACCTAATCTGTCAGTAAAAATACATTTCCAAATACTTTTACATGGAATATATTGTGGTCTGTCTGAAAATCCTAAATAGATTGAACACCTCTCAAAGAGTAACCAATGTTTGTTTTCTTCATAATCTCATAGAGAATTTAATTAAAAATGGTTGCCAACTCAAAGCAACTGACTGTAGAACATTAATTCTTTAATCCTAGTATTTCTCCTGCTCACAAAGGTTTTCCTTGTAAGATGTACAAGAATCTGACTTCTGATACCAAAACATGAGGACACATGAAAAGCAAAACTCCTTCACCACATGACGAGGTAGTTTGGTTCTTTGTTCTGAGGGACAGACCAAAGAAAGTATCATTATGCAAATGTGTTTTAATGGTGTTTGCTCAACTCACAAAAGATTAATCTTTAGAAAAAGGAGAGGGTGGGGAATAATGTATCAGAATTACTTGAAGCAAAATACATGAATAATACTAAAATCCAGCAGATTTGTATGAAGCAGAAAAAGGAAACCTATGTTCAAGGGACATACTATGCAACACTCTAATTAACAGGCATTTGTGAACAGTTTCATGAAACATGCAATAAAGCAGATGATGCTTTCTCAAATAAAAGTTTGGTGTAGGATATACTAGCAGTCTGAAACATATTAATTCCATGTGATGCAGCTCACTGTTAACGTACTGGTGTACTTGATTTCCACATACAATGTCTACAATTTTTTAGTATCTTATAAAACTTCACTGAAGTTCAAATGAAAACACAGTTTTAAGTTTAGTCTGTAAATTCTTACAGCTACAGCCTGAACAATGAATCTCTGTCAAAGTGTGTTTTCCCAAATGTTTTCATAATTGCACAGCAAGCTACAGCACAACCAGTAATATTCTTGCACATACTAGTGGCACACAACAAAATATCCCACAACAAACTTATAATAAGTACACCACACTCAACATTTATTTGCAGTTATCCATTCACATTTAAAATAACTATTAAGAGAATTAAAAACAAAAAAAATATCGGTGTTTGGATGCTTCCAAAAATTCTCTTAACAATGATGGAAGCATACATTTAACTATTGGATGCCTCTCAGTTACAGGTATTACACATCCATCAGTGCAGAGGAAGGGAGTCAGGACAGGGATAAGGAAAACTTACATTGTTACACTATTACAGTATTAAACTGTTACACTATTCCATAGTAAATTTAACAACTAGGTATTTGATTCAAAACCTTCTTTTCAAAAAGTAGTACCTATAATATGGCAAAAAACTAGGTAAATTTTCCTTCAAGTTCACCTTCCATACTAAATGGGATAGAGGAGCAGAGAAAGTGCAGCTTTTAACTTCAGAGAATACTGAAGGAAAAATATGCTTTCCAAAAACTCTCTCCAAATTATCTCTTGCTTTACTCAGAAAGTGTAACTGTACCCTTGTATTTGCATCATATTCAATCCTGTCAGATATAGCAACTACACTGTCATTTTCTTACACGACAGCTTTCAAACAGAAGGAAAAAAACCCCATCAATTAGTAAAACAATAAACAAAATAAACCCACTGCTTTATCTATAACTTTTTTGCTCAAGTATGGAAGGTGCTTTTCATACCAGAACATGCCCTCTATAAATGCAAAAGAAACAAGCCTCAGAAATTCCAATTCAGTAAGGCATTTGGGAATTACAACCAATTTGGAAAGCAAGCCCAGAACATAAAATATGCATGCCATTATTAGAATTCTTTTCAGGGGTTTGCTATTAAGTGGCCAAGTAACAGAAATTAAACATAATTTCAGTTATGTAATGGTAAAACTGCCATCACAGATCTAGATTTTTGCGTATGATATTGCAAATTTATCTTTTAAAAAGTGCAAATTGAAGGAGTTCATTGTTTTATATATGCCAATTATATTTTTTCCAACACTAGACATATATATACAGTACACATGTAAGGACATGTATACATCAAAATCAGTGAGAAATTAAGTCCTAAGTGTTACTGCATACATTTGTCACATTTAATACATAAATAAAACCAGAAGAATGATTTAACAGATGATAAATAGATATAATAAATGTTATAAAATGAGAAGGCAATTAGAATCTAGATATATGATTTCCTGCAAGACTGAGACTTGTAAGAGCTTGTGCAAAACAGAGTTGCTTTTGCTTATAAAAGCCAAGTACATAATAAAATCAGTTCTGGTGTGGTTCCCGAATGCAATTTCAAAAAATAATTATTAAAAAAATCGTCTAATTTCCTTCACCATGTACAGGTTATTTTCTGGGTACCTGTGTTCTCTAACAACGTCTTTGGTGTGTTGGGTCTGTTAATTATTTCTACAAGCTGGTGCAAGACCATTGGAATATAAGGCTGCATTTCTATACCTGAAACAACAATTAAAAACAGAATCAGAAGAAAATGACCATTAATATACATAATGTAAACAGAACATGTACACTTAACTTACTAACAAGGACAAGGACCACAAATGTAATTTAAATATTAACACAAAGGTATCACTTAAAAAAATTCACCCACAGCACCCAGACAAATAATTCTAAATGTGCAGAGATTTAAAGAAAAAGTTAAATCTTACCCATCTGGATAGAGATTTCTCCAATTGCCCAGGTGGCATTGTTACACACAGAAATGAATTCAGGGTTTAGGTTGGTTCCCAAAATTGGCATGAAATCAGCTAGAAAGAACAACATTTTAAAAACTCATCACACAATACAACCATCATGTCCCATTACTTTATGACTGGGAGGGGGAAAAAAAGGGATGTTTATGAAAAAGAAAATGTAAGCCTATTTAAATACTTGGAAAGTGTTATAGTCAAAATAACAAGAGCTATATTCCAGCTATATATTCTGGAATTTAGAACCTAAGCAGAAAAATGCAAATATTTTCAAATTACGCTTTTAAAGTCTTTCTAACAGGGTTTATCTTCATGTAATTTTCACTGAAATCTTCTTCTCTCCATTCTGTGCTCAGGTGAGAGGAGAGAGAGGAAGAGAAGAAAAAAATCACAGCTACAAGCACTAGTGGTTTTATCATGCGGTTGAACATCCCCCAAATCACCCAGATAACCACATAATCAGCTACTCTAGAAAAAAACAACAAAGACTAGAAGGCAATCACATATTTGACTAAATTTTAAGAAAAAGTGAGTCAAAAAGGTCATTATAGCATCTGCCAAATTAATTTAAAATTCCAAGCCTATCCAAGCATTCGTTTGGCAAGGGCATCTCAACAGTATCTGCGGGAAGAAAGAGCAAATATTCTGGAAGTGTATCACTGATGCTACTTCCCACAGAAATAAAAAACAAAGCAGAAAAGAAATAGTAAAACCTATCCTCTAGCCCATTATTTTATTTATACATTATATGCATTTTTACTTAACAATAAATTCTAGTAAAACAAAAAGAGCTATAAAAATAAAGAAGAAAAATTAACTTCTGCACTATCCTCAAAAATAGGAGCATGTTTTTTTAACATACAATTCAGGGGAAAAAAGAGTACAGACTCTTGTTGATGAAGGAAAATAACTATGTACAAAACCATAAAAAGCCAACCCACAGAATAGAGAGCATAACAATGGCTAATACAACCTCTTAGACATCTGCAAAACAAGTTATTAAACATGTAAAAGAAACATACCGATGCAAGGTTTAACATGCTGGAAACACGCCTTTGTCAGGTCACCTAACAATGCAAAAGAACTCTGCCGTACCTCAGGCATTTTGTCCTAAAGAGAGGAAGAAAAAAATTACAATTCTAGAAGCGTTTCTCATTCTCTGAATAAAGAAAATGGCTCAAATAGCTTACTCATCTCACCTGCATGCATTGATACATTAGTGTCAGGATATTGCTGCGAGCCACTAACTGTTCAATGTTGCCTCCAAGTCCTTCAGCTAAACCACTGAGTAAATCAAGAGCCACAATCATGAAATCTTTATCTGGAGCCTCATATTGGTCTGGCTGAGCATTATGCAACTGCAACAAATAAGTGCACATTTTCAAAATCATACTAAATTTATCAGGAATATACATAAATAAGTTTCAGAACTGCACCTTCATTGATATTCAATTTCCTTGCAAGCCTCTAATTTTACAGAGTTAACACTTTGGTCTAGCAAAGTAACATTGGAATAGTTATAGCAAAATACCATGGCTTGTGCAAGTGTCTTCTGCACCAGATTTACACAACGCTGGTACACAGGTTCACAGTATGGAAGAAAGCCAGATTGCAAGGCAGTAGCAACTGACGACAGGCACTGGAATTAAAAAAAAAAAGGAGAAAGTAGTCACTACGTTTCCTCACATTCCTGAAGAGTCTTTTACTTGGGAGATGCAATTTGGAACACATCAGGATTTTTTAGGTACACCAACATGTAACTGATTATGTAAACACAACATAGAAAGGCAGTTTTGATTTAGCTGAGCCAAGGCAACTATCAGCAAGTTGTTATCACTCCTGCCTACGCCAGCTGAGAAAATTTCTCAGTAGCAGCATCTTCTTAGAGGTGGCCAAGAAAATACACACAAAACCAGTTACAATGATTCAGACAGCACTTACATTAAGCTGCAGTGTCTTGACCATGAACAAGCCCTTATATAACCTAGGAGTTACAAAACTAATTTTTCTAGAGGTGTTTTCTTCTAGAATTGCTTCACACTCAGTAAGTACAGAGCATTAGAGTACATGGCCTGGCTCATACCTTCAGCTTGTCTGACAATAGTTTTAATGGAGGGATGAAGAGAAAGCAAGGAGAGAGAAGACAAGAATAAAAGGAGGATAGAAACCTTTTTTTCTAAAAGAGCACTATCAAAGAAAACACTCCAAAATGGCAGAAAAAAATCTGAAGGATTTCTGCTAAACCTAAGGACATTTCTTCAGTCATAAAATTTTCTTAATATGGTCAGAGTATGTTTTCCCTACTGGAAAATAGCTAAAAATGTCAGCTTCTATAGTCGCATTTCCTAGGAGGAACACCTTTAGTAAAAAAAACATAATTTCTACAATAAATTGATAAGAAATATTCAGATTTTAACGTTTACCTCTAATAAAGGGAAGAGATCTTTATCTTCATCTTTCAGCATATTCCACTTCTGGATTAACGGAGGCATTAGCATCTGAATATATTCCTGTTTAGGATGAAAATGCATCAGCTGCTAAAACACTTTACTGCATACCACTTTATTTGAAACTTTAAAAAGAACTGAGATATACTCTACTTTTTCAAAGAACAGAACAAATAGGTGTACTGTAATTCAATCACTGTTGCAATTCATAGAAATATTTTAATACTAGAATACACAATTTGTGTTTGATGTTTTTTCCTAAAGCACATAAGTACCTTTACAAAGGGAATCTCTCTTCCTCTGGGTTTGGTTTCAGCATAGCTGCCTGGGTTATCTATCTGACTGCCACAAGGTGTACAGAAAACATTTTTATATTTACATTGTGCCTCTACATCTGCCACTTGCTTTTCTTAACCATCTTCTACCGCCCTGATGCTACAACCCTATCTCCATGACCACAAGTTCTGAAAATTCTGCCTCAAACTAACCATCCACGAAGAAAGTAATTTCCTATCCCTTCAGAAGAAGGAACTTAGCCCTTTTATATAAAGCTGGCTTCCTTGCCACTGCACAGCCACAGTCACAAAGACATTAAGCAAGGCACCCCTAGTGTGCTGTTGCTTGCAGAGGGAATCCAAAGAGCCAACAGATTTTGCTATGTCCAGAGGCACAAAATGCTAACCAACTAAACAAAGTCCCACCCTCATCAGGAGTTGCCATTTAACTTCCTCCTGGTACTGTCAAATGTCAATGCGGCCAGGCTCAGAGAGAGACTGAAGAACAAGTCCTTTGATGGTGTGGGGTCCAGATTGCAAGTAAAATACCACGGAAACAACTAAAAATGTGGTTTTTTTCTAGGGCGTTTATGTCATTTGAAGTGCTATAGAGAAATAAAACAAGTTTCAATAATCATCATAAGATGCAAACACGTACATCTTCTACTAATATTAATTAGTATGTACATGTACACTAAAAAAAAAAAAAACACCACATTTGCCAGTGTGTTATCTGTGCTTTGTCCAAAGGGGTATCAATACTGACATCTCCTCTCAGCTAAAAAACTAGAAGCATGCAGAAAAAACCATGGTGAATGGCACATTTTATACCACACCACACACTTTTGCTTGTTTACTCAAAACAGCAAACATTTGTGTAGTGGGAGAACTATGTGCAGTCTATGTATATTATCTGTAACACGTAGCACTAATAGAAGGGGCACAGAAACAGCATTTCTGGTTTATAACACGTAAAGCATGCTACATAAAACACTGAGCAACTTTCTCAAATATAGTAAGTCCTTCTACAGAACACAAGGTATACTCACTGGTTTATTTAGATGATGTCCTACAGAATCTGCTAGGGTTCCTATAGCATCATAAAGAATGAGCAGGTTTTTATGCTGGTATTTACTAAATGCGAAGACCAAAGTGTCAAGTATATATGCAAGATAAGGAACAAGCTCTGTACAAGCCTCCTCTTCTAGAGTAGCAAAGGCACTGAAGGACAATAAAACACGTTAGTATCTTGGAAATAATGAAACAAGACAACCCCAAAATGCACCACTTGACCTATTTCTGTTTAAACATAAAGTTCTATTTAAGTCTTCAGATTCTTGTAAGATACGCTTCCAAAAAGGTAATACTTAAATAACTTTGATCTTTTTTTAACTGAACACAGAATCACCCATAAGGATCTAGTTCTTACATTGTCAAGAAGAAAATTTAAAAAAAATTGCCATGAAACTCATTAGGGATACATAAAAGCCCACACTAAAAAGAAAAGCATTAGCAGGAAAGTTACAATACATTAACTAAAATAGAAGGAAACACAACAGAAGCTGAATATTTAAGTTAAAAATGAACTACTATCTTTAATGTACACAGTAGCTGCACCTAGAGATTTTGGTGCTGCTGTGCCAGTACAATGGAAACATCACTCTGTACTCTCAGCTGTTCACTACATAGAAAAAGATATAGAAAGACATGGAAAACTAAAAGGAAATGCAGTGGATGAACAATTTTAGCTGCTCTTGGTCAAAGCACACACCATGACATCATGGAAACTTTTCAGCTTGTCTATCCAGTGTTTCAATGGCAGCATTAAGGATGAAACAAAACCAAAAAAAAACCCTCACACCAGAGACACTGCTTCAGATAAACATTAAGGAAAGGAAAAAAATTATGGAGCTATTGAAGATTTACCGGCCTAGCTTTGTCAACAGGATTATTATTAGCTTGTCTCTGCACTAAAAGTGCACGTATCATCACATGAGGTGAACATTCCACTGTGTACTACCAAATACAAACGTGCAGTGTTTTTAAACAAAAGAGAACTGTGAACTCTAAATGGCTAGCATTCTTACTTTAATTAATCAATTAATTAATTTTAATTTTATTATTAGTATTCTTTCAGAAAGGCACACAACTTAAGCAGGAAAATGTGTTTCACTAAAACATCATTCTGTGTGTTCCCAACTAAAGCAGCAGTTTCTTGGAAGTACAGAAGTGAATCTTAAGGCATCTGCTACCATACAGAAGTTATGAACATAACATACAACATCCTGTGATCAATCTTCAGTTTGGTAGACATAAACAATGTCTACCAACTGTTCAGTGTTGTGAGGAAGCTCTTCGTTGTTACCCAAGAAGGTTCATTGTGCTTCCTTACAATTTAAAAAGGTAGTAAACATGTTTTGACTCGTAACAACTCTACATCTTTTTTATAATGAAGTCTCCCAGTTTTTTTTAGCTGCAACAGTAATTTTAGTGAATCTCTGCTCTAAAGAAAGTATTTCAAATCATGCTTTAATTCTCATATTGGACTTTAATAATAAAAAAAATCAGGTGTACTGTAATTTTTAGTATTTCCATTCTAGATTTCCTGGTTTCCCTGGCCCACTGCACACCCTTCATAAGCACCACGTTATTTAATTACACCACAACACAGCTGTGTTCAAGTAAATGCAGATTAGCTAGAAGAGAAGTGGAGGATTTTCCTGTGGGGATTTTTTTGGTTGTTTGCTTGGTTTGGGTTTTGCATTTGTTTGGGGTTTTTTTAAATAGAATAAATAGAGAAGACTTTAAAGCTATCCAAACTTGCTAGCCAAATTTTTGCAGACATTTGGAAACAAAAAGGAAATAGTGTTTAATTCCCAAATCTTTGTAAGTACCTTTCCTAAAGTCACTGTATCTGTCCTCAGGCAAGGATATATATTCCTTTTCAACAAAGCTTAGCCCAAAAACCCAGAACTCATCACTGTCCTTATGCACAACTGACATTTGGGAGTAGCTATTATTACAATTACTACTACTACTACTATTATTATTATTGTTG